>CM060249.1:81356754-81934254 GCA_030684275.1 Acipenser oxyrinchus oxyrinchus
AACCCGATCTGAAGAAGATCATCCGAAGACACAACCTAACTTAAGAAGTAAGCAGCAATGTCCCAGTGCATGTTGGTCTTCCAATTTAATCTACAGTACCACATTTGCTGTGCAGTACACAACAGAGTGCCATCATTTTTGCTGTACTCTGAATAAAATAACACATCAAATAGCAACCTAAATATTCTACATTTGTTTAATTCTAACAAATAATAACATTAATAAAATAATCTGAATAGTGCAACTGGTTCAGAATGCTGCTACTGCAAGAATACTGACAAGTACAAAACAAACTATATTACATATACTGTCTTGGAAACTTTGCATTGGATACCTTTCAAATATCTGATTATTTTTAAGATTATTCTGTTAACCTACAGCGCTGTCCTGGGAACCTGCCCTAAGTATTTATCGGACTTGCTGCATCCCTACATCCCTAGGCATCAGCTGTGCTCTTCAAGCTCAGAGCTGCTGGCTGCTCCCTTGACCAGGTGTGTCACTCTGGGAGGTCGGAGTTTCTCCACTAGTGCTCCTAAACTTTGGAACTCATTGATACTAGTTGTGCGAGGCTCTCATTCTCTTGAGAAATGTAAAGCACTACTAAAAACACATTTGTTTTTCCTAGCTTTTGGTCATAAGGATATATATACGATTAAATGTAAATTGTTTTGTAATGGTTGTAATCATGTTTTTATTTTAGTTATAACATTGTACTTTGTATTGTTATTTTTTTATTCATTTATTTTTTTTCCTGTAAAGCATGGGTGGCATTGCCATGCTTGACTGATTGATTGTAACCTGGCCAAAACAATAGAAAATACATTCCAACAATAGGCCAGTTTGGGTTCTAAAAATGTAAATTAACCCCAAACCGATGTATTTTGGGTTGGGGTCCTAACATATATACAAAATTAAAACTTAGGGAAGGTTATATAACTAAAGGAACATAGAAAAGGTAAGATACAATCTTGTCATTATGAATAAGACGGCTGAATTAATAGCAAGAACCATGACAATTTGAGCATTCTACTGATCATTGTCTCTTGTTCTGAAAAATATTTTCTTATCCCTTTCTAAAATGTTTTTTACAATGCATTGTTAATCTTTCCTTATGCCCACTCAGCAGTTGTTAGGGAAGGCAGGAAGGCAGATAGCAAAGAGCTGTCATACTGTTTTCCACTGGTACACCTCAGAAGTCACATAATCCTGTGATTCATAGGAGACAGAAAGATTGTATTGGCTTTCCAGTAGCTGATTATATATTCCAAACAGCCTTTAGAATCTAGTTGGGTGTCTTGCTTTAACAATTGATTAGCTCAAGTTCATGAAAGTCAAATCACATAAGCAAGTTATCAGTACATTCAGTGACCCTAACTATAACTGGCCCTAACTACCTAACAGCTCCCCATTATATCTAAAATATAAACTTTCCTAAACCATGACCGACAAGAAGCCTTAAGCATTTTACAGACTTGTAATGAACTCAACAAAAGCAAACTAACCAGAACCAGCAGGCGGATAAGAAGGCTGCACTTTCTCCTGTGTGGGGGTCAGCTCCCCTTGATTGGCCAATGGGGGTGGCATCTTCATAATACAAAGCTCCACTTTGCGCAGGCCTTCCTCCAGGATTTCAGTTTCTATGGGGACACCCAGGGCAGTAAACATCTCCTGGAAGCGTCTGCAGGCGGCCTGAGCCTCAGGAAGGGAGTCAAACTTGATATATATGTACTTGTCGTCTTCCCTGTAGGTGTGCTTGTCCGTGGACTCTAGTTCTTCTTCATCGGCACTAACAAATGTTTCTTCCTCCACATCTGGCATATTCTTGGAAAGTCTGGTCCTTAAGAGCCGCCTCAGCCTTTTTCCAGCTTTCCTTGTGCCGTCATCTATCTCGCTTCCTGAGGAGCTCTCAGGCTCACTGTCTGCACTGTACCTGTATTGAAGCTGCTTGGTTCCCCTGCTGGGCACATCCCGGTGGCTACCCACAGTCACCTTGGCACTGTGGACTCCTCTACCAAGCTTGTTGGACAACTCACAAGTGTATACCCCGGTATCTTTAGGGGTCAGGGCTGTAATAATCAGGGAGCATGTCCCATCGTTGTAGATGTCAATGTGGTGGTGGCGTCCATCAGTCAGTTTCTCCCCATCTTTCAACCAACAGACCTGGATGTCTGACTTGCTGAGTGACACACATTCTAGATGAATGGTCCCGTTGGGCTCACAGGTCTGGTCCTTGAAGACCTCTCCAAAAACAGGGGCTCCATGTTGCTTAAGTTCCTTCCTGGCTTTGAAGCCCTTGAAGGCAGCCTGAATCTTGATAGCTGCCTCAGTCATTTCAGATTCCTCCTCTTTACTCATTTCGATTGGCGGTTGTTCAGCAACGGCAGCTTGTTGGGGAGTAGGAGCTTCAGGTTCTGCACCAGAGGGTTCCCAGAGTTTCCAAAACTGTTTGGTGGCAACATTCTGGGCTTGACCATCTTCTAAGGTTACTGTAGACTGGCTGGCTTTCTTGAGGTAAGAGACTAAGGAAGGTGTACCTGCCTTTGAGTCATCATCTGAGCTTGTGAAGAACTGTTCTATGTCGCTTGGTCTAGAAGGCTCTTTTGATTTCCCCTTCTGCTTGGAGACCTTGTCGTCTCCTTCAGACACCTCTGAGATGGAATCCAAAGTGGGCTCTCGGCTCATTCTGCGTTTTTTGGCCAGGATCTCCCACAGTAGATGCAGGTCCCCCTCTTGGGCAGCTTCAGGAGGCAAGCTGGGTTGGGTTAACAATCCTTCTACATCAGTGGTGACTGACATCTCCATTCCTTCTTGGGTTACCTTGGCTGCATGGTGATTAAAGCGGAAAATGCATTAGGTGAACACTTTAGCTTTTATTTTACAAGTTTTGGAGGCAAGTACATTTAACCCCTGGACCTCCAACCATTCATGAAACAACTGCAAAATATCCTTCATCTACTTCAATATTATACAGATTAGTAATAATAATAATAATAATAATAATAATGCTGTTAAAGTGTGCAGATACAGATGGTTTCTGATGCATAAAAACACAATGGAGATAATCCAGGATTAAACTGAGATAAAAACTATGTTACTTAAAATGACTTTCTTTATTCATAATATTTCAAAGATGAGAAAAATAACCATATCCTACCTCCAAGGTCCAGGCTCACAGAGGTTTCTGCCCCAGATGAGGTGACACAGGTGTAAACTGCCTCGTCAGCAGCCCTGAAGTCCTGGATGATCAGAGCTTGTCTCTTGCCATCTGAGACCACCTGGTACTTCTTCCCATGCTGGATGCTCTTCTTGTCCTTCAGCCAAGTAACAACGCTGTTATCAACCGACAGCTCACACTCCAAGCACGTGGGCTCTCCCACCTTCACGGCAGGGCTGCACAAAGGCTTTGTCACGGCAACCTGGGCTTCTAAAAAAGAAAATCGATCACACAGAGAAGTTAGCTAGGGGAGACGTCAACTGCAGGAGCTAAAGCAGACATGCTGGTCTAGGCAGATTGCTGTTGCACCCAGAACCTTTTTTTGTTTGATTTGTTTGTGTGCTTATCCTTTCCCTCAAGTATTAAAAACTTTTTGCACAACGAGAACAACTTTTTTTTAAAAAAAGTTAGTTGGAACAGAGGGAAATTAGCTACAGCCACCATTTTCCCCAATAAGTTCCCTTACTATCAAACACCAGTAGCTTTGTCTGTGTTGTCAAACATTACCATGTAGCAAAGGTATCTGGTAATGGTTCTTGAGAAAAAAGTTAAGTCATACTTTTAAATAAGACACAAATTGGGGGATTTTCAAACATTGTATTGAACACGCGGTATAGTAACGACAGCTATACTAAAAAATCAATCTGCTAATGCTTTGAAATTGAGTCGATGACATAATTAATGAACAAATTTCTCGTTAAAAAGCTTAATTGTCGCAGGTTACGTACAGCACTTCCTGTCTCAACGACTAGACAAGGGAAACTCATTAATCAAAATGCATGTTAATGAGATCAAGAAAAATGGATGGAAGCTATGTTATGGAAACTATTAGCGTACAGGGAGATGGCTCTCCCACCAGCGAGCAGCAGCCAGATGGAAATTAAAAAAAAACAGGAATATCTATTTTGTGTATAATTTGTAAATTTAATTTAAAATTGTACATTTTGTCATCCAGAATGTACATTTATTTAGAACACATTAAGGGGGCTCCCGAGTGGCTCATCCAGTAAAGGCGCTCCGTGTGGAGTGCAGGATGCGCCCTATAGCCTGGAGATCGCAGGTTCAAATCCAGGTAGGTCCCAATACAGCTAGGTCCAAGAATATATTGGGTTTGGTCAATAGAGGTAAAGGAACAACTGGACCTCTGAGTTCAAAAGGTTCTGGACAGAAGAAGGCTAAATGCCCTTACAGTATTTTTCATAAACCAAAGCATGCAAGTGCATTGTGCCCAAACTTTAATACACACTTTGGGCTCTATGTATCATTGATTTTTATTTCGTATCTTGATTTTTCTGAGGTTTTTGTGACTTTGTAGACCAACCTGCGATGTATTAAAGTAATTTTCACTCCTGTAACTTAGTTTCATCCCTGCTGCGGTAGTTTTGTCATGACTGTTTGTTTCAAACTACTTTTGTATGCAAATGTATGAATCTCATTATAATATCGAAGTTTTGCGTTTACCCTTGATGTATTATCATTTTTCCCTGATTTACGACTTCGTTTGTGCCTGTTATTTTATGCATGCCTCTCACTGGCGTAGATTCAACAAGCTGTTTGTATTAGAAACTTCCTGTTTAAATGTTTACGGGCTATAAAATAAAGCACCTTAAAAATATAAAGTAAACCACAAATGTATATATTAATAGTCTTTTAAATAACAATGGAAATAAATGCATTTTTTGGTTTATTTTATATTTTAAGGTGCTTTATTTCAAAGTTCACATTAATAATGGAAGGGAAACACAGAAACAAATCATTGTAGAGTTATTTAATTAAACACAAATTTAAATCTTTTCTTCTCAGTAATTAATTAGTGCATAGAAAACTGAAATACGACGAAAAGTATTTACTTGTGTAGCCTACTGTATGTACTGTACTTTCACACAATTAAAAATATACATAGACTCAAGCAAACGTTTTCTGCGATATTCTTAAATTAAAGAACTGAAAGGATAGGGAAGCACTGAAAGGACAGTACATCGCACACAAAAAATCTACGAAGGACGGAGGCTACGAATTTGCAGTATTTACGAAACACGTAAGTAATATTAGTACATAGAGCCCTTACCTTACTCTGTAGATTAGTTAGGCTCAGCTTATACATACCCTTCTAAAAGCTGCCTGTAGTAAAAACATAGCAAGGTGTAATAAAGCACAATGAAAGCATGGTAAAGCATATTTAAGCATTGTAAAGACCAGCTAGGTATGGTAAAGCATATTAATAAACTCGACAAATGAGGGTAAACTATGGTAAATGCATAGTATAACCATGTGAAAATCATGATAAAACTGCAAAAATACCGTGATAAGCATTTATAAGGGTAATCACAGAAAATATATTAACATAAAAGTTTGCACACAAACCTGTTTTCGAAGCTTGTTGCAAGCAGTCAGCTGGGGTACATGTGGATGTTGTGCTGACTGTTGGAGTAGAATTAAGCAAGGTTCTAATGCTAAGAAATCTGCACATTCAACATGTTTGTATCCTTTCTGACTGTTTACTAGGTTATACACTCTAGTACAATCAGACGGTGTGCTGTATGTGGTTGGTTATAAAACTTCTCACACAACTGGCTGCACAATGAAGATGCTTTGGTAAAGACCAAGCTTAAAAGTCTACTAGAACTATGTTAATATATATTTTTTTGGTGTATTACCTAAATACTTGAATGTCCTAAAAAACTTCACAAAAATATATTTTTTTAGATAATTAACAAAAAGTAAGAGATTACTATTAATTATAGAAACTGGTGCATTTGAGGAAAATATGTAAATCAAAATCAACACATAATAGATATTTTGCAACACAAACTTTGCTGGGAAAAAAATTAATTTGTATCAAAATCTTGTGCCAAAGTGAAAATGCAGTGATAAAAACAGGAACTGGGACACTGCAAGCATGCCTTGCAGACATTCAGATGGCGTGCGTGTGCAGAATCAAGCAGTGTGGCGACTCTCACCTAGCTGTACAGTTTGAGGTAAATGGACAGGCTCCCCGATGCCGGCCCAGTTCACGGCCGACACTCGAAATCGATACCCCATGCCGGGGATGAGGTTGTCGATCAAAAACTCTGTATTCCTAATGGGCTTGGTGTTGCATGGCAACCATAGGACACTGTCTGCCAATCGCATCTCCACGTTGTAGCCGAGAATAGCCCCGCCGCCATCACTAAGTGGTGTGAACCAGGACAGCGTCACTGACTGGCTGTTCTTACTCACCAGCTCAGGGTCTTCAGGGGGGTCTGGGAGAGCTATGGGTGGCATAGGGAGGAGGGCCAACATGGAGTGAAGAGCAGGACCAGATGGAGGAAACAACTACCTGCATGCTGTGGGTTTCACAGCGTCTGCCCACCAAGTAGATGAAACCGTATATTCACAACTCAGTTAGGCTTAAAGTGTTAGTTGGTAGGACTGTAAGCTTGAGGGTACATGGGTAACACTTTAAAAAAGTTTCTGTTCATGATGATTATTGTTAGGGTTAGGTTTAAGTATGGAAATCCATGGAATAAATCACAAACTTATGATTTCTTGAAAAGAAAATCTTATCTTCGTCCAAATGTACCAACACATATTCTAGAGTCACTGACCCACGTACAGCCCTACCAACAAAGGCTTCTAGAGCATTTTCAAGTCAGTGTTATTCAATGCTTGTTCTGCAATATCCATTGATGCCACATTTTACAAGTACAAGGTACACTGTATAATTATAATGACTATTGCTGGCTTTTTATAGTATTTAAATTAAATTACAGCAGCATTTGGTAACAATTTTGTATACTTTGAACTTCAAGGCAGTAATGACCAATAGTAACTACTTTACACATGTGCCATCAGAGTGTGTTCCATAAGACATATTCAGTTTTTATACTTAATTGATATTCAATTGATATGATTTATTCCTGCAACTTACCTGCAGTTATGTATAAATATGCAAAAGATAACAAAATGTGACCATGTTTTAATAGTAACCCATACCAACTGATCTTCAATAGCAATGCAATGGTTCTTCCTAAGGCTCAATGGGTGCAGAAAGACAGCAATGGTGGTGTTAGCCACTGACACTACTGTGATAGCAATTTCCTATTTTGACCAAAAGTATTGCAATGATATGAACCATACATAGCAGAAATCTATTTCCATACCATAGGAACACTGTGTCATGACCACTGTGAAATGTGCTACATGCTATGTGGCCATTGTTGGCAATGCTGTGTTCTATTTGAATTTTCTGCTAAGGTTTTTTCCACATAATATACTTTCAACCCTTTGTACCTGGCTATCACTGTGGATAGCAGAAATAGTGTTTCCTGTTTGTGAGACTGTTTTATTCTACATAAAAATGTGTGTGCTACACCCCAGTATTATACAAGGGCTCAACTGCATACCAGTTTAATTTGTTTTATTTTTAATTGTGCTATATCAAAGTGAATTGTTTGTAATTTGAACCCTCAGGTGATTGAACAGTAATACCTGTTCCCTTTCCATTCCACAAGCACTGAACAAATCTCTTACCGATCACTGTCAGTTTGGCAGAGGAGATGGCATCTCTGGCAGCAAACGTCACCTCCCCAGTGAGCTGTGGCCGGGCCACTTTAAGGACGAGCCTGTAAGAGTTCCCATCCGCTTGAATTGCCCAGGTATCGTCAGGGTGGATCTCAGAGTCGTTCACGTACCAGCTCACCTCAGCCACAGGTACAAACTCACTCAGGACACAGCTGAACTCCACCTGGCTACCTACAGCAACTTCAGCATCCTCCAAGGGCCTCACCACATTCAGTTTCCATCCTTCAATAGGTAAAAAGCAATGTACACTCTCACCATGGCTCCTGGAGGTGGCTTACTCACTCCTGGTTCAGAATGTCAAATAAGCAGACTCTGCAGTCTCTCAGGTAGGGGGTTGCACCAAGAATGCAGTTACAGTGCAATTCTAGGAATGCAAACTGCAGTTACATTATTGAGTTAAAACAGGGTACTCCATTAATCTCCATTAATGGTGTTGAGTTATAGTGTATAGTGGTACGAGATGACGTGATTTTACTGGCAAGGAGCAATGTTGATTTTGAATGTGGAGGACTACTCTTAGAACTGAAGCACAAGGTATGACTTGACAATAAACAGGCAGATAATAAATATCTGCCTGTTTATTGTCAAGTTGATGGAACCTTTTTAATTGGCATTGGTTATTATTTATGAAAATACATTATTTTAATACTTCATTGTTAAAAATCACAGGATAATCTCAACAATTCAAATATACATATTCCCTCAGTGAAGAAACTGCTAACTGGAATACTTTTGCCTTTTCAGCTCAGCAAAAACAGAACAATCTACAATTGTACCATGCATGATTGCTGTAACTTATACCTCCAAAGGTGGAGTTGATTTGAGATTTATTGGTGTTCATGATTTAAATTATTATTTTGTTTTAAATATGTTAC
The DNA here is from genome assembly GCA_030684275.1 of Acipenser oxyrinchus oxyrinchus. Taxonomy (NCBI): domain Eukaryota; kingdom Metazoa; phylum Chordata; class Actinopteri; order Acipenseriformes; family Acipenseridae; genus Acipenser; species Acipenser oxyrinchus. Next base: position 81,365,407 of record CM060249.1, read on the forward strand.
CTCTCACTGCCAGCAATGCCGAAGAGACAGCGTTTCCAGCCAAGAAGGTGACCCTGCCGCTGTCCTCTGGGTTGAGGTTTCTGAGGAGCAGGAGATGTCTACGGCCACTCTCAAAGACCACCATTTCTGCGTTCGCAGACTCCTTCACAGGCTGATCGTCAATCAGCCACCTGTATGCGTGTAGCTCTGTCCTGGACAGGTAGCACTCAAAAAGGGCTTCGCCACCCTCCACGGTTTCCACGTTCTCAAGGCCCTGGATAATATCTATCGGCTTAGCTATAAACAGTAAAAACAAAACAAACAAACAAACAAAAAAAATGCATATGAACATGGAACACTTTTGATGTCCCCACTACAGATGCCATGAGGTCTTTCTTAAAAAGAATAATTCAATCCTCATCCTCAACAGAACTTGTGCCAACTGCACCTAATGACATTTGCACAGATGTCTTGTTGTACAACACAAAAAAAGTCTGACAAAGACTTAAAAACTAGATCTACTGTATGTGACCAGTCAGATCAACCTTTGTGTTCCTCAGCTATGAAGGATGAGGCATGAGGGACAAGGTCTGCTCCAGCTATAGATTCTGTTACCGGCTCTGAAGAAGTCTATAACGGGTGAATGGATAATACTAGCTTGCAAGATCAGCCTAAAATCCCTCTAAAGCACCTCACCAGACAGCTAAAAGGAAAGATGGATGACAAGTCAGAGTGGGGAACCTTTGAGAAATCTACAAGAGAAGGAAGCATGAGCAGCATGAGAGATCCTGAGATCTTCATTTTATTCATCAATGCTTTTCTGGACAAAGGTGTATTTGTTAGTGGGACTCTCGCTCTTCACGCTGAAGAGCTCACCTTGTACATCAAGAAGAGCCACTACCCTGGTTCCCTCAGCTTCGCAAATGTACGTCCCACTGTCTTCTGGGTTGACATAGTTTATTTTAAGCTTGGCGACGTTCCAGTCCTGTTCCACAACAATCCTCCGGCCATCAGGCTCGATCTGCCGGCCGTTCTTCTTCCACACAGCCTGCACAGGTCTGGAGTACTGGCAGATAAACTCGGCTGGCTTGTCTTCCTCCACAATCATGTCCTCCATCGGACTGACCACCTCTATGGTCGGATCTGTTGACCAACATGTCAGTGAGGACATGCATTACAAAGGCAAATCTTAGCCAAGGCAGAGCCTACTGCTAAACAAGTGCCAGCCACTCAGAAGCTTTGGGATTGAGCCAAGGAGTGTTAGCCAGTTTAGTGCTTGCAAAAAGAGGCGTGATGGGTTGTAGGGCTGCTACGATTAAATCGAAAATCTTTTTTTCAGTCGTTTCCATTCCTCATTATATACATCGATATAAATACTGGATAATCGATTCAATAATTACATTTTTGTAACGCACATAACATTATTTAAGTTTATCAACAAAAATGCACCTAACGCCCTGCTTTGCTATTTACAGTGTTTCTGCCAGACATGTAGTGGGCGTGCTCTTCTTTTCCTGCTCATGTTATGGGACCAGCGAATCAGTTTTGAAAATGCTTTGTAAGTACACGCCCCTCTGTGTATTCGATGTAAACAAACAAAAAAACTGTGCGCCTTGAATCCAGAGCAGAACGACAGGCTTGTATTTCTGGCAAACAGCCTGGAAATAAATTGTGCACATTGAAGAAACCTGACTGTATATAGTTTGCGCTTCTTTGGAGTTTCAAAATGAACTGTTATATAACGAATATTTAACAATATTCAATAATGTTTAAAAAAAAAAAACGATCAGTGATGTATGCATGTTGTGATAAGTAAATCAATGTATTATAATTATTATTATTATTATTATTATTATTAAGATGATGATGATGTTTTAGGCAGGGATTTCTGCAATATGTGTTTCAATTAGGTGGTACAGTATTAACAAGATGCAATGCGTGATGCTGCAGCTGTCACTGAATGAAAAAATAAGTTTTTCATAAAAGTTGTGGACTTGTTGCAAATGTTTTTTTTTTCTCTCTTCTCCTGATGCTACCAAGGCGTAATTACTGCTCGCATTCAATTGTTGTGCAAAAGCATTTACCGAACAGTAATGATATTAAAATAATCACGTCGAGGGGAGAGGAATGGAACAAAAATATATGCGGGTGGAACAATCATCGATATTTATTCGAACAATTCGATTTTGTGTGCCCAATTGATCGATTGCTATTTGTGGCTTAACTGATAGCCTTAATGGGTTGGAGCTCAGAAGTGTGCATGGTTTAAAAAAAATGGGCCAAAAGCAGGTGGAATAAAAAGGATGAGACTTAGGAAGATTTTATGATGCCAGTTATTAGCTTGTCCTCAGTGCTTAGCATGTAATATATTTCAATTTAAATCCACATGTGGAAGGAAAGCAAAGCTGTAGGAGAATATTGTTAACCTTGTATGTTTTTAACCCTGCAGGGTCAGAAACATACAGCATGTAACACAGTTTTACTGCCTTTCTTTGAAGAGAACTCTCTTTGAAATGATCAAGAAGTTAATATAAGCTGTGTTAGCCTTAGAGCTTCCACTCAACACATACCTGTCTCAAGCAGCAAGAGCTGTTAACCCTTTCTTTGCCGTATATGTGGCAAACCAAGCAAATTAAACTGAGAGCCTCAAGCACTGAATTTAAAGGACTAGATTCAACCATCCTGGAGATTACACTTTTTAATCTCAAGTAAGTCTACTGTATTCATAATAAGTAATACATAGATCCACAATGTACAAATCAGTAGATTTAACTGAATCTGATGTCGTGATGTTCTAATATTTAGATTTTTAAAAATGTGCACTTCTCGCCACAAGGCCCTGTTGAAAGGGTTAACCAGAGCTGTTCTTGCTCTCTCAGATACCTTTGACTAATAATTTGGCTGAAGAAATGAGGCTCCCGGATCGAAACGTCACTGTGCCTGAGTCTTCAGCGGCCAGGTTCTTTAAGGTAAGGGTGTGGGTGGTGCTGTTGTGGACAGCAATCTCGTTGAATGGACTGTTCTGCAGACGAGAGCCATCCAGCCACCACTGCACCTCCTTAATGCCCTTGCGAGAGAGCTGGCAGGAGAAGGTGGCCTGCTCCCCCACAAAGACATCTGTGTTCTTTAAACCAGACACTATCTTTATTTCTCCTTCTGTGGAGCAAGGCAGAGAAACTTGGCTTAACCAATGCTCTTCAGCTGCCAGATGCCTCTATAGCACTCATCTCTGACTGTCTCCTTGTGCTCTAAGTCTATCTAGTTGGTATTCCTAGTTTAACTGTAAACACAAGAGGTCTTACCAGAAATGTTCAACTTTAAAATGTACCCCAGTGTATTGTAAGATAAACCGACAGTCTCAACAAAAAAAGAATCCTGCTATATAACAGGATACATTATTTTATAAACAGGGGAATTAGCATTTCTTACTATTCTTAAAAGAAAACAAATAAAAACCACCAAAACTGCTTTTTGATGGAAATAGGCCTATCATGAACAACATTTCATATAGAGCACGTGTGTCTTTATTAAACACAAAAAGGTTGGGTTAATTGTAATTCGATTGTAATGTAGTTTTTACATGATGCAGGTTTTGTGTCCTTGTGGTATATACTTTGCTCCAAGTACTCTTTTTTATAGACTTTGTTGTGCACAGTTTCTGTGCCATACATAGCCAAAGCCATCTGGATTCTGAAACATCAGGGAGTCTTCTTTTCGGAGGTCCTCCAACTTTAGTCATTGTCTTCCATCATTAAATCTGGTACTATTCCCATTGTCACATACTGTCATACTATGTTTTTGCTTTGATATATATATATATATATATATATATATATATATATATATATATATATATATATATAAAAAAATATATATATATATATATACAGTATATATATATATATGGCCAGGTTTCTGTGTTGCTCACATCTCCCCCTGTAGCCCAGAAGTCATGTGATGGCCATTTTAATTGGCATTTGTAGTGACAATGATGCCCTGACATTGGATATTGTTCAGCATGTCTCAAAGTACATTCCTGCCAATTACCATGCAGCTCCATAAAAAGTTTTAAAAATTTAAGTTTGCATATGTATAGAGTGTAGAAACATATGTACCGGAAGTTTAGTGGCCATCTTGAAAATGACCGGAAGTAATTGCCGATGGCGATGCCCACATACCAGATTGTTCACAATGTTAAGGAGTACATTTCTACCAATTTTCATAGTTCACAAAAAGAGTATCTACTCCACTATTTGTAGGTATCTAACTGGTGACTATATGGTTAGATTTCACACCATTTGGAAGTGGTGACCTTGCCCAATCCTAGCATGACAATATTGTTACCTTGCACTGCAACAGAAGCAGTTGTCAGCTGTTCTCCAGTGTCGCAAGTATAGTAGCCGTTGTCTTCGGGTTCCAAGTTGTGAATCAGTAACTCTAAAACTGTCTACTTAAATAGCGGAGAATTTACATACTACAAGTAGATAATATTTCAGAGCACTATAAAAGCTTAAAAATAGTGATATTTGCTTCCTTACTAAAATGGAGTGCTGCCATTTGTGAAAGGCAAGCATGCAACATCACCTTGCAGTTGCTGCCGACATTCTCTGTCTGGTGTGGATTTGCCCATACATTGAGACTGCATGTTCTGCATCCACTGAATTGGTTAGATGTGTAAGGCAAAGCTTTGCCAAGTTATACAGATGTGGAAATCGATTACAAACAGTCCCAAAACTCGATTACCCAAGGGCACCTGGCATGCTTTAATAAAGGCCATATATGCAGTACGTCGTTGTCATGTTGTTTGTCCCATCCAGGAATTTATTTTATTTGTACCGAATGAAATGAAAGAAAACGTGCCTATTCTGGTCTAAAATTCAAACTGCGTTTAAAAAGTAAGGAGCAGGTTGTTTGAAGTGAGGAGGCTGTGCTAGATCATACCTGTAGTACTGATTTAACTTGGATGCAACCGACAGGAATACTTTTTGTCTGCACTGACTTTCAAGTTTGTTTTCTGAATGCTGTTATTTGTTTTACATTCTGTTTAGCAGCCTCTGTAGCAGTCTTTCGTTTGATGTGTGATTCTGAAGCTAAATAGCGATCAATCGTATTTTCTCCAAAGTCACATTACAAGATGTTTTTTTTTTGCCAAAGTGCAATACACACAGGACGGCAAAGGAATAAAATTAAGATACATAGTTTGTGTCGCTTGCGGTGTGCAGTAGTTCATTTAAATTAGGTTTCTTTTTTTCTCTCTCTGTACTAGTCCAGTATGCAATGGCCGCTAAAGAGGTGAATTCCGTGTTGACCCCTCTATTTCCCGATTTCCGCAAAATTTGTGAAATTGCAAATTAGGTAGATCCCTACAAATAAATGGCATTTTAGAACATTAATAACAACAATGTTTTATTCTACCCCTAATGTATTAACAAATTATATGGGATATACAGTAGCTTGCAAATCTGCGACATGTATTTATTTATTATTATTTATGAACTAGTTATTTGGGGGATTAATGTGATTGGAGGGTGCTTGTATAGGAAAGTATAAGTGTGTTTTTAGAAAGTATATTCATGGAAAATCCCTTTTTTAAAGTGTATGTGTAAGAATGTGATGACTGCAGCTCTGCTCTCTCTGATTAGAAACACTAATACAGGCTTAGACTGCTGTGCTGATGCTCCTCTTTCACTCCTGGACTGGCAGACATCACTGCCCTATTGGAACCAGGAGCTGATCCAATGCATCTTTTTACAATTTTTTTTCCCATATAGGAGTATGTAACAGGGGGAGACCTGTACTGACTCTTCTGATGTGTTCGAAGTGCTGCAGGAAGAGGGCAGCAGCCCGTCAATATTCGCCTGTCAGTCATGGCAGTGACACGGAGAGGTGGGAGAGTGTGTGTGCGGGCTTTCCCTCTCTCTGAATGGCTGAGCGGCGGGTCTTGGGGGATTGCTAGCCCTATAAAATAACATTCTGCTGTTCCCTCAGGTCTGCCCTTTGAGAGAAAACGGACGCGGCGGACGCACTGATCCCTAACACGGCCGGGAGGAAAACCCAAAAGAAATAAAAAGAAAAAGAAAAGAAAGGAAAGGAAACAGGGTTAGCGGGGAAACCGTGGGCAGACCCCATCAGTAGTTGTTTTAGCAGTCTGAGGGAGCGGCGAGGGTAGGACGGAGACCCGGACCGCGCGGGTAGCGACGGTCGGGGTGAAGCTGCCGAGTGCAGCACCTTTGTTTGTAGTTTTGATTAATGTGTTTTATTTTCCTTGTTCTTTTCCCCTTTGCTTATTTTTGTGTTTGAGCACCTGCGAGTGCACCTAGAATTTAGAAAGGTACCATCCCTGGTATCTCTGTGGTACTGTCTATCATTGGTGATAGGCAGACCACAGACAACAGCGCCCTCTGCGGGCCAGAACGTGGAACTGCCCCACTTAAATAGAACTGGGCACCTGTGCGGTGCTGTCAAAATCACCTGTGTCTCCCGTGTGTCAGTGAATTACCCACCACCCTTCCACACGTGGTGTCAGAAGTGGGATTCACTGGCACTGCCCCCTGTAAGCAGTGCACACCAAAATGGATGCTGCCCAGTTCGCGGAGCTGATGGATCTCCTGCGCCAGACCCTGACGGCTGCAGTGCAAGGCAGCTAGACCGGCGGGACCTGACCCCGGTTGATGAGACCGACTAAAATGACGGGCGGAGGATCGACCCAAGCCTACCTTGAGGTGTTCGAGGCCCTGGCGACCTCTGCCGGGTGGGATCAGGCCCAATGGGCCAGTTACCTCTTGCCCCAGTTAACGGGGAGGCGCAAGCAGCAGCGAGGACGCTGTCTCCCGACCGGATGATGGACTACCCCACGCTAAAAGCCACCATCCTGAATCGCGTGGGGCTACACCGAGGGATATCGCAGGAAGTTTTGGGAGGCGCTTCGCCCGAGGAGCACCCCAGAACCATTGCCCATCGCCTGAACGAAGTACGCCATGGGGTGGTTAAACCCGGATGCGACCACGAAAGCCAGGCTGGTGGAAGTAATTGTGGTGGAGCGGTTTCTGGAGTGTTTAGCTCCGAACCACGGCTGTGGGTACAGCGGCAGGCACCCGCCACCCTGGATCAGGCAGTTGCATTGGCAGAGCAGTACCAGGCAGCCGAACCGACGCCAGCCAGGCTGCCTGGGCGAAGCACTGCGGGATCATACGCACCACCGCCCTGGATAGGGCGAAGGGACTGGGGGAAGGGGTGTACAATGGTTTGGACGGGGCGGTGAGAGCTCCCGCCCGGGAACCGGGCGGGTGGGGTCCCCACGGGCCGCTGCGGTGTCGGACCGGGTCTCGCGACGGCCTCCTTACCGCCGAGCCCCTTTGATGGCTCGGTGTTTCCACCTCTTGCTGAGGCTCCAGGGCGGAAACTAGCCCACTGCGGTGTTGGACGTGCCGGGAGGTGGGCCACCTCGCGGGATTGCCCTGTGATGGAGTGTGACCTCAGCCGACCAGGTAAGCCTGTTCAATTACCTCAGTCACTTCAGCAAACGGGTTTTGTTATTCCTGTGACAGTGGATGGTACAAAACCCAGGCTCCTGGATTCAGGGTGTGGTCAGTCCCTAATACAGGATAGCCTAATCTCACCGGGCATAAACCGTTATTGGGACAGGTGCATATTAAATGTATTCATGGCGATGTACGCCCTATCCCAAGATCAGTGTGAATCTAACTATTGGCCAGCAGGTGACGCCAGTGCATGTAGGATTGTGTCCTCGATTGCCAGTACCAGTAGTTCTGGGTCGGGACTGTGGGCAGTTTAAGGACTGGTTAGCTGCGCTGACAGCCCTGTCTTCCCTATTGACTAAGAAGGAGGAAGTAATTGGAGAGATCTTCCCCTTCTGTGACCCGACTTGGTTTTGCCATAGATTTAGACCCCGAAAAACTAAACGGGAACGCCGGGCCGCTAAGAATGAGGGCTGGCAATGGAGGGAGTCCGAGAGGTTTCAGGTGGGGGCGGTTGGGGAAGAGTCGGGAGGCTGCGGAGCCAGCACAGGGAGCTGGCTCTGCTGCCTCCGCCCGACCGACCCGACCCGAGCTGGAAGCCATGGGAGCTGATTTTTAGCTCGTTCCCGTGACTTCCGACTCGAGCAAGGGCGTGACGACGTGCTGGGCAGGCTCTTTGACCAAGCAGCGGTGGTTAATGGTCGTGTGGTCGAGCCCAGACGCCGCCACGCACCCCCACTTTGAGATTAATCGAGACCTTCTGTACCGTGTTGAAAATTACCCCAGACGGGGAGGTGCGCCATCAGTTGCTCATCCCTCAGCCCTTTAAGGAGGATTTGTTGCAGCTTGCTCACGCTATTCCCCTGTCTGGTCATTTAGGAAGGGACAAAACCAAAGCGAGGCTTGTGACACGGTTCTATTGGCTGGGGCTGGATGGTGACGCCAGACGGTTTTGTGAACGGTGTGGGGAGTGTCAGAAAGCTAGCCCTAGAGCCGTCCCACGAGCACCACTGGTGCCGCTGTTCCTAGTGGAAGCTCCGCTTGAGCCGTATTGGGATGGACATAGTGGGGCCATTGGAAAGGAGTGCGGCGGGATACACACACCTATTGGTTATTTTGGATTACGCGACGCGTTATCCAGAGGCCATTCCTCCGATCTATGTCCGCTAAGTCTGTTGCCAACGAAGCTCGTGGAAGGTTTTCTCCCGGTGGGGATCCCCAGGGAGATACTGACCGACCAAGGCACCAACTTTATGTCCCGCTAATCCGTGGAACATGTAAGCTTTTGGGGATTAAGACCATTAGGACCTCGGTAGTTTCATCCTCAGACCGATGGTCTTGTGGAGCGTTTTAACAAAACCCTTAAGAACATGTTGCGCAGATTTATTCAGTAGTGATGTGCGTTATTGGGACCAGCTGATTCCTCCCTTCTCTTTGCGATCAGAGAGGTACCCCAGGCTTCCACGGGCTTTTCGCCATTCGAAGTTGCTGTATGGTCGGAGACCCCGGGTGTGCTCGATCTGGTCAGAGAGATGTGGGAGGAACAGCAGGATAATTCGACCAATACAGTCCGGTATGTGTTGGACCTGCGCAAACGCCTTGAGTCGGTTGGAAAATGGGCACATGACAATTTGCAGCAGGCTCAGCACAGACAGGAGACACAATACAACAGAGGAGCCCGGTTACGCACATTTCAGCCAGGGATAAAGTACTTCTATTATTACCCAGTTCTGAGTCTAAACTTCTGGCTAAGTGGCAAGGACCCTTTGAGGTTACACGCCGGGTTGGGACGGTGGACTATGAGATCTGCCAGCCGGAGCGACGAAGAGAAAACACATTTATCATATAAACCTCTTGAAGCCCTGGCTACAACCGGAGGCATTGGTAGTGGCGCAAGCCGATGACGCCCCAGATCTGGGACCTGATCTTTCTGTGCTGGGGAGAGAAGGGGCGGTACAGATTATGGAGAATCTGACACCAGCGCAGAGGGTCAGGCTCAGGCTCTGGTGAGGGAATTTCCTGATGTGTTTTCTCCGTCCCGGGCAGACTCGAGTAGCCCATCATCACATTGACATTGAGCCGGGGCCAGTTCGTCAGAGGCCATACCGTATACCTGAACGTAAAAGACAGGTAATAAAGACGGAAATTGATGAAATGCTTAGACTGGGGGTAATAGAAGAGTCCCAAAGTGACTGGAACAGTCCTGTTGTTTTAGTGGATAAGCCAGACGGGTCAACTCGATTTTGCATTGACTTCAGGCGAAGTTAATGAGAAATCGAAGTTTGATGCTTATCCCATGCCCCGGTAGATGAATTGCTGGAGCCGCCTTGGCACGGCTCATTTTATGACGACACTGGATTTAACGAAGGGGTACTGGCAGATACCCCTGACCCCAGAATCCAGAGAGAGGACGGCGTTTTCGACTCCCTTCGGGTTGTACCAATTTAGGACCATGCCTTTTGGGTTGCACGGAGCGCCAGCCACTTTCCAGCGGATGATGGATCGCGTTTTGCGGCCCCATCAGCAGTACGCTGCTGCTTACATAGATGACGTGGTTATCCACAGTGAGGATTGGCCAAGTCATCTGTGTAAGGTAGCGGCGGTATTGCAATCCTTGCGGAGGCTGGGCTCACTGCTAACCCAAAGAAATGTGCCATTGGGAAGAGTGAGTCGGAGTATTTGGGGTATCGAGTAGGAGCGGCCAGATCAGACCGCTGATTGCTAAGGTGAAAGCCTTGGCTGACTGGCGGTCCCTACGACCAAAACCCAGGTGCGCTCTTTCTTGGGACTAGCGGGCTATTACAGGAAGTTCATTCCGAAGCCGCTACGCTTGCTGCTCCCTTGACAGACCTAACCAGGAAGGCTGCCCCAAATACGGTTCAGTGGACGGAGCCGTGCCAGAGGGCCTTTCTCGCTCTGAAGCGAAGGCTGTGCAGCAAGCCAGTGCTATGCAGTCCTGATTTCAGCAAGAGGTTCACCCTGCAGACGGATGCGCCAGAGACAGGTCTCGGGCGGTGTTGTCTCAGGAGGTGCGGGAAGTGAGCACCGGTCCTGTATATCAGCAGGAAGCTCCTTCCCGTGAAAAGAACTATAGTACCATCGAGAAGGAGTGTCTTGCGGTAAAATGGGCAGTCGAGTCACTCGGTACTACCTCCTGGGGCGACACTTCACCCTGGTTACAGATCATGCCCCTTGGCATGGCTTCACCGGATGAAGGATAGCAATGCCAGAATCACGCGGTGGTACTTGGCCCTGCAGCCCTATGCCTTCAGGGTTGTCCACCGAGCAGGAAAGCTGCATCAAAACGCAGATTTTTTCTCTCGGGAAGGCATGGGGATGTAGGATTTTCGAATGGACCGGTGGTGCCATTCTAAGGGGAGGATGTGTAACAGGGGAGACCTGTACTGACTCTTCTGATGTGTTCGGTGCTGCAGGAAGAGGGCAGCAGCCCGTCAATATTAGCCTGTCAGTCATGGCAGTGACACGGAGAGGTGGGAGAGTGTGTGTGCGGGCTTTCTCTCTCTGAATGGCTGAGCGGCGGGTCTTGGGGATTGCTAGCCCTATAAAATAACATTCTGCTGTTCCCTCAGGTCTGCCCTTTGAGAGAAAAACGGACGGCGGACGCACTGATCCCGAACACGGCCGGGAGGAAAACCCAAAAGAAATAAAAAGAAAAAGAAAAGAAAGGAAAGGAAACAGGGTTAGCGGGGAAACCGTGGGCAGACCCCATCAGTAGTTGTTTTAGCAGTCTGAGGGAGCGGCGAGGGTAGGATCGGAGACCCGGACCGCATGGGTAGCGACGGTCGGGGTGAAGCTGCCGAGTGCAGCACCTTTGTTTGTAGTTTTGATTAATGTGTTTTATTTTCCTTGTTCTTTTCCCCTTTTGCTTATTTTTGTGTTTGAGCACCTGCGAGTGCACCTAGAATTTAGAAAGGTACCATCCCTGGTATCTCTGTGGTACTGTCTATCATTGGTGATAGGCAGACCACAGACAACAGCGCCCTCTGCGGGCCAGAACGTGGAACTGCCCCACTTAAATAAAACTGGGCACCTGTGCGGTGCTGTCAAAATCACCTGTGTCTCCCGTGTGTCAGTGAATTACCCACCACCCTTCCACAGAGTAATAACAAAATTACTTGAGTATTACTCATACTAACAAATATTAATTGTACTCAGTGCTCGGCACAGGCCTAGTCACTAAGGCTTTTTGAAGGGAAATCTCTTGGAATTCCATTTGCTAAATTCTATTATTTTTATGCTTACCTAATAAGTTTACCATCAAATGAAATAATCCTATTTGTTTTTTTGTTTTTTTTTATCATATTCGATTACCTTAAAGTCTTATAACAAGATCCTACTTTTCCCTATCCATTAATAAAGTCTTGGAGACTCTGATAGTCACCCACCTTCCACGTTCAAGGTAGCAGTCGTCTGCTCATCCCCAGTGTCACACGTGTACTTCCCTGCGTCTCCAGATTCCACATTATGGATCAGAAGCTGGCTGGCAGTCCCTTCTTGTCTAACCTTGTACTTGTCACCAGGGACAATGGGATTATTGTCCTTACTCCACGTGACTGATGCCAGCGTTTCTGAGGTCACACATGTCAAAATGGCTGTCTCCCCCTCCTGAGCAGTCGTATGCAGGGGCTTTTCCTTGACTAGGACTAAACATTCGAAAAAAAATAATACCATTGATTTAGTTACTAGTACTACAGTTGGAGCAAGAATCCTGCCAGCTCTCTGTGGAAAGCAAGGTCATAAGTTCATATCAGACGCATAAATTAGTGGTATAATGTCTCATATGGAAAATAAATTTGAGCTGGACTACTGCAGTTAATGTACTACACTACTTTATATATTTTTCTTCTGCCAGCATTTGAAAATTAAATGAAATGAAACATCTCAGTTGGCTTACTTCTGCATTGATCAATTAAAACTATGTTGTAGGTAGGGGTACCTTGTGTTTCAAATTAAAGTTAATTTACTGACTTGTTTGTAAGTCAGATGATAAATGCAGACCCTTGCTACACAAGACCTGAAAGTTTTCTGCTCTTGGATCCCGGAACTGTACCAACGTTCAACAAAGGGAGCAGCTGTTTGCTCAAATAAATTAATTAGAAACTTGTAGACAATATCTGGCTGATTAAAATTGTTGTTAAGATGGGTTATGGGTTGAAATGGCTGCGCTATGACAGTGATGGAGCTAGTCATGGGATTTGGTGAAGTGATAAGGTTGGATTGAGGCAATGGTTCTAAAACCAAATTTACTTTCAACAGCACATTACAAAGTCATAATGGATTGCACTTAAAAACAAATGGCAATTGATGATTCAATGCCAAATGTGTGTTTTGTTTCATTATATATCTTGTACATAATGTTTTAAGTAACAGAAATGGGAGGTACCTAGTAAAGAGAATAACATTTAAAAAGTGGATCTACAATAAGACTTTGTAAACATGTACGGTTTCTCTAATAAACTAACCTTTACCATTTAAATGTGATATAAAAAAGCAGTAAATGGATAAATGTTTAAGAGTAGAAACAGAAACCTAAAATCTAAAAATGTGCCGCTGAATCTGGACTTCAGGCATGATTGAGACCACAGAACATAAACATGCAATCCATGAAAAAACAGCAGAAGCACACAGCAACATTGATTGGTTAGGGACTAAGTAGACAGGGAGAGAAAGTGGCTTTCCTATTGGAAGAGAGTTGAGGATGGAGGGAGCCACTTTGTTGGAGGTACCTTTGCGTTTCTCTTGCACCTCCAGTCTGGCTGTGGATTTCTCTGACCCCACTCCGAAGGTCACTATGCCTGTCTCCTCGTGAGTGACTTTCTTCAGTACTAGGGTGTGCACCTTACCGCTGGTGCTGATCTCGTTCACGTCATTATTCTGCAGCAGGGAGGACTCCAGCCACCACTGCCCATCAATCACACCAGTATGTGACACCTCACAGACAAAGCAAGCATCCCTCCCCACATACACACTAGCGTCCTCAAGACCACGAGTTATCCGCACATGCTCTGCAAAAAAGAGTTTAGGGTTGCAATAAAGCAAACATTAATACACTTTTAAAACAGCAACAGCTAAGGCAAAAAAGATAAGCACAAACACTACAGCCATACACTTGAAGTTAAGAGAAACAGCAGCACCATAATTAATGCTCGATGCAGAAAAAAACAAAAGCTCTACTTTAAAAGATACTGCACAATATTCATTAATTCATAGCTAGATACAGTATATGCTATGAGGCTCACTGGGTTTTTACTGATTACAGATTGAAATAAATACATGTAAACAACGGTAAAGAACCTCTCTAATGGTCTTTCTGCAGAATCGTTATGCTTCTTCGTTGCAATAGCTGTAGGTGAATTTAATTGTAAACAATCACAGGTGCGTACGCAAATGGTTTTTTTTTCTAAATAGGCTTCAAACTAAGTCTAAACTGCTTCAATGGAATACAAGCCTAATCAAGTCACTCTTGTATTGAATATCAAATAGTTTTCTGTGTGCTCTTAATCCATGCCTGAGCTCAAATAGACAATGAAAGAAATTCAGTGGTTCATGAACACCAAGGCCTTATACTGTAAACCAAAATAAAGTCGTTTAGTAGTCCCAGGTAGCTAGGAACAACGTTATGTGTCAGTGAACAGCATTTCTTTCATATTAGAATTTTATAGATTGCCTAAATACTGATGGTAGAGAGAGTTTCGATTCTGTACGACAAGTTGTGATGGTTAGATGATATACCTTTGACAGACAGTGAAGCCGTGGTCTGCTGATCTCCAGAGTCGCAGGTGTACTCGTCGGCGTCCTCAGGGCTCAGATTGTGGATGATCAGCACCACGGTGGTGCCTCTCTGCTGCAGGGTGTACTTGTCTCCCTGAGAAAGAACAGCCTGCCTCCTCCTCCAAGTGACAGGGGCGCCGGACTGTGAGATCTCACAGCGCAGGAACGCATTGCTGCCCTCCTCCACCTCCTGGCTGTCCAGCATCTTCTTGAAGAGCACAGGCTCGGGGGCTACAAGAAGAAACAAGAACATTTCCTTGAATTGTTTAGGTTTAATTTAGTATTTCTACTGTTGGCAGTTGCCACAGTTGTTCAGTTGTACTGGGGCACAAGTTACAGTTGCATACCCCTTATGGTCATTTAAAAAAAATAACACTTAATAGAAATTCAGCTTTAGAAGAATTACATTTTTGCTGGAAGAGTTAGCAAGCTTGGTCAATAATGTTCTAAGAAGAACAAAACACAGAAAATGCAGAGAATACAGTAATATTCCAAAAATGGTAAAAAGTATCCCTTTAACCTCTTCACCAAATGGACCCAGGTAGGATGAGCCAGACTTACCTGTGACTGTGAGTTGAGCAGTGCTGGTGCAGGTTTCAGCCCTGAAAGTCACAGAGCTTGAATCATCTTGCGTGATCTTTCTGAGCGTCAAGGTGTGTACGCGGCCCCCACTTTCAGTGGAAATCTCGTTCATCTCGTTGTGCTGCAAGGGTATGCCCCCCAGCTTCCACTGCACGTCCTTCACACATGGACGGGACAACTCGACTGAGAATACTGCGTCCTCGTTCGCAAACACTGACACATTCTTAAGCTCTTTTATGATCGTGACTGCAGGCTCTGAAAAAAAAAACAAAGCACCAGGGATTAGCTGAGGTCACATTTTAATACCTGTATGTGCTGCAAGCAATTTTTACCTACTTTGCAAAATCTATTTCTTAAGTGCTGTTGGTCTGTTGCTCTCCGGTATTGCAGGTGTAGTCTCCGGTGTCTTCAGGTTGTACATTTTTAATTAGTAGCTCAGCAACATGGTCCTTCTGCTTCATCTCATACTTATTGCTGGACTGGAGTACCATTCCTCCCTTCCTCCACTCCACCGGGGCACCAGATTTGGAGAGCTCACAGCGTAAGGTAGCAGTGCTGCCCTCCTTTGCCTCCTGGTTTTGGAGCGCATGCTTGAAAAAGACTGGCAGGGCTGAAGGAAAATAATAATATCTCAACAACAAAAGGAAAATAGCACTGGACATTACAATTTCCCTTTATGAAGTTGTGTTGAAAATGGTCTGTCTTAAATTAAATATCCCCGATTAATGAACATGCAAAATTAAAATAAATGTAATTTAAGGGTAAAGGGATACTATATTACTAGGAAACAGGTGTAATTGTAGGAAGTGTAATTATAGCACAATTTGTTAACTAAATTAAATAAGACATGTGGAAAATGGGGCCTAATTGCACTGGAACAGGAGCTGAACTTGAAATGTTGGTAGCTCTTCATGGGAAGGAGTTCTGCCTACCTTTGAAAGTCAGTTTTGCGGTGGTTTGCTGCTGGCCATTGTCACAGGTGTACTCCCCCACATCCTCGGCAGTAACCTGGTTGATAGAGAGGGTGTGGACAGTGCCCATCTGCCTCATCTGGTACTTGCTGCTGGTGGAGATGGGCAGCGAGCCTTTCCTCCACTGAACGTCAAGGCAGTCAGGCTGGGAGAGCTCACAGGTCAGGGTGGCTGTGGCACTCTCCTCCACCTCCACATCTGACAGACCCAACGTGAAGTGAGCCGGGGGGCCTGCAACAAAGGGGACGTGGGGAGGGCATAAACATAAGATCGGGAGGCAGAGTGGTCCTGTGGTTAAAGTCCAGGGCTTGTAAACCAGGAAGGTCACTGGTTCAAATCCCACCTCTGCCACTGACTGACTCACTGTGTGATGCTCCATCCTGCGGATGAGATGTTAAATCAATGTCCAATTGTAAGTAACTCTGCATATAATGCATAGTTCACAGCCTACCTCTGTAAAGCACTGTGTGATGGTGGTCCACTATGAAAGGTGCTATATAAAAATAAAGATATTATTATATGACTCCTTACTACATTGTAGAAATTGCCATGTTTGTAAAAAATCATGTAGACTACAAGAGTACGACATTCAGATTTCTCAGTATTTCAATTTAGATGGAGGAAGAATAAAAGTAATAAACTTTGAGCGATATCCAAACTTAATCTGAATCTAAAATGGATATAATACAGTAGTAAATCATTTTTAATAGAAGTTTAATAAAACACATTGGGGGACATGTATCAAGCGTCATTAAGGCCATTAAGGCCATAGCGCCGAGACCACAGACAACAGTGCCCTCTGCGGGCTAAAACAAATCACTACCAGCACAAAAAAAAAAAAAGTAAATCAATAAAACGGGGCACCTGTGCAGTGTTTCAAGTACACCTTTCTGTCTCCCGTGTCTGTGAATACCCACACCCTTCCACACCAAGGCTGAAACATTTTAACATTTAGTCTAGCTGCTAGTCAACTCAGTAAAAATGTACCTTATAACTCGATTCAGTATTGAAAAAATCTTTAAAAATGTAACAAACTTCTACTGGAAACAAGACGTTTAAAATGGTCTGTGTTGGCTGCAAAAAAAGTAACAAGCAGACAAAATAGATTTTTTAAAAACAACCTTGAATGACAAATTCAGCAACATTTTCGAGTCTTGTAAACCTTTAAAACTTATGTGACACATCAATTAAAATGACCGTGTAATTCCCATAGCCTATTTTGCTGCCTCTAGTCCCAAAATATTAAATACGAGAGAAACTTTAACTGCAAACCTGAAATGACAAAACCGAAGCTTTTGTGTTTTTCTTTATACACACTCTACATTAGTAGGATGCAGAAATGTCATTGTATAGTATGAGGAATTCACCTATAATGAAGACGGAATTTGTTTGACCCCGTTGCCGTAGCAACAGGATGCATTCGTATTTAAATGTGGCTATTTACGACATGCAAGTTAACAAATTGTGAGGGTCTGGAACCAACTCCCCAGTAATGTTGTTGAAGCCGACACCCTGGGATCCTTCAAGAAGCTGCTTGATGAGATTCTGGGATCAATAAGCTACTAACAACCAAACAAGCAAGATGGGCCAAATAGCCTCCTCTCATTTGTAAACTTTCTTATGTTCTTCTTATGTTCTAACACATTCGGGATGAGGTCAAATTTGTGTCACGGCAGAGAGCTACTTAGGGTGAAGATTATGCCTCTGTTTATACTATAAGCTTCAGCTCTAGTCAATATTTGTATATTATTGTCCATATATGATATAATAATAAAAATATAAAGAAAAAACGATGCATTGAACAAATAGTTTTATCAAGCATTGTAAGCTTGTATCCGCTGTATTCTCTACATTACCCTTCACTTTGAGCTGAGCTGTGGAGGTGTGAGGTCCAACGCAGAAGACCACGCTGCCGGAGTCCTCCTGTGTGACCTTCCTGAGGGTCAGGGTGTACACCTTGCCCTCTGCAGAGATCTCGTTCATCTCGTTGCTCAGTAGCAGGTTGTCCTGGAGCTTCCACTGCATGTCTCTCACATTCTCGTGAGAGAGCTGGCACTGAAACACTGCATTCTCCTCCTTAAACACCGTCTGGCTCTCCAGGCCTTTCACTATGGTGACATCTGGTTCTGTGAAAAACAATCAGGAGGGATATACAGGTGGTGAAGGCAATTTTCTTTCAGGTCTCCACGTTATCTAAAACATGTTTGCAAGGTTAGAGATATTTTTTTAAAGAATTCAAATTGATTGTGTTGAGTATAACATGTCCCAGTTTTCTGGCTATTTCTACTATCAGGCATGTCTTGTTTTGAAAGTCTTTTGAAAGTGATGTAACCGCACTAATATGATTGGCTCTAGGTATTATTGCTACTATGACATGAACATTTATCATTTTTCCTGGTGACATTTTTTTTTATTCAATTTTCGTATTGGATCACATTAGCATACTTGAAATTAAGATTCTAAACTTTGCTGACATCCAACAGTGAGATAATGACTGTGTGAGGGTGACAATGATAATAATAACGAGTAAACAATAGACTAGTTTTACAATCATGTTTGTAAATAAAGATGGTATTCATGCAGGTTAAACAAATATGTATAAAGGAGAAGAAACATGTGTAATGTAAAATGTATGAATGCAATTAATGTTCAATTTATTTTAGTATTTGTTTATAAATCCTGCAGGAGTAGGCAGGGCAGGGTAGTCTGGGTTATGAGCTGATTTGCTTCAATAGTCCATTGGTATCCACTTACTGAAACCCATTTGATGTCTAATCATACCATTTTGGTGTATCCTATGAAAACTACTACAGTCACACACTAAATGCATACACAATCCCTACATACAATTTACTACACATATTAATACATGCAGACATACAGTACATACATATGTAGTGTAGTATAAGTATACATATGTGTCTCACACATAGACATAGACAAACAATATTAGCACACATTATACACACAAACATACATATACAGTATATGTGTAAAAGAGAACAGAAGAATAAAAGGCTCAGGTGTTTTCCCTACCCTTCACTGCCAAGGCAGCGGTGGTCTGCCTGTCTCCTGTATCACAGGTATAGTCTCCGGAATCCTCAGGTTCTACATTTTGAATCAATAACACAGCACTGGAGCCTTCCTGTTTAATTTCATACTTGCCACAAGGGCACAGGACCACTCCTCCCTTCCTCCACTCCACCGGGGCTCCAGGTTTAGAGAGCTCACAGCGCAGAGTGGCAGTGCCATTCTCCACTGCCTCCTGGTTCTGGAGTTTTTGTTTGAAAACAACCGGCAAGGCTGTAGTTTAAACAAAAAAAAGGCTTATTAAAACTGTTCAAACTGCTTAGCGGTTATTCTGAGGGTTTACTATAAATCATCCTTTAGATACGTGACACCTCATTGTTCTGGGAGACAATCTGAAATAATTAGTATACATTGCTTGTCTTTGTATTACATGGTTGTTATCTGTACGCAAAAAAAAAGCCCAATAACACCTTGCCAGCTCCAATAGGATCATAGGAGCAAGGTACAACAATGACATCATAACAAAACAGCATGAAACACATTTAGTGAAAGTGGCATGAACTAGATGCTGAAACTTTGTCTTGCTAGAATGCATTAATCCATTGTTACACATATCATCACAATACCCTGTTTTACAGTACATGGTTGTTAGCTGAGATGGACAATAATCAGGCTATTTTTTGCAGCCCTTTCAACGTAAATTCTTCTACTGGTAAATTATCATCAAGTATTTACAGCAGTAGCATATACGATATTCCATCGATACATCAATTTAAGCAACAAATATGTTTATCCGTACTGTGTGATGCAAATTTGATATGGAGTGAACCATGCATGGCTGGAGAAGTGATAAGACTCATAAATGTCCAGGACTGGATTATTCCTATCATTGACTTTTAAAGATGCAGTGGTGGTCTGGTCACCAGAGTCACAGATATAGTCCCCCATGTCTTCCAGTTTCAGATTGTGGACTAACAGCTGTACATTATGTCCCTCCTGTTTGATCTCATGCTTAGCACCAGGCTGGAACACCACTCCTCCCTCCACTCCACCGGAGCTCCAGATATAGAGAGCTCACAGCTCAGAGTGGCTGAGCTGCCCTCCTCTGCCTCTTCATCTTGTAGCTCTTGTTTGAAAAGGCCTGGGACGGCTCAGGAAATCCAGGTCAAATCAAGGCTTGAAGGTGGGCTGAAGACACAACAGCCATAGCCGCGCAATGACACATTATAGCTTTTAATGAACAATTAATTGCCTTGCATCCAAAATATTATTATTGTCTATTTATTTTATGCTCTTTATATCTACACTGAAATGTGTTGTAACCTTCCAGTTCAGTCTGTGGGGAATACACTACAAAAATATCATAATTATCCGGGTGGCATCTGAACAGAAAAATAGTCGTTGATGTAAGTACAGAGCAGATTGTCAACCATTTATTGTAGGATTCTCATACAGGAGGGAGTTGAAAACTGAAGATGAAATAGCCAGGAGCGTGAAGAAATGAGAAAGATGGTTGAAGACGCAATTACAAGAAACAAAGAAAGCCAGCGTTCATGGAGAATATAATCCTACCCTGCACACTTAAGGTAGCTGTCGTCTGTCTGTCTCCAGTATCGCAGGTGTAGTCCCCAGTGTCTTCAGGGTGCAAGTTACTAATTAGTAATTCAAGAATGTGGTCTTTCATCTCATACTTGGCGCTAGGTTGAAGTAGCACTCCTCCCTCCACTGCACTGGGGCTCCAGGTTTAGAAAGATCACATTGCAGGGTGGCAGAGTCACTCTCCTCTGCCGCCTGGTCCTGGAGTTCTTGTTTAAAAAGAACTGGCAGGGCTGATTGATGGGAATATAAGTTGACATTTTCATATGGCCAGCCTTCTTCACAGTATATGTAGAACCCACAATAACCATGGAATCGTAAAATGGGCAGTGCAGTGAACAGATGGGTTTCATCATTGTGTTATCTGTATTAGAGCACAGTTTAAATACACTCACTGCACAGTTATTTCAAAGCCTCTGAATTCTACTACTGTGTGGAGGATCACATGACATCATTTCACTTTCAACATATAACAAGCACCAAACCTACCTTTAACATTAATATGAGCAGTGGTCTGCTGGTCACCTGTATCACAGGTGTAGTCCCCAGTGTCTTCCGGTAGTAAATTGCTAATTAATAGCTTTACAACGTGATCTTTCTGCTTCATCTCATACTTGTCTCCAGGTTTAAGCAGCACTCCTCCCTTCCTCCACTCCACCGGGGCTCCGGGTTTAGAGAGCTCACAGCACAAGGTGGCAGAGCCTCCCTCCTCTGACTCTTGGTTCTGGAGATTTTGTTTGAAAAGGACCGGCAGGGCTAATTGACAGGAAAATATGTTGACATTTTTATGACAAGGTTTTGCTGAAGAGAACTGAAGCACCTATATTCTTAGATTCCGTATAGCTATTCCCTTTCATTCAAGAATCAAATGACTCAGAGCAAAACATCTTCCATTGAATACAGCAAGCTAAACAATGTAACATCATACCAACATAAGAACACAGGTAGATTAACCAAGAATGTAAAGGGATTGCCAGTTAATTCCATTGAAATAATTAACATCTACCTTCTACACAGATCATCAAAAAGACAAAGTTCACCGTACAGAAAGCTGATACAAAAATACAATCATAACTTGTCTGCTAAATACTAGCTGACAATATACAGTAAGCTAGGCAGTCAGCAATTAGGCTTTTTACATGTAGCAGCACTATTTTCCGCAGGTGTTTTACTCCAATTGTAAGCCACTGCCATATGATAGAGATGGATCTCACTCCAGATGCATGTAACATTGACTGCGTTCCTACCTTTAACAGTGACCCTGGCATTAGACTGCAGGTCTCCTGTATCACATGTGTAAACACCGGCATCTTCCAGTTCTAGCTTATGAATGGCCAGTTCTGCAGTGACACCTTTCTGCCTCATCTCCAGCTTTTCACTGGCTTGAAGCACCACTCCTCCCTTTCTCCACTCCACCAGGGCTCCAGGTTTAGAGAGCTCACAGCGCAGTGTGGCAGAGTCGCCCTCTTCAGCCTCCTGGTCCTGGAGCTCTTGTTTGAAAAGGACCGGCAAGGCTGAGTGACAGGAAAATACGTTGACATGTTTAAATAATCAGCATTGTTTATGTTAAAAGAAACAACCAGAAATAAAGCCATAAAACAAATGCCAGTGCATTTAGTAGATATTAAAGAGATTGGTTAAACTGGTTGGTTTTCAAAACTACAATATATATTTTATAATAACAACATCCTACTATAACATGCTACTATTGTATTTAGGAACTCCCTGGGCGTAGCGCAATACCTACACTGGTAACTGGTACAGGTACTACTGCTACTAGCCTGGTATATTCTTAAACCAGTGAACTTACCATTGACTTTTACATGAGCAGTTGTCTGTCGGTCTCCAGTATCACAGGTGTAGTCTCCTGTGTCTTCAGGTTGTAAATTGTTAATTAGCAATTCAGCCACATGGCCTTTTTGCTTCATGGTGTATTTATCCCCAGATTGAAGCAGCACTCCTCCCTTCCTCCACTCCACCGGGGCTCCAGGTTTAGAGAGCTCACAGCACAGGGTGGCAGTGCTGCCCTCCTCCACTTCCTGGTTCTGGAGTTCTTGTTTGAAAAGGACCGGCAAGGCTGAAGGAATCACGAGCACAACAAAGTCACACCAAAGCATTAGATCAAGTATGAGAAGAAAACAGACAACTACAATGCTGACGTCCACCGTATGGCAAAAGCCCAGTCGCGCGAATAATTTTCAACCTAATATATTTACAACAGAGAAGACCATTACCTCAAGTGAAACAGATTACTTCAATAATGTAGACAACTTGCTATAGAAGTGTACTAATGCATCAAAGTAGTATTCAAAACATTTCTTTATTTATATTTTTGTTTTCTTACTCTAGTTAGCTTGGTATTTTTCAGAAAGTCAAGGGGCTACAGGGGAGGTAAGCCCTGAAAAGCTCTTCCATTTTATACAACAACTAAAACCAACTCCTGTAGTCAGGAGGCATAGTTCGGCCTTAAAACAAGAATGCAATTGATATTATGTGGCAAATGATAATGGCAGTCCAGCAGTACTTTATCAAAGAACACGTTCTACAATGAGAACCATGACCACACCACCTTAAAACATGTTTCACTGCAAAAAAGGACCTTCGGATGAGACGTAAAACCGAGGTCCTACTGTAAGTGACTCTGCAGCAGCAGTTGTGATGCATAGTTCACCCCTAAGTCTCTGTAAGTTGCTTTAGATAAAAGCGTCTGTTAAATGACTAAATAATAAAAATAAAACCATTATAAATTGGAATAGAGACCATACTGGTAATAGCAATTGTCCATTACCAGAGCGAAGATGTGTGCCAACAATGTGGACTAAACCTGGTGTCTTCCACACCCAAAACATACTTACAGCTTGAGCTAAAGGCACAATCTGTGGTCAGCAGATAATTGCTTAACCCTATCAGCCTCTAAACAGTACATACTGGAGACCAGACATTATTATAAATCATCAACATTGTTCCATAAAGGAAAAAGTAAAACAAACATCTCTACCTTTCACAGTAAGCTCAGCAGTAAAATCTACATCCAGTGTGGTAAGCACACTTTCCACCATCTTCTAGGTCTAGGTTATATACACATGGTTCTGTAATGGCGCCTGACTGCTTAATCTTATATTTATTACTGGGCTGAATTACTACTGTTCCTTTCTCCACTCCAGGATTAGAGAACTCACAGCTTAGAGTGGTAGTGCCACCCTCCTCCACCTCTATGTCTTGGAGCTCTTGTTTGAAAACCACTGTCAGGGCTAGTGAGTTTGACCCTTGATTTTCTCTCCCAAATTTAGAATGTCCAATTACGTTCCCTAACTGCAGCAATTACAAACAGAGAAGATTCAGTGGGCATCCTCCAATGCTACGACCAGGACAATGTTTTTTTTTTTTTAACCCAGGAACTCGATAGTGGATGTCAGCCAGCTACTGGCCTCTCGAGGACAAAGGCCAGACCTGCAGATGACCACTTGAGCTAACCAGGGTTTGTTGTAGCATCATGAGAGAAACGGTCTCTGCCAGTTTTGCTTCCCTATCCCCAGGGGTGCCAGAGCCAATGTGGCAGTACCCTCCGGAATCCCCAGGGAAGACCAGTGACATCACACAGCCAGGACGCAAACCTGCGCTACCCTGACTATGACTCACCCTGCACACTCCGTGGCCATGCTTTTACCAGGTGAGCTACTTGGGGACCCCATAAACAAGAATATTTGTAAACATAAGATTTGGACAAATGTAACTGATCCATCGTCTGCTCACTTTAAACACAAGTTTACATCCAGGAAAACAGTTATATGAAACGAGGACAGCCCTACAAGGCAATAAATGACATGATGAGACACAATATGAAGAAATAACAAACCACATGACTAAAATGGAAAAGCAGCTCATCTTCATAATTACCACCATTACGGTCAACATGTTTCCAGCTATTCGGAGTGAGAAAAGAAGCAGACACAAGAGTTGGTAAATAAACAAAGATCAAAAAGTGTCGGTAACAAACAACTTTTTCTTCCTACCATTGACTTTGATGTGGGAAGTTGTTTTTTGGTCTCCACATTCACAGCTATAATCTCCAGTGTCCTCGCATTGCAGATTGGAAATTCGGAGCTCAACTGCAACTCCCTTCAGCTTCATCTTGTACTTGTCACTGGAATGAAGCACCTCCCCATCTTTCCTCCACTCTACCGAGGCTCCAGGTTTAGAGAGCTCACAGTGCAGAGTGGCAGTGCCACCCTCCTTCAACTCCTGGTTCTGGAGCCCTTGTTTGAAAAGGACTGGCAGAGCTGATTGATGAAAAATAAGATGTTTTTTTTTCTTCTTTTGACAAGCTATCCAACAGGTAATGCAAGTGCATTCCACCAAGAACAGATCAGGTTAATCTGGGATTGGATTCCTGTTCCTAATACAAAACTATAATATTATCATATTGTGTTTCACTTATAACACCTAACCAACATGACAAACTGTCAAAGCATCTTAAAGCCAACGTATCACTTCATTGTATTTTAAAAACATGAACATTTCATGAGTCCAAATCCAGTGATAATTCATATTGATTGCGTTCCTACCTTTAACAGTGACCCTGGCATTAGACTGCAGGTCTCCTGTATCACATGTGTAAACCCCGGCATCTTCCAGTTCTAGCTTATGAATGACCAGTTCTGCAGTGATACCTTTCTGCCTCATCTCCAGCTTTTCACTGGCTTGAAGCACCACTCCTCCCTTCCTCCACTCCACCAGGGCTCCAGGTTTAGAGAGCTCACAGCACAGGGTGGCAGAGCCGCCCTCTTCAGCCTCCTGGTCCTGGAGCTCTTGTTTGAAAAGGACCGGCAAGGCTGAGTGACAGGAGAATATGTTGATATGTTTAAATAATCAGCATTGTTGATGGTAAAATAAACAACCAGAAAGAAAGACATAAAACAAATGCCTGTGCATTCAGTAGATATTAAATAGATTAGTTAAACTGGTTGGTTTTCAAAACTGAGAGCTCTACAATATATATTCTATAATAACAACATCTTACTATAACATGCTACTATTGTATTTAGGAACTCCCTGGGCGTAGCGCAATACCTGCACTGGTAACTGGTACAGGTACTACTGCTACTAGCCTGGTATATTCTTAAACCAGTGAACTTACCATTGACTTTTACATGAGCAGTTGTCTGTCGGTCTCCAGTATCACAGGTGTAGTCTCCTGTGTCTTCAGGTTGTAAATTGTTAATTAGCAATTCAGCCACATGGCCTTTTTGCTTCATGGTGTATTTATCCCCAGATTGAAGCAGCACTCCTCCCTTCCTCCACTCCACCGGGGCTCCAGGTTTAGAGAGCTCACAGCACAGGGTGGCAGTGCTGCCCTCCTCCACTTCCTGGTTCTGGAATTCTTGTTTGAAAAGGACCGGCAAGGCTGAAGGAATCACGAGCACAACAAAGTCACACCAAAGCATTAGATCAAGTATGAGAAGAAAACAGACAACTACAATGCTGACGTCCACTGTATGGCAAAGGACCAGTCACTTAAATAATTTTCAACCTAATATAATATATTTACAACAGAGAAGACCATTACCTCAAGTGAAACAAATTACTTCAATAATGTAGACAACTTGCTACAGAAGTGTACTAATGCATCAAAGTAGTATTCAAAACATTTCTTTATTTATATTTTTGTTTTCTTACTCTAGTTAGCTTGGTATTTTTCAGAAAGTCAAGGGGCTACAGGGGAGGTAAGCCCTGAAAAGCTCTTCCATTTTATACAACAACTAAAACCAACTCCTGTAGTCAGGAGGCATAGTTCGGCCTTAAAACAAGAATGCAATTGATATTATGTGGCAAATGATAATGGCAGTCCAGCAGTACTTTATCAAAGAACACGTTCTACAATGAGAACCATGACCACACCACCTTAAAACATGTTTCACGGCAAAAAAGGACCTTCGGATGAGACGTAAAACCGAGATCCTATTGTAAGTGATTCTGCAGCAGCAGTTGTGATGCATAGTTCACCCCTAAGTCTCTGTAAGTCGCTTTAGATAAAAGCGTCTGTTAAATGACTAAATAATAAAAATAAAACCATTATAAATTGGAATAGAGACCATACTGTTAATAGCAATTGTCCATTACCAGAGCGAAGATGTGTGCCAACAATGTGGACTAAACCTGGTGTCTTCCACACCCAAAACATACTTACAGCTTGAGCTAAAGGCACAATCTGTGGTCAGCAGATAATTGCTTAACCCTATCAGCCTCTAAACAGTACACACTGGAGACCAGACATTATTATAAATCATCAACATTGTTCCATAAAGGAAAAAGTAAAACAAACATATCTCTACCTTTAACAGCAAACTCAGCAGTAAAATCTACATCCATAGTGTGGTAAGCACACTTCCCACCATCTTCTAGGTCTAGGTTATATACACATAGTTCTGTAATGGCGCCTGACTGCTTAATCTTATATTTATTGCTGGGCTGAATTACTAATGTCCCTTCCTCCACTGCAGGATTAGAGAACTCACAGCTTAGAGTGGTAGTGCCACCCTCCTCCACCTCTATGTCTTGGAGCTCTTGTTTGAAAACCATTGTCAGGGCTAGTGAGTTTGACCCTTGATTTTCTCTCCCAAATTTAGAATGTACAATTACGTTCCCTAACTGCAGCAATTACAAACAGAGAAGATTCAGTGGGCATCCTCCAATGCTACGACCAGGACATTATTTTTTTTTTTTAACCCAGGAACTCGATAGTGGATGTCAGTCAGCTACTGGCCTCTCGAGGACAAAGGCCAGACCTGCAGATGTCCACTTGAGCTAACCAGGGTTTGCTGTAGCATCATGAGAGAAACAGTCTCTGCCAGTTTTGCTTCCCTATCCCCAGGGGTGCCAGAGCCAATGTGGCGGTACCCTCCGGAATCCCCAGGGAAGACCAGCGACTTCACACAGCCAGGACGTATACCTGCGCTACCCTGACTATGACTCACCCTGCACACTCCGTGGCCATGCTTTTACCAGGTGAGCTACTTGGGGACCTGTGATGGGGTGCAGCCTATTTTGTGGTGGTTTTGTGTTTTTTTTGCATTGTTTAGAGTGGATATGAGTGAGTTTGGGGTGTGGTTCAGTGAGTGATTTTGTGTGAGGAATGTGTGGAATGTGCCTGGGCTAATGAGGTGCGAATTGCCCAATTAGCCCAGGCACCTGTATAAAAGGGAGTGGTTGGGTATGTTTAGTTGGTGAGTGTTTGTGAGAAGACCTGTGTGAGAGAGTGAGTGGTTCTTTTTGGTATAGTTTATGTTTATAGCCTGTTTTTGTGTTTGTCTTTTTGGTTGGCCATCGTGCCTTTTGTTTTGTGTATTTTGTTTAATTAAAAGTCATTTATTTTCCCTGCACATCTTGACTCTGAGTCTCCTTACTTCGGTCAGCCTGTCACAGTTGGTGTAAGCAGTGGGATAGTGCCTCTGGAGACTCGGAGCAGGAGTGCAGGATTTTTTTGTTTGTTTTTTTGGAAAAAAAATAAAATAAAATAGGCTGCACCCCATCACAGGCCCCATAAACAAGAATATTTGTAACCATAACATTTGGAAAAATGTAACTGATCCATCGTCTGCTCACTTTAAACACAAGTTTACATGCAGGAAAATAGTTCTTGGAAACGAGAACAGCCCAACAAGGCAATAAATGACACGATGAGACACAATATGAAGAGATAACAAACCACATGACTAAAATGGAAAAGCAGCTCATCTTCATAATTATTCCATTACGGTCAACATGTTTCCAGCTATTCGGAGGGAGAAAAGAAGCAGACACAAGAGTTGGTAAATAAACAAAGATCAAAAAGTGTCGGTAACAAACAACTTTTTCTTCCTACCATTGACTTTGATGTGGGAAGTTGTTTTTTGGTCTCCACATTCGCAGCTATAATCTCCAGTGTCCTTGCATTGCAGATTGGAAATTCGGAGCTCAACTGCAACTCCCTTCAGCTTCATCTTGTACTTGTCACTGGAATGAAGCACCTCCCCATCTTTCCTCCACTCTACCGAGGCTCCAGGTTTAGAGAGCTCACACTGCAGAGTGGCAGTGCCACCCTCCTTCAAATCCTGGTTCTGGAGCCCTTGTTTGAAAAGGACTGGCAGAGCTGATTGATGAAAAATAAGATGTTTTTTTTTCTTCTTTTGACAAGCTATCCAACAGGTAATGCAAGTGCATTCCACCAAGAACAGATCAGGTTAATCAGGGATTGGATTCCTGTTCCTAATACAAAACTATAATATTATCATATTGTTTTTCACTTAAAACACCTAACCAACATGACAAACTGTCAAAGCATCTTAAAGCCAACGTATCACTTCATTGTATTTTAAAAACATGAACATTTCATGAGTCCAAATCCAGTGATAATTCATATTGATTGCGTTCCTACCTTTAACAGTGACCCTGGCATTAGACTGCAAGTCTCCTGTATCACATGTGTAAACCCCGGCATCTTCCAGTTCTAGCTTATGAATGACCAGTTCTGCAGTGACACCTTTCTGCTTCATCTCCAGCTTTTCACTGGCTTGAAGCACCACTCCTCCCTTCCTCCACTCCACCAGGGCTCCAGGTTTAGAGAGCTCACAGCACAGGGTGGCAGAGCCGCCCTCTTCAGCCTCCTGGTCCTGGAGCTCTTGTTTGAAAAGGACCGGCAAGGCTGAGTGACAGGAGAATATGTTGACATGTTTAAATAATCAGCATTGTTGACATTGTTGATGGTAAAAGAAACAACCAGAAATAAAGACATAAAACAAATGCCAGTGCATTCAGTAGATATTAAAGAGATTGGTTAAACTGGTTGGTTTTCAAAACTGAGAGCTCTACAATATAGATTTTATAATAACAACATCTTACTATAACATGCTACTATTGTATTTAGGAACTCCCTGGGCATAGCGCAATATCTGCACTGGTACCTCCTGTTCTCTCTCTACACCCGCTCCCTGGGCCCCCTCATCGCATCCTATGGTTTCTCATACCATTTCTATGCTGATGATGCTCAGATTTTCCTCTCCTTCCCCTCCTCTGACTCCACCATCTCCTCCCGTATCTCTACCTGTCTGTCTGCTATTTCCTCCTGGATGCACTCGCATCACCTCAAACTTAACCTCTCTAAATCTGACCTCCTTTTCTTTTCCTCCTCCTCCCTCCTCTGATCTCTCTATCTCTGTTCCTCTGGAATCTACCACACTCTCCCTCTTCCTCCGCTAAGAACCTCGGAGTCACCCTGGACCCCTGCCTCTCTTATTCCCAGCACATCTCCACTCTGGCACGCACTTGCCGATTCTTCCTGAGCAACATCCAAGAATCCGACCCTTCCTCACCAACTACGCCACCCAGCTCCTGGTCCAGGCCTTGGTACTCTCCGCCTAGACTACTGCAACTCCCTCCTGGCTGGCCTCCCTGCGGCCGCCACCCGTCCGCTCCAGCTCATCCAGAACTCTGCTGCCCGCCTGGTGTTCTCTCTGCCTCGCTTCTCCCACGCAACTCCACTACTCCGCCACTCCACTGGCTACCGATCACCGCCGCATCCAGTTCAAGACTCTTGTACTAGCCTACAGATGCCTTGACCAGACTGCACCCAGCTACCTACAGACCCTCATCTCTCCCTACACCCCACTCGACCTCTCCGCCTCCGCCAGCACT
Source organism: Acipenser oxyrinchus oxyrinchus (assembly GCA_030684275.1). NCBI lineage: Eukaryota > Metazoa > Chordata > Actinopteri > Acipenseriformes > Acipenseridae > Acipenser > Acipenser oxyrinchus. The sequence goes on from CM060249.1 coordinate 81,395,504, forward strand.
AGAAGACTGGCTCTACCTCCTCTACGCCTCCTGCCTCCAGAGCCCGCTCCTTCTCCACCCTCGCTCCAGCAGTGGTGGAATGACCTACCTACAGATGTCAGGACCGCCCAGTCCCTGACCACATTCCGCCTCCTTAAGACTCACCTCTTCAGACAGCACCTGTAGAACTCCTCTGTTTCCCCTGGGATACTTTCACCCTTCCTTAAATTTGCTTTACTTACTCTTACCTGCCCCTACTTTACTGCATTTAATCCTGTACTTCAGAGTACTGTAACCTGCCATATGTTTAAACTGTAGTATTTGGTATTTAATCATATCTTGATGTAACTATCACTGTCACTTATCTGCTGTATTGAATTGTATTTTGTCACACTTGTACTTGCTTGAACTTGTCATTGTATTTATCTTGCTCTTATTGTATTACCTGTACTGTAACACTTGAAATGTATTTGCTTACAATTGTAAGTCGCCCTGGATAAGGGCGTCTGCTAAGAAATAAATAATAATAATAATAACTGGTACAGGTACTACTGCTACTAGCCTCGTATATTCTTAAACCAGTGAACTTACCATTGACTTTTACATGAGCAGTTGTCTGTCGGTCTCCAGTATCACAGGTGTAGTCTCCTGTGTCTTCAGGTTGTAAATTGTTAATTAGCAATTCAGCCACATGGCTTTTTTGCTTCATGGTGTATTTATCCCCAGATTGAAGCAGCACTCCTCCCTTCCTCCACTCCACCGGGGCTCCAGGTTTAGAGAGCTCACAGCACAGGGTGGCAGTGTTGCCCTCCTCCACTTCCTGGTTCTGGAGTTCTTGTTTGAAAAGGACCGGCAAGGCTGAAGGAATCACGAGCACAACAAAGTCACACCAAAGCATTAGATCAAGTATGAGAAGAAAACAGACAACTACAATGCTGACGTCCACCGTATGGCAAAAGCCCAGTCGCGCGAATAATTTTCAACCTAATATATTTACAACAGAGAAGACCATTACCTCAATTGAAACAAATTACTTCAGTAATGTAGACAACTTGCTATAGAAGTGTACTAATGCATCAAAGTAGTATTCAAAACATTTCTTTATTTATATTTTTGTTTTCTTACTCTAGTTAGCTTGGTATTTTTCAGAAAGTCAAGGGGCTACAGGGGAGGTAAGCCCTGAAAAGCTCTTCCATTTTATACAACAACTAAAACCAACTCCTGTAGTCAGGAGGCATAGTTCGGCATTAAAACAAGAATGCAATTGATATTATGTGGCAAATGATAATGGCAGTCCAGCAGTACTTTATCAAAGAACACGTTCTACAATGAGAACCATGACCACACCACCTTAAAACATGTTTCACTGCAAAAAAGGACCTTCGGATGAGACGTAAAACCGAGATCCTATTGTAAGTGACTCTGCAGCAGCAGTTGTGATGCATAGTTCACCCCTAAGTCTCTGTAAGTTGCTTTGGATAAAGGCGTCTGCTAAATGACTAAATAATAAAAATAAAACCATTATAAATTGGAATAGAGACCATACTGGTAATAGCAATTGTCCATTACCAGAGCGAAGATGTGTGCCAACAATGTGGACTAAACCTGGTGTCTTCCACACCCAAAACATACTTACAGCTTGAGCTAAAGGCACAATCTGTGGTCAGCAGATAATTGCTTAACCCTATCAGCCTCTAAACAGTACATACTGGAGACCAGACATTATTATAAATCATCAACATTGTTCCATAAAGGAAAAAGTAAAACAAACATATCTCTACCTTTAACAGTAAGCTCAGCAGTAAACTCTACATCCATAGTGTGGTAAGCACACTTCCCACCATCTTCTAGGTCTAGGTTATATACACATAGTTCTGTAATGGCGTCTGACTGCTTAATCTTATATTTATTGCTGGGCTGAATTACTACTGTCCCTTCCTCCACTCCAGGATTAGAGAACTCACAGCTTAGAGTGGTAGTGCCACCCTCCTCCACCTCTATGTCTTGGAGCTCTTGTTTGAAAACCACTGTCAGGGCTACTGAGTTCATAACCAAGTTTTTCTTTTTTTACAATTTCATTATTTTACCCTTGATTTTCTCTCACAAATTTAGAAATTTCCAATTATGTTCCCTAACTGCAGCAATTTCCCACAGAGAAGATTCAATGGGCATCCTCCAATCCTACGACCAGGCCAATTTCTTTTTTTTAACCCAGGAACTCGATAGTGGATGTTTTATCAAACAGTACACCGTATTTTGGGAACTTTCCTGTCCATTGAGGTATTCACAGGCAGCTGGAGGAGTTAATTGGGTTATTTTGGGCTGCTCTGGTGTGAGTATATACAGTGCCTTGCGAAAGTATTCGGCCCCCTTGAACTTTGGACCTTTTGCCACATTTCAGGCTTCAAACATAAAGATATGAAACTGTAATTTTTTGTGAAGAATCAACAACAAGTGGGACACAATCATGAAGTGGAACGAAATTTATTGGATATTTCAAACTTTTTAACAAATAAAAACTGAAAAATTGGGCGTGCAAAATTATTCAGCCCCTTAAGTTAATACTTTGTAGCCACCTTTTGCTGCGATTACAGCTGTAAGTCGCTTGGGGTATGTCTCTATCAGTTTTGCACATCGAGAGACTGAAATTTTTGCCCATTCCTCCTTGCAAAACAGCTCGAGCTCAGTGAGGTTGGATGGAGAGCATTTGTGAACAGCAGTTTTCAGTTCTTTCCACAGATTCTCGATTGGATTCAGGTCTGGACTTTGACTTGGCCATTCTAACACCTGGATATGTTTATTTGTGAACCATTCCATTGTAGATTTTGCTTTATGTTTTGGATCATTGTCTTGTTGGAAGACAAATCTCCGTCCCAGTCTCAGGTCTTTTGCAGACTCCATCAGGTTTTCTTCCAGAATGGTCCTGTATTTGGCTCCATCCATCTTCCCATCAATTTTAACCATCTTCCCTGTCCCTGCTGAAGAAAAGCAGGCCCAAACCATGATGCTGCCACCACCATGTTTGACAGTGGGGATGGTGTGTTCAGGGTGATGAGCTGTGTTGCTTTTACGCCAAACATAACGCTTTTGCATTGTTGCCAAAAGTTCGATTTTGGTTTCATCTGACCAGAGCACCTTCTTCCACATGTTTGGTGTGTCTCCCAGGTGGCTTGTGGCAAACTGTAAACGACACTTTTTATGGATATCTTTAAGAAATGGCTTTCTTCTTGCCACTCTTCCATAAAGGCCAGATTTGTGCAGTATACGACTGATTGTTGTCCTATGGACAGAGTCTCCCACCTCAGCTGTAGATCTCTGCAGTTCATCCAGAGTGATCATGGGCCTCTTGGCTGCATCTCTGATCAGTCTTCTCCTTGTATGAGCTGAAAGTTTAGAGGGACGGCCAGGTCTTGGTAGATTTGCAGTGGTCTGATACTCCTTCCATTTCAATATTATCGCTGCACAGTGCTCCTTGGGATGTTTAAAGCTTGGGAAATCTTTTTGTATCCAAATCCGGCTTTAAACTTCTCCACAACAGTATCTCGGACCTGCCTGGTGTGTTCCTTGTTCTTCATGATGCTCTCTGCTTTAAACGGACCTCTGAGACTATCACAGTGCAGGTGCATTTATACGGAGACTTGATTACACACAGGTGGATTCTATTTATCATCATTAGTCATTTAGGTCAACATTGGATCATTCAGAGATCCTCACTGAACTTCTGGAGAGAGTTTGTTGCACTGAAAGTAAAGGGGCTGAATAATTTTGCACTCAATTTTTCAGTTTTTATTTGTTAAAAAAGTTTGAAATATCCAATAAATTTCGTTCCACTTCATGATTGTGTCCCACTTGTTGTTGATTCTTCACAAAAAATTACAGTTTCATATCTTTATGTTTGAAGCCTGAAATGTGGCAAAAGGTCGCAAAGTTCAAGGGGGCCGAATACTTTCGCAAGGCACTGTATGTGAGTGGAGAGTTGAGGACCAAATGCCACTGGTCGCTGGGCTGTGACGTTGATCAATAAAGAGTGAGGATAGGAGAGTATAAATATAAATTTTTCATCCTACTATTTACTGTCAGTTTAGCTGTGGTTTGCTGGTCTCCAGAATCAGAAGTATAATCAGCTGAGTCCCCCATCTCCAGGTTGTGAATAAGCGGTTCTACTACTGGACCTAGAAGTTGGAGTTGGATGCGTGAGAAGCCATACCTTGCACTGTTAACTTAGCTCTAGACTGAGCTGCCTCTATGTCGCAGGAGTAATTGTCGCTATCACTCTTCTCCAGCTGGTTGATGGTGAGAGAGAGGGTGGTGTCCTCCTGCTTCAGCTGGAACTTTGATCCCGTTTTGAGCTCAGCAATACCCTTCCTCCAGGTGACCTTTGTCACAGGCTCCTCGGTCTCACACTGAAATGTCACAGAGCCCATCTCCTCAGCCTTCTGGTCAGATAGCTCCTTGGTGAACCTACTCAATTTTTCTAAAAAAAAAAACAGCCACATATCTCACTTAGTCTATGTATAACAGTGAATGCATTCATTTTCTTCAATTTTCTGTAGTTTTGAATAAACCATGGCCAAAACTACTCTACAGTGGTAAAATGTGCAATGTTCTGTTCCACTCTCTCGATCATGATATAAGGAGCTTTAAGGTGTATATGATAGTCAACATCTGTCAAGTGTGCCATCCTGCAGCAAATTATATTAATTATTACATCACCATTCCGAACACGAGCAAACTGGATACGAACATGGCAGTTGCTGCAATGTTTGGATGGACAATACGTCATTTTAGTGTTTCTTTCCTTGTTTAAGAGAAGACCCGGAATACCCAATAGCGCAGGCAGCACTGACGCCACTGGTCCAAACCCGCAAATCCTCTAGAAAGTGAAGCCCTTTGCTCTATTGAAGTAAACCACAGGTTGGTGGGAATTTGTGCATCATCTTCTATTTTCCTCTATTTACCTTTGACCTCTACAGTTGCCTTGGTCTTGGAGATCTCTGTTTCACAACTGTACTCTCCAGAGTCCTTGGTTGTGGTATTGTGGACTATGAGCTTTGTCAGGTTGCCCTCTTCACACATCTCATACTTCTGGCTCTTTCTTATAGCTTTGCCATCTTTGTACCACTTGACACTGGTCTCAGACGTGGAAGTTTCACAGCTCAGGACAATGTCTTCACCTGGAGCTATACTGGAGTTCTCCAGTTGTTTGGTAAAAGTAGCTGCTTTTTCTGTAAAACACAAAAAATGTACTGTTGTACAATCCATACATTTTAAGATTCAGATAGTGTCAATAACTTTGCTAAAGAAAGTTAAATATTATAGAAAATCTGGAACAATATACCTTGTATCTACATGAAATGGATCTTGTGCATGGTTCTAAATTGAACACATTTTCTATGTATTTAAAAGGAAAATTAAAATTGGAACCTTCTCAATTCCAGAATCAGAAAATACCCTTCCTTTTACTTTGTGCATGTGCTCAATACGGCAACTGTATCCCTGGCAACCCCTGTCTAGAAACAGTGTGGGAGTTACCTTTGATGATGAGTGAGGTTTTGGAGTTGACGTTCCTAGCTGTGAAGACGACTTCCCCAGCATCGGCTGCCGTTACCTTCTTGATATTCAGCATGTATTTGAGGCCCATGTTAGACACCTCAAACCGTCCCCCACTCTCCACTGGCTTTCCACCCAGGGTCCAGGAGCATTCGTCAATGCTCTCGTGGGAGAGGATGCACTCAAAGCTGCAGCTCTCACCCTCCTTTACCTCTGTTGTCTTCAGCTTCTTGGTGATTCCGATATTTAGGTCTGCAATTACAGTACAGCAAAGCACAGGGGTTATTGTCAACTGACATGATGTGAAGAAATATGGTCATTACACCGATTTAATCGAAATAGTAACTATTATTGTTTTGACAAGGTCCCTAAAGGAGTAGTGTACCTGACATTTTCAATTTACAAATTACCCACCCACCCTGGACAGTGACTTTGGATTTGACAATGTCGGTGCCAACATCACAGCTGTACAAGCCAGCATCGGACTTGTTGAGATTGTGGACGATGATCCCCAGTGTGTTACCAGCATGAAGCATCTCATATTTATCACTGGAAGCCAGGACAATACCATCTTTCTTCCAGACGGGCTTAATGTTGGGTTTGGAGGCTTCACACTCCAGGGTTATCATTTCTCTCTCCTCCACTACCACATCATCCAGGGATTTCAGGAACACAGCTGGCTTTTCTGAAAAACACAGTTAAGGTTGTTTATTATTATTATTATTATTATTATTATTATTATTAGTAGTAGTAGTAGTAGTAGTAGTAGTAGTAGTAGTAGTATTACCAACATAGCTTAAATTATAAAATATACTTCTTTCAGAATGCTGTTATTTTTCCTTTGGTTTTACTTCCTGCTGTAAGCTCCAACACACCTTTGACCTTGAGCGGGACCTCCTCAAAGACCTCTCCCACCTTGACCTTCACAGTCCCAGAGTCCTCGGTGGCAAGTCGTTTTAGGGACAGGGTGTGGGCTTTGCCATCCTTCTTGATCTCGTTGACGTCACTGGAGCAGAGAAGGGTGTTGTTCAGGAACCACTGCACCTCCTCATCCTTGTGAGACACCTCACAAGAGAACACAGCATTGCTCTCCTCATCAACCTCCATGGCTTCCAAGTGCTTTGTTATCTCCACCTTGTGAGCTGCACAAAAACAAAATATGCCACACTAGCACGAAGTTATGCAACACAAAATACATTTCATAAGACACACCCCGGCCGTGGTTCCCTAGGTCAGAGGTTCTCAATCCTGTTCCTCGGGGACCCGTGTCTGCTGGTTTGCATTGCAACCGAGCTCTCAATTACTTAACTAGACCCTCAATTGAACTGATAATTTGCTTAATTAGACATTTGTAATTGTTTTCAGCTCTTAAACAGTTGCAGAGTTCAAGTTACTTATAACATGTTACCGCTAACTTCAAATCTGCAACTGTTTAAGAGCTGAACACAATTAAAAAGGTCTAATTAAGCAAATTATCCATCCAATTAAGGGTCTAGTTAAGTAATTGAGAGCTCAGTTGGAATGAAAACCAGCAGACACAGGGGTCCCAGATAAAGTTAACATTTAATTGTGTTTTTTCATTCACTGAATGATAACATACGCTGTACTTTACAAAGCAATGAAAGAATAAGGTGCAGGTAAATGTATTATGTAATATTAATGTCAATGTTGCAGTATTTTGGTGCTGGAGACCATCACAACTCAATAAACCCACAGTCAACTGCAGCCATCTATGCTATGTCCACTAGGTTTTATGTGTTTTAAATAAGGTTTTTAAATACATTTTGCTACTTGTCTTATCTTCAGTACCATTGTCTAGAGCAGGGCTTCTCAAACTCGGTCCTGGGGACCAGTCTGAGTTTTCATTCCAACCGAGTTCTCAATTACTTAACTAGACCCTCAATTAACTGATCATTTGCTTAATGAGACTGTTTAAGATCTGAAAACAAGTAAAAAGTTCTAATTAAGCAAATTATTAGTTCAATTAAGGGTAAAGTTAAGTGATTGAGAGCTCGGTTGGAATGAAAACCAGCAGACACAGGGGGTCCCCAGGACCGAGTTTGAGAAGCCCTGGTCTAGAGTATAGTGGACAAGAGTAGTAGTGAACAATAATAATAATAAAAAAGCTACCAAACTCTCTACCTTCCACAGTGAGTTTTGCTTTGGTCTCTGCATTCCCAGCCTTGCACCGGTACACTCCAGAGTCTTCTGGCTTCAGACTCTGAATAATTAGCTCCACCAGGTTCTTGTCCTGCTTCATATGGTACTTGCTGGAGGACTCCAGTAGAGTTTGGTCCTTGAACCACTTTACAGTCTTGGGAGGAGGGGAGAACTCACAGTTCAGGGTGGCCGAGCCCTTCTCAACGGCATCAGTGTCTTTGATCTGCCTGAGAATCTGCACTGGGGGCTCTGCAGAAGACAAAGAATGTCAGTGACTGTTTCAGTGACCAGGTGAGCTTCTATCAAGATGATCTGTAAGTGAATAATGTTACATGACTTAATGACAATTAAATATACACAATGTATATATTTTATGCACAGGTTTATGTTATGTTCTAGGGCAAAGTACACTTGGCTAGGGTAGTATATAAGAGATGCACAGTATACAAGGAATTTAATACAAGGCTGTCCATTGTCGGTTTGTGTTAAATCCATAACATTTCTGAATAGTTAAAAAAAAAAAAAAAAAAAGGATGGAGATCAAATTCATATTAGTTTTGTGGTCCCAAGTAAAATACAGTCTATGTCATAAAAGCAGCACAAAGTCTCCCCTAAACTCTGAGATAAATCTCTCTCACTGAAAGACTTCTTACCTCTGACAGTGAGCTGTGCAGTGGATTTACTTTTGCCGGCAGTGAACTGGACAGGGCCAGTCATCTCAGAGTGGGTCCTTCTCAGGATGAGGCGATGGATGTTGCCGTCATGCTCAAGCTCCACATCGCGGCTGCCATGTAGTATCTCATTGTTAAGCATCCACTCGGGTGGCTTTATATCAACGACAGACAACTCCACTTCGAAGCGAGCCTCAGTCGGCTCTGTCACCTCCACGGGACTCAGGCCCTTCACAATGCTGATGGCTTGTTCTGGACAAACAGGGACCCCAAAAAAGGTTAAAACAGTTTTCCAAAATGACATCTCAAAAACTTTCAAATGTATTTGCTTTGCATAAAATGAAGAAGATGTTCAGATTAGTTTTTCAGGAATTATGTTTCCACTGTTGCAAGGTAAGGTAACAGGTAAAACGTGTAATACAAAAAAGACAACAGAAAAACGATTAAAAAAACTAAACTATATGCAGTCAACTCTTGTTATACATTTTGCTTGGAAGAACATATCCTAAAGTGTTTTATTGTTTTTTTTTCGTTTTCTTAAAATATATATGTTACACTCAGTCAGGATTTGGTCAGTAACTGACAAAAATAACCATTTCCCAATTTGAGCACTCACAAATTATCAAAGAACGAAATTAAAGGTTATTTAATTATTTTGCTGAAATTGCGAAATGGAAAATATCAAACAAGCAAAGAACGAAACACAAAAGAAAAGTCAGCTGCTCAATCTGCGCATACCAATTAATTGTGGGGTGTTAAAAATGGACATAAAATGAAATACAAACGTTTTAATACAATTTTTTATTTTTATTGAATAAACATAAAATCAGTAAATTTTATTTATAAGATACACATAATTGATTCATTATTATTGTATTTATTATTTATGCAGAAAGTTAACCCATTGAGACCGTGGCCTCATTTGCAAGGGAGTCGTGTTAAGCAATTTAGGAGAATAGTGACCTCAAACATTAAACTTCAAGTGAGTTTGAAATAACATGCATAATGTTCTCGTCTTGTTATTTAGAAAATACAGTTTTAGGAGGAAAAAACTAAAAAAAATGATTGTTTTATTCATATTATAAGACTACTGAATACACAGTATTTAAACTGCAAAATCAAATTACTTTTTGCAAGGCTTGCTGCTGTGGCATTTAGAATTGCACTGAACTCCCTTATGCAGAAAGAAGCACTTCTTTGCTTGACAAATATGAAGCCTTGCATAGCACCAGAAGCAGATGCTGCTGCTGCTGTGCGAAGAGAAAGTTTGTTTTCTTTGGGTACTTAACATCCAAATTAGGAATGAACTATCGGACAATTGAAATTCATTCTGACTGTAACCGAAGAAGCTGTCTCTTATTTTGTGCTTCATTCTTTGCTTGTTTGGTATTTTACATTTCGCAGTTTGATCAAAATAATTTGCTCAAAGACCAAAATAACCTTTCATTTTGTTCTTTGATAATTTGTCAATGCTGAAATTGTGAAATGGTTATTTTTGACCAAATCCTGACTATGAGTGTAACATATACACCATTTACAGCCTGTTGCTTGTTACATCAGGTCATACAGTATGGGTGGTGTGCATTTCTAGCCATTCTTAAATGTTTTTACTAGTCTTTTCTATAATTGTTATTTGCAAGAGGTGAGTAAATCTACTCACTGTGCATGTTTACATTTAATCTGAAGTTGAGATTGTTAAGTGTCAATAGAGGCATCAATTAGAAGTGGGAAGACTTCTTGTTACCTTTGACTCTCAGGTTTGCTGTGGATGTCACACTTTCAGCAGTAAATCTGATTTCTGCTGCATCCTCAGACTTCACTGACTTGAACAGCAGCACGAATGTCCTTCCTGTTTTTGAAAAAAGCCATAAAAAGTTGGCCAAGATGCAATAATAAAGTAGGAATTCTGCTTTCCTATTCATCTAACAGTATCCCCATCTGAAATGGCAACATTGTGATGGTAGATTACTTCCCCAAATATATTCTTGAACATTATTTATCACAAATCATGGTAATATTAAATATTTCAAGTTAAAAATTACATTTTAAATGCAAATTTCTGTGTTCAATACAAAGTAAGATTCAAATTGTAATTTGTTGGCTGCAATTACTAAGTTATCAGTGTTGTATAATGTATACACAAATTCACTGTCCACCAACTTCCCTGATGGCTTACTTTCTTGTCTCATCTTGACATTGTCTCCCGGCTTCAACTTGACGTTGTTCTTGAACCACTGTGTCTCCACCTCGTCGTGGGAGATCTCACAGATGAATGCTGCACTCTCCTTCTCCACCACCTCCACGTCCTCCAGCTGCTTCAGGATTGTAATATCCCGGGCTGGAGAGGCCAGTGGAGTCAATAAAAGCCATAGCCACCAGTTCCACTGGTTTCTAAAGTAACCACTACTAGTCTGGTCAAAGTGTTTTACAAGTATCTGTTTCACACTTTATTTTCCCATAAAGGACAACTGTAAGATGCACTGAACTTAACATTTTCTAGTAATGCTTCCAAAACCTATATTGTAGCATCAAAAGCTGTCAATATGGTTCAGAATTTTCTAGCAGATTTTATTTTAGGTTTACTGACCAAGTTATAGAATGTAAGTAAAATTATGAATTCTTCTATTCTGCAATATATGCAAATTTACGTGATCCACTAGACCTGTATAATCTGTGTATGAGCTGTATGCAACTATTTGGCAATAATAACGGGACAACAGCAGGATATCAGTAACTTCCCTAGGGGCATGATAGTGGGTCAAAAATGTTAAAATAATTCCGTCCGTACCATGAACAGTGAGTTTCGCTGAAGTCTTGCTGTCCATCACATCACATGTGTACAAGCCCTGGTCTTCATAGGCACACTTGTGAATCAGGATGCTCCTCATACGGCCCAGGGAGATGATCCCCAGCTTTTTCCCTGGTTTTAGCACCATGTCATCCTGAATAGAGTGAGGGAGATAGATTTTTTTTTTTTTTGGTGCAAACAGTAAATCATAGTGTCACCCTATAATGATACCTGTGTCAACAGTACTTCTTTGCATTGGAGTATCTCTTTAAAATCAGGAGCCATCCACATACTTACATTATCTACAGATCAATATACATTGCTAAATACAGTGCTGTCTCCCAGACCTTGAGCTGTGAACATGTCTGCTTACCTTGAACCACTTGACGTCTGCATTGGACCTGGAAAGTTCACACTCCAAAGTGACCTTCTCCTTCTCTGGGACGCTGACGTCTTCAAGGTTTTTAGTGAATGTCACAGCAGGCTCTGCCAGAAAAAAGACATAACCCCCAATAAAATGTGTTTCATATTACAGGTGAATACAAGACATTAAAGTCAAGGCTGTTTGACCTGTCTGATCAATGTACTACAACGCCAACATAAAATGTATTATGTGGTATTATCTGATTTGTGATTGCAATGGCCATCCTAATACATCTGAACAAGGTTTGTAGACTGTGTATGACATCACACACTGTAGAAATACTGTAGAAGCCCATGCAGTAGGTGAGGCATACCTGTCACAATGAGTCTCCCGGAAGTGTGCACTCCTTCGGCCTGGAAAGAAACAAGGCCTGCATCCTCCAGTTTGAGGTTGGACAGCGTCAGGGCATGCTTCTTCCCCAGGGCGGTGATCCTGCAGTTACCGCCAGCCCGCAGCTTCAGCCCATCCTTAGCCCAGGACCCCTCCACATCTGTGTGGCTCAGCTCCACCTCGAAGGTGACAGTCTCTTTCTCCTGCACCTTCGTCTCTTCCAGCCCATGCACTAGCTTAATCTTCATCACTGCATGGGAATCAAATAGTGTCATTAGAGTTGGTATCCTGTTTTTTTGCAGGCGTCTGTTTTCTGAATTTCCTGAGGTTGTATCCACTTTGCTACTAATCCCCCGTAAATCCAGACCCACCATATATAACAATGGGCTGGGTTCTCAAGTAACTTTACATAAGGAATAACGCACCCAATAAAGTCTTGTGTTTCATGTGTATATCACTAAATATAATGACTCACTGTACATTAGTGCTATAAAAAAGTTGTGCAGCAGAACCCTGCATTGGAATGTGCATCAAAATTGAGCTTACTGTGTTTCAAACCTTTGATAAGTGTCATTGACACTGATGGCAGATCTAAATACCAACATCATATAACACTTCCTTCAGGGTTGACATATTGACCACCTTATTAACATCAAAAATAAAAATAAAAACTTTTTTGAATTAAAAAATGTAATAAAATAACACATGTGATGTATTATCTGACAGATTCCAGCACTAAGTAGTTACAAATGGTGTAATCTCACTCTCCACATTGAGCTTGGCCTGGGTCTTGTCATCCAGGGTCTCACAACTGTAGTAGCCACGGTCAGGGAAGGTCACGTTTTTTATGACAAGGGTCTGTTTGGCCCCTTCGACGCGGATCTCAATGTTGTTGCTGGGCTGCAGCACCACGCTGTTTTTCATCCACTTCACCTCTGTGGAGGGTTTGCTCAACTCCACCTCCAGAACCACCTCCTCTCGCTCCTCCACCGTTCGGTTCTCCAGCTTCTTCTTGAACACCACCGGCAGCTCTGTGAAAAACAAACCGGGTAAGAGAGGAACAAAAGGAAGGATTGTTGGGCCTATTTGGCTTTAATATTATTAAACCTCTATGTTGAAGCAAATTACTCATATTTCATGACTAAAATCATTTCCCATCGAGTAGTGAGAAAATGTATATTGAGCTTCCTGTTACTATCGTCACAGTAATCAAAACCAACGACACATGCTGTCAAAAGAGTACAACTTTTTAGATTGACATTCCCATTTTTATTCTCTGCGTTTAAGGTTTTATGCAGGGGGGATTTTAATTCTATTGCAGAAAGCATTGATAAATCATCTAAAAGTACAATACCACCTACAGATATTAAAGGCATTCATGATTTTATTCATGGAGCACGATGCAAGGACACTTTTAGATTTTTAAATCCCAGTATCCCTGGTTTTACCTTTAGCAATTATCAGAGCAGAATAGATTTATGTCAATTCTTTTGTTTTTATTCAAAATATTAAAGTTGTACCAGTTCCCTTTTCCGATCACAACATGGTAGTTTTACAGATTGGAAATTAAAAAAAGTAGCCATGGCAAAGGGGTATGGAAAATGAATAATTCGCTGCTTAACGATGAAAATGTATGTGCTGAATTTGAAATGTATTTTAAGGATTGGCTGGATACTCGTTTTTTATATAACTTTAGTGGGGATTGGTGGGACAAAATTAAAATCAGAATTAAATATTTTTTAAAAAACATAGCTTTTAAGATAAGCAGAGAGTTCCAGTCAAGATTTGAACAGCTGTCAAGCAAATTAATTATTTTAACTAATGATTTAACGAGAGGAAAAAATATGTCTAAGGAAACACAAAAAGTTGAAAAAGAAATGGTGGAGTTTTATTATAAAAAAATTAAACACAATAACAATTTTAAATAACTCACAAGTAGAAGCAAAAAGAATCCTTAACTACTTTTTAACCAATTTAAAGAAAAGAAACAAAAAAGAAATGGAAGATTTATATGACAAAAATGGTAATTTTAAAACAGAAAGTGAGGCGATTTTAAAAATAGCAACCAAGTTTTATATTAATTTATTTAAAAGTGGAAAAATTGAAAACAAGAAAATGGTTGCTTTCTTAAATAAATTAAAAATAAATAAAATAGATGAAGGAAAGAGGAAAATGTTGAGCCCATTGCAGTAAAGGAGGCCATTAAACAAGCAAGGAAAAATACATCCCCTGGGTCTGATGGTTAAAATTATGAATGTGATAAACATTTTAGCAGTATTTTTAGCCCAGTTTTAGTAGACCTTTCAATGATTTTTTAGACAAGGGCTGCTTACCTACTTCTTTTTATGAGGTATTAGTAATTATTTTATTTAAGAAAGGAGACAAGAGAAATATTGCAATTGGAGGCCAATGAGTTTATTAGGGAATGATTTTAAAATTATAACTAGAATTTTAGGGAATTGACCAAAGAAGGTGATGGATAATTTAATATCACAAAATTAATATTGCGGGGTACCTGGGTGAAAGATATCTTCCAATTTGATCTTAATAAGAAACATTGTTGATTTTAGCAGAGTATGGCCACGCCCTGCACATTTTAAGCTTGGACCAAGAGAAAGCCTTCGATAGGGTGAATCATGATTATCTTTTTACAGTTTTAAAGTTTTATGGTTTACTGCAGGTTTTTATTAATTGGATTAAGATTTTATACAAGCTTTCTTTTAGTAAATTATTTATTAATGGCTTTGTGGGTAACCATTTTTATGTCCAAACCGGAGTAAGGCAGGGGTGTCCTTTCTGTCCTCTTTTATATGTTTTTGCAATTGACCCACTTTTAAGAACGATCAACTCTCATAATATTAATGGCATAACTGCCAGCCCAGGGGTGGATTGTAAAATTACTGCATATGCGGATGACATTGTTTTGTATATTGAAGAGGAAAAATCAGCAAAAAATGTACTCAGTGTTTTTAATAATTTCCAAGAAGTATCGAATTCTAAATAAACTGGAAGAAATCTGCTGCGTTGTGAACAGGCAAAACCAATCCAGTTTACAAAATACCAATGGACGTGGAAATAAAAAATGGCCGCATCAAACTTTTAGGAGTGCATTTTAATAAAGATGGGGCAGGGAAACAAAACTGTGAGGAGAGACTTAAAATAGCAGAAGAAAGAGTGGAGTGAAAGGGGTTTTAGCCAAAGTTGTTTTAATCAAAAATCTTTTATTACCTTTGTTTTTATTTTGGGCCGTTGTGTTCCCTGTTCCAAGTGACATTGCTATTAAAATTAAGGTGTATATTAAAAGAAACATTGTGTGTTTACCCCTGAAGATGGGTGGAATGGAGCTTTTAAACTTTGAAGTGTTTCTAAGCTGTGTTTTTACCCTTTCTAATGTAAAAAGTTGTTTTAACAAAGCTTTTATTGATGGTGGTGGAATTATGGATGGGTGGTCAAAATTATTTTAACATGTTAAAAAATCCTACAAAAAGGAAAATTGCCTTCCTGTACAGGATACCTCAAATGGTCAGAATTATGATTAGGAACATGTGTAAATGGGAGTTAAGTGAAGAAATAAAATGTAATGTAAGACAATTTTACTTGATAAAAATGGAAACATATAATGGAATAATAACCTGGAATTGTAATATACCTGACTGTGAGAAATATATTTGTAAAAACTTAAGTGATACAAGAATTCCCAGAAAAAAACACTGGATGTAGCCTGGCTGTGTGCCCATAGTAAAAGTACCCTAACAGCACTGCAGAAAGTTATTGCCCCAGCGCATCATGTAACGGTATTATTGATTCGGTTGCCCACATATATATTGAATGCCCGTTTGCACAAGAAGTCTGGTCAAAAACAGCAATGATGTTAGGTGTCCCTGAGCCAGTAGGCTGCAATGTTCAAATTCCAAAAAAGAAGTATGTGGTTGTATGTATCTGTAACAAAACGCAGAGCAGTACGTGGCTATCAGCAGTACGTGACCCTCTACCTCTCCTGACATTTATTCTCTCAGCTTTCCAGCCCTATCTCTCTTTTCTCCTCTACCCCCGACCCCTACCACTGCCAAGTCAAGATGGCTACAAGGTCCTTTTCCAGATTTTACCACCATCAACAGGCATCATCCAGACAGTAGTAGATTGATCAAAGCCAAGGAAATAAAAACTATGCTGCATTCCCATGTCATAGAAGAGGTCCCTTTAACTTCATAGACACATGGGGCTAGACAGGCAATAAGATCTTACTCTACAACAGGGAGAGGTGCATTGTGCAACAGAGATTTTTTCAGTAAGATACTTTCTGATCCAAAAGAAAAACAGGAAATTCAGGCCTATTCTAGACCTCAGGAACCTGAACATTTTTATTCCTTCAGAAAAATTCAAGATGGTATCACTAGCCATTGTCATCAAGGAAGTTCAACCAGGGGACTGGTTGATTTCTATAGATCTGAAGGATGCCTACTTCTATCCTCCCATACACAAGGAATACACAAAATATCTCCCGTTATTCACCAAGGTAATGGCTGTGGTAACAGCACATCTTTGGGGCATTGGCATCCAAGTTTATCCATACATAGAGGACTGGCTGGTAAGGGGTCCCTCCAGAGAAAAAGTTTTGGAACATAGAGACAAGGTACTCCACATTTTTCAGGATTTGGGCTTACTGGTCAACAAAGAGAAGTCATCTCTCATCCCAACGCAGTCTCTAATTTTCCTGGGAGCACAGTTCAATACAATCTCAGGAAGAGTGTACCTGACAGAGAACAGAGCCGCCACAATTCGACACATGGCAAACCATTTCAAAATACCAGCCAAGCCAACAGCACATTCCTGTCAGCAGTTTCTGGGACACATGGCAACATCAGTTTTCCTAGTGAGAGAAACGGTGCTACATATGAGACACATGCAGAGATGCCTCCTTTCTTCTTGGAACCACACCCTGCTAGACTCCCAGTGCATCAAGGTTTGTTTCCTGGTGCAATTCAAAATCCTTGCACCATTCAAACGTTACCCTCTCAGAATTTTTATCTTACTTCAGCCACCTATTCCATAGGGTCTCTCGCTATCATCTATTAAGGTGCATGTTACTGTAATCTCCACTGTTCTATGTGTCTGGGATAATGACCCTGTGGGCTCCCATCCATTGGTTACCAGATTTGTTAAAGGAGTGAACCATTTAAAACTCCAAGGAAATGTGTTATTCCACAATGGAGTCTCAGTCTGGTACTTAATAAGCTCTTAGGACCACCATTTGAGCCCATGGCAACTTGTGACATGAAGTATCTGACATGGAAAACAGCATTCTTGATGGCGATGACATCAGCAAGAAGGGTAAGCGAGATCCAAGCCCTGGTTATTGATCCAAGCCCTGGTTATTGATGCCAGGTGGTAACCGAATTCCATCTGGATCAAACCATAACATTTCCAGATTTTTACCCAAAACCTCACAAATCAAAAGAAGAAGCAAAACTCCATCTAATTTATGTCAAAAGAGCCCTAAACTTCTACATCCTCAGGACCATCGGTAGCAGACCATTAGGGCAACTTTTCATCTCCTTCAACTCACCAGACAATGGGAAACCTGTCTCTAAACAGACGATTTCTTGCTGGATAACATCATGCTTTCAGTTCTGTTACAGGCTTGACAGCAAAACAGTTCCAAAACCCATCAAAGCCCACTCAGTAAGGGGAATGGCTACTACATGTGCACAATTAAAATCTGTTTCTATTCAGGACATCAGCAGGGCCACTACTTGGGCATCTTTCAATACTTTTATCAAACATTATAACTGCAATGTATCTTGCTCTCAACCTACCTTTGCTCGTTCAGATTATCTGTGGCTTCTTCTACTAACATCTAACCTACCACCCTTTAGTCTACATACTTTGGTATAGTTCACGTTGTGTGAGGTAAGATGAAGATTACCTGTAAGATTACCTGTAATATGGCTTCTTATCCCACCCTCCTGTCCCCCTTCTCTATAACAATGATTTCTGGGAAAGAGATATGGTTCTTTCTCCTGACCCAAGCGACATGGAGACTGGGAGTTGTGTAGAGTTCATCATCCAATGAAGAAACCATATTACAGGTAATCTTCGTCTTATGTTTCACGTTCAACGTTTCCTGCAGTAGAACCCTTGGGCTGACCTTTGACCTGCACTTTGAAGTCCTGCTTGTCCCCAGCTGTCTCGCAGGTATAGGTGCCGCTGTCCTTGGACCCTGCTGATTTCACTACCAGCAACCGCGCCAGACCCTGCTTCTTTATCTCGTACTTCTTCCCCTCCTTTAACTCCACACTGTCCTTGAACCACCTCACTGCTGCACTGTCGACGGTCACCTCCGTCGCCAGAGTGGCAGTCTCACTCTCCTGAACCGTGATGGGCTTCTGAGGGGTTTTCTTCTGGAACGTGGCCACTGGTTCTGTAGGGAGTGAAGCAAAGCAGACATCAGAGTATTATTAATTATTTAAAAAGTGGCAATATTTCAATCCAATGCTATTTAGTTTGGTTGAACATACACTGTTGTCTATTACTGATCATTTACAGGTCAGGTTTTCTTAGGCTTCTTTGACTAAATACTTTAGTGAATCAAGCTTCCCTGTTACCTGTCACTTCAATGTGGAAAGCCATCTTCTCCCCAGCAGCCTCACAGGTATACTGCCCAGCATCCTTCTTCTCCACCATCTCAACCACAAGCCAGCGAGTCTTCCCATCTGATTCCATTTTGGTCTTCTTGCTGGAGCTCAGCAGTTTGTCATCCTTGTACCACTTCACCTCAGTCTGGGTCTGGGACACTTCACAGCTCAGGGTGGCCTTTTCTGAAGAGCTAACCTTCACCTCCTTCTGAACAGGCACTTTGGTGGCAAACACAGGCTCGGGTTCTGAAAAAGGTGGAGAAACACAGTCTATAATTAAGGGTTCTTTAACTTTTTTAGAAAGTTTTAAATCAGACTTTCTTCTGCACATACACAAAGTAGGATCCGGCTCATTGGTTAAAAAAATATCCTTGATTTCTAATAGCTACAGAACTTTAGTGAAGGGATCTGTGACATAGATAACTGATAGTGATGATCATGATTATCTTTAATAATATTTTTACTCTTATTTTTCTTCATGTATGGAATAACTTAAGCACCTCACAGAATCCTCCAATGACAAATCAGAGAAAAATGTAATTTACTGCCATGCACTGTAATGCAACTTATTAAGTAACAGCCAACACATTTCTTGTTCACTGTTTACCAATAACAGGGCATCAGACTAGCCTAGAATGCAACTAAGAAACAAGCCTGGACTCCATTTTATATCTGGGTTCAAAATTGATTTACCTGTTACAAGTATTGGAAGCATCTCCACATTATTAGGTACTGTTTGTCTCAGAAGATGCAACTGCCAGCTCAACACACAACACTTCTTTGTTTCAGGCACACCTTTGATTTGTGTACCCCAGCACACATACTGTATTGAGGTGCCATGACCAACCATGCTGCATTGTGTGTTGGAGCAGGCAAATTTAACTTTTCCTCATAAAGGAATGGGCCTGCCAACATGTGGAGTTGGAAATTTGAAAGGATGATGAGTCAATTTCCAGTCCTACTCATTCCTTACCAGGACCAGCTCATTCATAAACAAGCACTCAGTGAAGGGTTCCCTACCTGCAACTTGGATTTTAAAGGTCATCTTCTCTCCTGCAGCCTCGCAGGTATACTCCCCAGCATCTTTCTTCTCCACGCTCTCCACCACAAGCCGGCGAGTCTTCCCATCTGATTCCACTTTTGTCTTCTTACTGGAGCTCAGCAGTTTGCCGTCCTTGTACCACTTCACCTCAGTCTCTGTCTGGGACACCTCACAGGTCAGGGTGGCCTTCTCTGAAGGGCTAGCCTTCACCTCCTTCTGCACAGGAGCCTTGCTGGTAAACACAGGCTCGGGTTCTGATGTTAGGGAAGAGAGATCACAGTGAGTCCATTCAAAACACTGCTCAGAGCTGCCAAATATTGAAGCCATAGATATGCGTGTCCATGTTTGGCATAACGACTTTGGTGCACATGCATACTAGGTGAGCTAGAGTACTCAAATATTTGAGTATTTCAAAATGAAATAATTATTTGCCAGTTGCCAGGCTCAGGTTCTGGGGGAAAAAATGGGTGTCATCATGGTCCTTCAATCTTGTGCAGAAATTAGAATTTCAGCATCAAATTATGAGGGCAATGATCTGAACTAGAAGTTAGAGGGAGGTATGCCGAAAATAGATTACATGTAAATTACATATAAAGAGACAGAGTGAACAGACACAAAGGAATTGAAGAACACTACTACTCTTTCTCACCTTTCACTTTGACGTGGAATGCAACTTTGTCTTCGGCAGTTTCACAGGTGTACTGCCCTTGGTCGCTCTGCCTGGTATTCTTAATGACAAGTTTATGCTGCATTCCCTGCGAGGTGAGGGCCGTTCTCTGGTCCTGTTTCACCTCAGTCTGTTCCTTTCTCCACACCACCACACCACCTGGGGAGGACTCCTCGCAGGTCAGCTCCAGGATCTCCGTCGGGGAGGCTGACACCTCCACAGGCCTCCTCTGTTCGTCCACAAATTTGGCTGCTTCTTCTTTTAAAACATAGTAATGGTAAAGACGTAACTCTTGGGCTACATTTTCAAATGTTGTTACTCCAAATGGGCATTGACACTTTTTTTTTTTTTTAAGGGAAAAGCACACCCAAATAAGTTACCAAGCCAAAAATAAACAACTCAAGACATTTAATTGAGGGGCTCATAATTAGTTGAAGCAGTTTCTTATTCTTAAAAAGCTATGGAGTGGGGACAACCTATATATCTACAGGTATCATATGTGGGGTTTGCACAGGTTCCCACACTTTGTCTGCTCCACCCATTACCAGTTAAATAGAGGCACATCAAAAATTCTAGCAGTTATTCCTCCTAACCAGTTTCTGTAGCAGTGTAATGCTTTCTTTTTTCAGCGCTATAGGCTGATGGACCAAAAACAGCTCTAAATGTGTCCTTGGCTTAACTGACTTTCTAATATAGGCAATCTACCAAGTGAAATGATGTAATTTAAATGATATCCTCAAGCTAAGATAATTTGTCCTTCTGATGGGGATTTTGCATATAGCATTTATTCCATGAGGTCATATGCCTCTTTGAGTTTAGTTTGCTCTGCCCATCCTTCAAATGGCACTTGGAGTTTTTTGTCATACCACTTCAAGCTGAAATGCCACATGTGTGTCAGGTATGCAGGCATCTGACGACTGGCAGGAAACACTCAAAGGGAGTGGGTCAAATGTGACGTGGTTGCCATTACATATAAACACTACAAGAGCGATACCCTATAAAATAGAAACCATAAACAACATTTTCAAGAATTAATTGTTATGATGACTGACCTTTGTTTGATTTCTGCACAGAGAATATTCTGATATCTTGTGAGAGACAATAATAAAAAAAAACACATCCACTGCACTCTATCAACCAGAATACCGTTTAAAGGAATCATTATATATGATTCATGAGGGATTTAAATTAATCACTGCCTGCCGGTAAAAGAAAAAAACATGCCAGAGATCTAATATGTACTACAATAAACCACTTCATAAATGTCCACCACTTCACAAATATTTAACAAGTAATTTGTGACATAATGGAAGTGTGACATATAGACAGACACATAGACAGATAGACAGAGACAGTCAAACGGACATCCTCCTTATACCCAGAGATTTTGATACCTGCAATAATTTGTGTTAAAGATTTCATCACAATTCAAATGACAATTCAATGGATACTGTATATATAAAATTACATATAAAAAGACAGACAGATGGGCAGACAAATAACTTATTAAGGTTTTGTCACACTTGGAAAGCAGTGCTCAGATATAAGCAGTGTAACACATGTACACACATGCACCTGCTTCCATTATTGAAACTTTTCAAGAAATGCCTGAGGTTAAGGTTAGAGCCCTACCTGTCATTGTTAGTGTGAAGGTCACTGTGTCTCCTCCTGCCTTGCACGTGTACGTTCCTTCATCCTCTTTCTTGGCATTGGTGACGATCAGTTTGTGCTGCCTGCCTTTGTTTTCCATGATGAATTTTTTTGTCTGTCGGATCTCCTTGCCCTCTCTGTACCACTGCACTTTTGCATTGCTCTCTAAGATCTCTGCCACAAACTCTGCCTGCTCCCCGGACACCACCTTGACAGCATCGCTAGATTTGTCCTTGATGGTGATCTTGGGGGCCTCAGCTGCAATCAAAGGAGGAGGACTAAAAAAAACATTCTTTTTGGTTTAGTTTAGCTTATTTTTTTTTTAACCTAGAAGTACTTACTGATTCATCAGATTATTGTATTTATTAATTTTGTTTTGGCCTGGTCTCTGACTATGGTAAACCTAAAAAACTATGTGAAGTATATAAACTTCTACAGTGTAAACTGCATTGATTACTTACAAGAGGTCAATTTGCATTTAGTTTAACAAGTTCTGTATTTATTGGGACATGAGTACCTTTCAGGGTGAGCTGCAGTGTCATTTTGTCCCCATCACAGACACACTCATAGAAGCCCACGTCCTCCTCCGTCACATTGTGAACCTTTAAGATGCGCTTCTGCTCTACGATTACACTTTCATATTTCTTTCCTATCTTCAGCTCCTTCCCGTCTTTCATCCACATCACTTTAGCGGCTGAATCCGAGACCTCGGCCAGCAGCTGTGCTGACCCGTGCAGACCCACAGTCACAGCCTCCTTTTCTGCGGACATGTTGGTAATTCTCGCTGCCGCAGCTGTTCATTTAAAAAACATTTAAATATGTTTTCACACAATGCACCAACTGATGTACATTTTCATTTTCTTATGTTCTTAATCTCATCCTAACTCTGTGCTGTCATATCTCCTTGAAATTTCAGATGACAATATATGATCAATGCTTTTACTTTTGGGCCTAACAGTAATTGTACAATCAGTAACGGTATCTGTCGATCTTCTACTTTTAAGAGTAGATCTCTTGACTTGATTTGTCACTTATGAGGCTTTTCTGGATTTTTTTCAGCTTTCAATCGTAGGGCAGATGATCCGTATATAGTATATGATATAGCTTTTTACTTTTATACCAACAAATACATGAGCTATGTTCATTTATAAGTGGCATTTCATACATATTATTGATAGATCAACAACAACAACAAAAATGAAACACAATTCAGTGTCTTGTACCCTTCACGCTGAGCCTACAGACACTCTCAGTGCTGCCGGCCATGAACTTGAGTTCGGCGCCATCGTCAGTCTCAGAGACCCTCCTCATGACCAGGGTGTGGGTGTTCTTTGTCCTGCAGATGAGGTAGTCCTGGCCACTCCTTAGAATCTTCCCGTTCAGGAGCCACACCCCGGAGCAGGCCACAGACAGTTCAATAGTGAAGGTGGCTTCTCCTTCAGCCAACGCTGTCACATCCAGCAGTGGAGCTTTCACTGTCGCCTTGGGTTCTGGGAATGGCAGGGGAAGCAAATCGAGTAATAAGGGTTTTGTAAGCTACCTGGATACTCCACTCAAATTGAAGAGAATGTGACATGATGTGGTATTGCACTGACATAATCACAGAAAAAAAAAAAAAATGGGTTTCTGTTCAGCCTGGTCAAACAATTCTGGGTGCTGCAGTCATGTCAACCCATAAATGAGGGCTTAAGCATTTTTTTCTGTAGGTCTTACAATTTTACTATATAAAGCATGTACATTGTGGTAAATATGTATTTGCTTTTTTATTGGTATTATTTCCTAATGTGCCAATGACGAGAGGTCTTATCATAAACATAGTGTTAAACACACATCTAAAAAGTTCATGGCTAATGTTTACTCACCCAGATAGAAGGTCCCTGGGAACTCCAGTGTTGAGCTCTGGCCGAAGCTGTTCACGGCAGTAACTCTGAAGTGGTAGCTACCCTCCTCAGTCAAGTTGCTGACTGTGAATTCTGGGACGGGTATGTTGTCTGAGCTGTGGCACCTCATCCAGGTTTGGCTCCCCACCTTCCTTCTCTCTACCAGATACCCTGAGATGGGGACGGGTCTGTCCATCTCAGGAGGTGACCAGCACAGGGTAATAGAAATATCGGTCTTGTCCTTCACCACAGGGTTGACTGGGGGATCTGGAGGGTGCTTCCTGGGGGCTGTGCCGGGGATAGTGAATAATTAGCAAACTAATGCAATACGATATGCAAATATATATATATACAGTAGTGATGTCAAAAAGTGATCATTCCTCTAGAGGAAAATATACTTGAACTTTGACCCATTCACTTTGACCCATTTTTTATAAGGGTTACTTTTATAAATACATAATATATCAATTGCAGAAAACTGAAGAGCAGCTTTTGACTGAAATAACCTTGACACAGACATAAAAAACTCCCACAATATTTGAGTAATTGCAATATTAAGCAATTCAACACCATAAACAGGTATGGGGACAGTAAACAAAAAACTATGAACATTTTATTTGATGCAACATTTTTGAATGTGTTGAATATTAAAATACTCTCCGAATTGTCTTAAGCCTAGCAGTTTGTATACATTTGAATTGGTGACCCAATCAAGTATAGAATGGCTCTCTAAGCACATGCTTACCAGCATAAACTGTGAGACAGATTAGGTATCTATTTATGGCGGCCTGAGCGATCGAGTTTAGTTCTTGCTGGCACTCTAAAGTTGTTTATTTTTCATTTAAGAAACATGCCATACCATTTCTCTCTTAAAATAACAAGATGAAGGCAGGATACTTGGTTCCCCACAGGGGATGCATTTACCACAGTTAACTATGGTTTACCATATTTTTTTAATGCTTTACTATACCTCTCAGGGCTTTACAGTGCTTAGCGATGCTTTACCATGTGTCCACTATGCTTTATTAAACTTTGACATGCTTTTGCTGAGGTAAGGTTTTATAAGGGGCATCACGTCTAAAAGACCATGACAGGGAAAAGCAAAAGCCACAAGCTGTAAACCTCCCCAATGATTTGAGGACGGTTTTAGAAATATTGACATACTGTACAGTGTGAGGGCCATAATTAAACGTAGATACATACTATAATGTATTGCCCTTGGTGTTGTGCTATCATATAAAAGCAATATTAGCTTTATTGTTGTAATCTGTGGCAGTGTTACAGTCTCATATAGCTGAAGTTGCAGTTAGCTCGGAAATAAATGCTATTGGGGTATTAGGAAGTGAGCTTGAAAGATGGCTTGCACACATTTACCGGTCACAGAGAAGCTAGTGGAGGTCTTGCAGTCGCCGGCCACGAATGCAATCTCCCCAGAGTCTTCCGAGCAGCACTCTCGGATGGTCAGGGTGTGCTGCTTGCCCGAGGATACAATGGTGATCCTGCTGTCATCTCTCAGCTCCACACCGTTCCTGGTCCAGTAGCAGTTTGTACAGCTGGACTGCAACTCCACACAGAACATGGCAGTGTCACTCACAGGCAGGGCTGTTTTCCGGGGAAGTTTCTTGATGATGTTGCCTGAGTGGAAGTGAGGAATGAACAATAAGCTACATTTTCGACACAGATGGGTGTGAGGTTTAAACTTAATTCAATAGCTACCAGCCCCGGCTAAATTAATTATGTATCTTAATTATGTATCTCATTGTTACTTGATCAGTTTATAGCAGTACATTCTGTATTGCTTATTAAATGGGGGCTGTTTTAGCAATATAGAGTTTAATCACACAATTTCTGAATTTTACTTTTTACTTTTTACATTGCAAGAGTTGGTCCATAGATTATGCTTCTTTGTGAATTTGTCTCAACCGATATGTGTCTAAGGGAAAACAGTACAGTTTACTGCAATTAGTGTACACGATTAAAAAATAATTGAACATGTATTCTGAATCTAGGGTTTACATATGATAGCTATCATATGCAAAATACTGTTGGAATTTGTGAATGGATGTACTATGTTGGAGTACTTCTGTGCATTGTGAATATTGTGTTTATATGATAAATAAATCTTAATATAAAAAAGTCAAATAGCCAGTGTGGCAGCGTGAGGATTACTAGAAGGAGTAAAGTCTGGCCTCTCAACAGATGGAGGTGCTATTGAGGCTAACTTCCTTGCCCTTATCAAGATGGAATTAACAATAGGTCTATAGTGTGGGCAGACATCTTGATAAGGGCAGCTACACAGGTACTCCCGATTCCACTCTGTCAATGTCCCGGTACCGATTGGCTGCTGCGGGATTGATGGGGTGGAGCCTGGAGCATATAGGGAACTGTGTTAGCTGGGAAAAGTTAGTTGATAGTGGGGAGAGAGAAAGCAGATGTGGCCAGGCTTTCCGTTGGACTACTAAGGGGCTTTTGATTTTACCTCCTAATCTGTAATGAATAATAGGAGTGTTGCGTACAGTATTTGTGAACCGCTGCACAAATCTATGTGAATCTGGAGAAAGCTGTTTCTTATCTGACCTGTTCTGTAAATATTGTAAATATCCAAATATAAACTGTGTGAATTGCACCTGCATCTCTGGGTTGTTATTTTTATTGTGACACCTACTGGTCCCATTCACCCCGACTGCACACAGCCAGATTGCCACATTTTTATATTTCTATGTATAAAGCATTAGTCTGGCTATAATGGTGAAATTTTGTTTATATTTTGGACAGTTACCTTAAAATATAAAGCTAATTTTTTAAATATATTTATAAAACTGTACTACATAATTTGTTAACAATTAACAGCAAATGTTTACCAGTAAGATGATGCTCTTCATCCAGTTTACAGCACATGGAGACTGATGATCAAAAATAAAAAGAGCGCTGCACTATATAGTTTTATTTATCTTTTAGTTTTATTTATTTGAGACTTCTCGGAGTAATGAAATCACATTAAAATGCACATAGATTATAAAAGCTCTGGAAAATATGGAGAGTTCAGGAAAATGTCCCTAGGTGAATCTGGTAATAGAATTATAACAATATTCAAACAAAGTTCAGGAGAACGTGTCAGGGTAGCCCAAACCTAATTATAATGTATTTAGCCCTACAAAGCCATCCATCAAAAAAACCTGCACATATTGTAGTTTAGCAAATGGACCTTGCCCATAGAACTCAGGACTCACCTATGACAGCGAGCTCGGCCACAGTCCGGCTGCCCTCCTTCATCTCACAGATGTAAACGGCGTCGTCGTCGGTGGTGAGATTGTGGATGGTGAGGCGCCGCAGAGTGCCTTCCTCCTCCATGAGGTACTTGGAGCTCTGGCTCAGCTTGGTCTCCTCCATGAACCAGCTGGCCTCGGTGGTGGAGATGGGCACCTCACACTGCAGGGTGGCCGTCTCCTTCTCCAGCACCTCCACATCCCGGAGCTTCGTCTTGAATGGGACCTTTGGCTCTGCAATGAGAACACCACTTGCATGAGCTTAAAGAACCCCCTGTAATACCTTCATCCTCCTTTTATGTACAAGGCATTTTCGACCCCACAATTGTAAATTGCTATAACCCACCTAGTAATTTACAAATATATATATATATATATATATATATATATATATATATATATATATATATATATATATATATATATATATATATATGTATGTTTTTTATCATGAACATATAAACAGACAGAAAATCCTATTTCTATCATGTTTGGTATTTCATTATGACAGAGGAAACTGATTTTACAGTATTTAGCCTAGAAGAAGAATTTGGTGCGCAAATATTAAAGTATTGAATCCTAGCCAATTCTTTAGATGCAGCATAGAAAGTAGGACCAGAGGACAGTTCAAATTTAAGTAGAGACAAACAGAGAGTAAGACACTTATTTGGTGAGGGTATGGATTATGAATGATTGAGATCATTTAAGACTTCCTCTTATGTACAGTAGCCTTCAGTCTAAAATTAAATTAGAAGGAGGGTAAAAGATAATAATCCTGCAAATCAAAAGGTTTCTAAACATGAAGTAAAATGGATACACATACAATAGCCACCCCAATTTCCATCAAATTAAATACATACACAATCAGCAAATGCAGCCTGAGGAAAATGATTTCCAACCATTAAAGGTGTGGTTACCAAAGTTTTAAAATGTATTTTCTTATCTATTATTATCATTAGCAATATTATCACAGTTCCCCTTTTCTTCTGTTGAAGACCTGGCCTATATTCATCATTTGTGTGTGAACACATTACTTGATTTGTTTGTGCACATAAAGTTTAGAATTGCTGCAATCCTGATTAATCAATCTTGTGTAAGGCACTCGTACGCACGTTTCTAAGTAATAGGTGTTATTAAATCACAATGTTACTACAGTTGGTACATGTAAGTTTATATTTAAAACACCCCTATTTAGTCATACAGTATATGGTAAATGTAGCTGTCACTGCTGTTTTCTAAGGGAGTGCCCCACTGCTGTACTGAAGAATAAATGAATCGTGAGTTCTGGCTGGCCATTTTGCCACAACATTTAGTTGATGGAGACGGGCATCCAATATTATAACCTGAACATTATTTGAATGGTACTGTTTTCTGTTCACGAAATTAAATACATTCTCTCTTGGTGCTTTAATTGCTATATGAGTAAAGTCTTTAGAACCAATCGTATTGGGGAACCCAGCAATTGAAAGAAAAAAGACAGCAGGTAATTTACAGCATGTTTGTCTTATTATTGGAGAGGTAATATAATACAGGTTTTATGCATTTGAGATTCTGTATGCTGGCTTTTAAGTCTGACACTATTTGCATATCCTGAATTTAATTTAAAAAAAAAGTTAAGAGGACTTGCCTACAACAAAAAATGCTTCTGAAAAGACTCATCAAGGCTGATTGTTAGTCACTTACTGGCAAATACTGATAAAAATAGAGAATCATATAGAACACACACACAATAAGATATTAATCAGGTAAAAAATAAGTAATAGGAAAATGTAATTAATAAATATCCATTAAAAAAATATTTAAAAAAAAGAGTTCCTTATTAGCATCTGGTCCTTTATATTTTTTTATGCATGTTGCTGAGCTCCCAGATTTTTTTGTCCTTTTTACCGTGGTGAAGTTTATCCAGAATGGAGCTTCAGTTCTTGTGAAGCGAGTAAAGTCCTGTGTGTAGAGATTGGTGTTACCAGGTAACCAGGTAGTCCGTATTAGCTTTATTAGTAAATAAGTAAGTACACTTGTCAAGACACACTTGAGAACCATGGCCACAAAAACATCACCTCTAAAAATGTTATAAGCTTGTAATGTTTTTTATTAGAAGGACTAAAGAAAGATGCTGCATGTTGACAAGCAGTATCTACAACAAAATCAGCCAATTAATTTAATAACATTCAGCCTTGGGTGTGAAACAAAGGAACACTGGACAGCTCTTCTGTTGTCCATGTGGCAGTCTGCTACGGGCCATCACACAGCCCGGAATGTAATTATCATCAACCCGCCCTCGCCCTTTTGTATCTTCAACGGTATCTTAAAAAAGAATCAGGATATGCAAACATTTAAAATACACTGCAAAAAATAAACTGTTGCATCCTGGTACCTGTGCAGAAGGTGGTCTGATTGCAGCTAGACCATTGAATTCAGGCTGAACTACAGCACAGGAAATAATCAGGAACCAGGAAGGCTGTGTGGTCCAGTGGTTAAAGAAAAGGGCTTGTAACTAGGAGGTCCCCGGTTCAAATCCCACCTCAGCCACTGACTCATTGTGTGACCCTGAGCAAGTCACTTAACCTCGTTGTGCTCCGTCTTTTGGGTGAGACGTAGTTGTAAATGACTCTGCAGCTGATGCATAGTTCACATACTCTAGTCTCTGTAAGTCGCCTTGGATAAAGGCGTCTGCTAAATAAACAAATAATAACCGGAAAGCAACAGCTTCAGGTGATTTTCTATAGTCTTCAGCAACCATATACTAAACATTAAACAATTTCTTGAAATGTATTTGTTTAAGACTGTAAGTCGCCCTGGATAAGGGCGTCTGCTAATAAATAAATAATAATAATTTAATAAATTAATAGAGACTAATATCTACATCTTAATGTAAGATAAATCTGCTATTCTCCCTGACAAATATATGTGGTGGCACCAAAAATAGAAAAGAAAATGTAATAAAATGGGCTTCCATACCTTTGACGATGACCAGGACCGCGCTGTAGGTCTGCCCAGCCAGGTTGGAGGCGGTACAGGTGTAGAGGCCGTTGTCATTCTGCTTGCAGTATAGGATCTTGAGGATGAAGTTCTCCTCTTCATCCTCATACATAACATGCCTGCGACCCTCATTGATGGCCACCCCATCTTTCTTCCACATGATCTGCGGCTTGGGCCGGCCTGTGACATAGCAACTGAGCTTGGCATGCTTCCCTTCTGTCACTGTGCAGGTGCGGGTAAAAACACCCTTGGGTAGTTTCCCTGCCAAGGAGGCACCATGCTCATAGTCTTGTGACAGACTTAATCCCAGAGTGCTCAACCCCTCTGGGGTCCTGTTCCTGGAAGAGGAGGAATAAGTGGCAGCAGTGCTGTGGTCGTTCGACTGGTAAAGGTCGATTTCGGTCTTGCGCATCTCCTCCCGACGCTTCTGCAGGTGCGACAGAAGGGAGGTGGCCTTTTCTGAAGCCGCGTTAGCCAGGCTGTGGGCATCCTGGTGGTCTACAACCAGGGTGGCAGATGCGCTGGCCCTGCCGAGGGAGTTCTGAGCCCGGCAGGTGTAGGTTCCTCCGTCGATGAACCTCACACACTGGATCTTCAAGGAACTCGATTCCCCGTCCAACACAATCTTTAACCGGTTCGACTCTCCTATGTATCTCCCATCCTTCTCCCAGCTGAATGTGGGCTCTGGATAAGCCAAGACCCGGCACTGAAAGGCAACATCCTCCCCCAAGCTGACCCTTCCTGAGACAGGCTTCACGGTAAAAGAAGGTGGACGTTCCACCTGGTTTTCAGGTAGACCAACGT
Source organism: Acipenser oxyrinchus oxyrinchus (assembly GCA_030684275.1). NCBI lineage: Eukaryota > Metazoa > Chordata > Actinopteri > Acipenseriformes > Acipenseridae > Acipenser > Acipenser oxyrinchus. Next base: position 81,426,329 of record CM060249.1, read on the forward strand.
GGAGTGTGACAGCTGCATATGCCTCACCCACGTTATTGTTGGCCCTGCAAATATACTGCCCACTGTCATTCAGTGTCAGGTCGTAGACGGTCAATCGGTACACATTACCATCCACCACTGCCTTGAACCGCCCCCCTGAGCAGATCATCAGCTTCTCCTTCTCCCAGGTCACTATTGGCACAGGGTTGCCCACAATGGTGCAGCTCAGAGTGGCATCCCTCCCTACACACACAGAGAAGGCCTTCGGCCGTGTGAGGAACCGCGGGGCCCCGCCGAATAAGTCATGATCCATCCTGGTCTACTGCAGGAAAAAGATAATAAAAAGTCAGACTGAGGGTTTGCAGGGTGTGAAATCCAGCCAATTGTATTTTGTCAGGACTTTACAAGGTTGCAGGACATACAAATAACTAATTGGAACAAGTGTGTTTATTTTTATTTCTATAACATCTAACATGAATGAATAATTACTTAAGCAATAGAACCCTGGTTAGAGGACAGTACCTGTAGTTTTTCTTTTTTAAAGTTGTTTTTAAAGATAGATCACAATGTTCTGTGGCCATCTAGAGTACCATTTGGATGTCCCAATTTAATATTCTTAAAACTATTCTAGATATAATGCAAACATGATTAGGCTTTGTGAATAGAACCCCGTATAAAAATCAAATTGCTAATTTACAACCTGTAAGAGTTTTTTTTATGATTTTGCAAATGCAAACAATGCACCCAGTAACATCATGGAAATGTGATGATTCCACCAAAATACAGGGTTCTAATTGTACATTCTCAGCATGACATTGTGCAATGATAACACCGTGGTTAAGGTACAGTAAACAGACTTGGGTTATAAGAAGTGAGGAGCATCATACTTCAGGTTTCGGATTCGGATCAGGTTTAAGTTCAATCTGTCAATGTCTAATGGGGTTTAAAGATTCAGATTTCCTATGTAAGTAAGTCTTAGTGGAGCTCCTCACTCCACTACGCTTATATTCTCTTAGTTTATATTTTTACTTTGAAGACACTAAGATGATGAATAAGTCACATAACATTTTTGAATTGTGGTTGCACAAGCAGCAGTATAAACTAAGAACATTTTTCCAAGCTGATCGAGTCAAGTTACTAGAACAGGTTGTATATAACTGAACTGTGCCTGAACAGTTCCTGTCATTTTTAGATTAACCCCAACCTTTTTTGATTGTTTGCGAACCAGGGAACATTAAAATAAAATATGGTTGGAACAATAATCTATTAACTGAAGTGCATATCACCAATATTGAATTACCTACAAAAACATTTGCACCAGAAAGATTAAGTGAAGGGCTGGGGTTAAAAACATCAATTTGAAAAAAAAAAACTGAAAAATGAAATCTTGAAAATGGTACCGTATAATAACTAAGAACGATTGTGACACATGGTATTCCTGGATACAAGTGAGCCACTACTGGACAGCAAGAATTCAGCACAGTAAAACTAGTAAACAGCAATGATTCCCAACAAAGAGAAATTACAGACAGGTTCAGCATCTGTAATTTCCACACACTGTGAAATGTTTTTTTTTTAAATCAATTTCTACAACCTATTCAAAAGTATTTTTTGGTCTGGAGTTGCCTATGCTTGATAATGATAACCAAGCTTGATATTGATTTTTCTTAATCGTAGCCTAATAAAAGCTTACTGCGGGGAACCATGGTAAAAGTAGAGTGGGAAAGAAAAAAACAAAATGTAAACAGAGGTAAAGATTAGGAATCAAGAAGCTAGCTTACACTTGTGAGCTACTTTTATCTTTAAAACACATTCATTGTACAAATTCAACAATTGAACCTCATTACTGGGGTACTGGCAGAGAAATCTCTTTTTTTCAGTCTTTTGTCTTTTAGACTGTCTTTCACTCGTTATCCTTGAGCAGGGGTACTCAATTCCTTTCTCTGGCGGGCCAGATAAGGCAATGCCCAAACCTTGGGGGGCCACAGTGCGCTCAAGATATGTGTACTGGTGGGGGGTTGTTTAATTGGTCATGAAAATCTAACTGTCCAATCACACTTTACATACAGTAGGAAAACATTGCAACACTACACTTGCACCAATCACCTAATACATCTCAGAAATACTAACAATGATACCATGTCTGATTGCCATTTAATAATAAAAATAAAAAGCAAATATATTTTCCTGACAATATTCAAACAACGTCTTGCAAACAAATAATGATACAAATCTCATTGTAATTCTATTAAAGCAGCATGTTATTCATTTTAATTTGATTAAAACTAGAAAATGTTATGAAAATGATTTCGCAGCAAGCATTCAAGTTAACTAATGAAAGCACGTCAATTAGTGATCGCTTTATTTATGTTGTATAAGCATGTTATTAAGCGCCTGATTAAAAGTGTAGCGCTGTGTCTAAATATGCATGTTCTAACTCCAATGTGTTTAAATGTAAATGAAAAGTTTCTCATTTAAATTCGGCCCATCTTGCTCGTTTGGTTGTTAGTAGCTTACTGATCCCAGAATCTCATCAAGCAGCTTCTTGAAGAATCCCAGGGTGTCAGCTTCAACAACATTACTGGGGAGTTGGTTCCAGACCCTCACAATTCTCTGTGTAGAAAAGTGCCTCCTATTTTCTTTGTGACCATGCCAAAATGAAATCTCATCAGAATGAAAGCTCGGCCAATCAGCTCAATTGATCCGACCAGGTTGCCCTATTTGTTCGGGGACACAAATACCCTGTAGATAGTGCAGTGCCTACAAAGGTACCATGAAATGTTCCTGTCAGGACAACTGAGGAAGTCAGCACCTCCGGTCACTTTTTTTTTAAAGTAACAAAAATGCTTATTCACTGCCAAACATGAACTACTTTAGATGAGTAATGACTGCAGTATAGGATCCTGGCCTTAGGTTTAGACTTTCAGTGTTGGGACAGGATTATTCATGGTTTTATTAACAATAATATGATAATCAATCAGAGTGCAGTGTCCTGACACTAACATTTGGTGGTGCCTCTGTAAGGACAACGTAGATAGCAGCGACATTACAATCTTGCGTATCAGCAATTTCACCTTTTGTAATGAAGGACTGCTGACGCTCGATAGCCAAAAGGAAGGCTCTCTCTCGCAGGCCGGATTGGACCCACGGGCCGCCAATTGAGGAACCCTGTCCTAGAGCATTGTTTAAGCCATTTTGAAAATTCAAAATGTCTACTCCCATTACAGTATGATGAGGTGTAAAGTGGAATTAAAGCTTAATCGCAGTGATCTCTGTATTACTCACACGGCTGCTACTGGTAAAACCAAACCTCACTAAACCTCATAATGGCATGATACCCCTTCTGCTATTTTAAGCAAGCGAGAATTAACTTTGCATATTTAAACACATAACCATTTAATTACTTTTACTTTCATGTCTGTTTTCCACCTGTTGACATTCACAAAATCCTGACCTTCTGTTCCACAATCTTAAACACATGAAGATTAATATCAAGGCAGGAAAAATCCAGTGGTGTTCTGCTGCATGACAGGCAGGCTTATAGAGTGGATACTTTAACTTACTGAATACATTTTGTGCTTGAGGACGAGGGAGATTTGGAGTTCAGTATTATAGATTTGAAGATGGTGTTGGTTAGGGGTCAGTGCTGATCAGCAACCCCACCCTTATATATTCACAGTGTTTTTGCAGTTTCTCACGTTTTTCCTAAACTTAAAGTATGCATGTACTCTGCTTCTTCTCTGTATCCATTCATAGAACTCAGAAAACTCAGATTTTATCCACTCTAATCTCCTTATACACTCGATGCCTTGTACACTCAACACACCAACTAATTATCGCATGATCATAATCCTAATGTAAACTAAAATGACTGATCGTTATATGAATAGTGGAATCTCTCTGCCATCCACTTTCACTGGGATTCAGTACATCTACTCCTAAGTGTCTTACAAAGAGCTCCGTGACATACATAGATAGAGATGTACCGTGACTCTTTAAAAAAGCACAAACTAACTGTAGACAACTACAATTTTCTTCACAATCCTAGAAAGCATTCTGTTTTATTTGGTCGTTTTATTTATTTTTTGGAAAGGTTTCTTTCCTGTTTATTAATGTTTAGTTTTAATAATAATAAAAAATGAATACAACAAAATCCATATCACACAACAAACCCACAGTCAAAAAAACACAAAAGCTGTACTCCAACACAAAAAATGTAAGGAAGACTGCAGTAGAAAAAATGAAAATAAAAAAACTTTTAAACAATTTTTAGTGGAGTATTCCCTGAGTTGTACTATATCATATCCAGGTTAAGGAAAAGATGTGATCTAGTGAGCACATGACGGTGGGAAGCAACATAGTATTTGTGTTGCATTAGAATTTAGAGAGTTTCTATTTTTTGCTTAGAATTCAATGTGTTCTGTTTTATTCTTTCAATTTCCATTACATGAAGTAATAGTGCAAACTTTTTTTTTTTAAATTTGGCCAATCTCTGGACATTTATGCCATAATTTCTAAGAGTCTAATTCAATTAACATTATAGATTTTGAAAAGTTACAGCTTTGTTTCATCAAAAATTGTAAAAGAGAGTGCAGTCAATCAGGATTCACTTAAAGCATAATCCACCGAAAATCAATCAAGGTCCTTAATTGAAGCAGACCTAAATGAAAAAAAGTGCAGTTAGTTTTATACTCGTTCCTGCTTCCTGTAGATTTACATTTGGGTGTGACTATTGATAAGTTGGGCACACATGGGGGAAATGGCCACCTCTGAATTTCACCAAATTTTGCACAATGATTGAATGCTGTATTGATCTCTGCAAAAGTACCCAACTCTTTTGGCACTGAACCGAGCCAGCTGCTGTCTTATCCAATTAATTTGTGACCTTATAACTCTAAATGTGAAAGGTTGTTCAGCCTCTCTGCTACTTACAGGTGTTACAGGGCAGTACAATGTTACAATGCAAGCTTAATATTTAAATACAGTATAGTTTACAGTAAGTGCAAAAAATGCAACTAAAATACATATTTAACTCCAAGCCTTACAGAAAGGTACTACTGCTACTGTAAGTTAGGGCCAGTGATTTCCCTTATCAAAATGTAGTGGTCTGCTGGTAAATAAATAGGTTTAAAATAAAGGTCAATATGCACTCATTATGGGCAATGTTTATAAAGACTTACAGGAGTCAAACCGGTATGTTCTCTTCCCATAATGTACTGTGTTGTCACATACTTAATCCTTCATTTATTACGCCGTATAGAAGGGACAACTAGAACTATTCTTTATACAACTGTGACAAGAATCCCTGATTCCCACCTCTCTCTCTTCTTTTTACTATAATTGTTGTTCAATATGTATAATTTTAACGTGCATACTTAATAATTATCCACAATATGACTTTCTTCTCATTTGACTTACCAAGTTTAACATTGTCAGTCTTAAAATGATATGAATAATAAAAAAGAGAAATTGGATTCAAACCAAATTTATGGGGTGTAGTCTACAAAGTAGTTACCAAAGTACCAACAGTGCAGCGCTACAGAATGGGCAGAATGCTACCTGTTAAAAGCAACAGAGAAACTTTTTTTAAGAGAATGCTGCTTTGCTAGATGGTTAACAGTATATTGTCTCAAGCTTTGTATTTCATAAAACGTTATTATTTTAGCATAGGCCCACCTCATTGAAATACAGTGCAACTTCATTTTGTTGTAAACTCTCAGAAAAAAGAAATTGACAATCGTGTGACAAAGGTACAACCACAGCTTACCACTCCAGTTTTTCCACAGTAGACATGTTCATTGTTTGAGTTTATTACAGTATACCTATACAACACCTCATGAAAAGATGGACAGGAGCATTCTGGATAGTAAGTTTGATTTTAACATTTTAGTTTAAATTCAGCTCTCAGTTCAAACAAGCTGCTGTCTAAAAATGACTACTTATCCTACATTGTGTATTGTTGTTTGTTGGACACAACCTTTTTAATGTTTGCTCATCCCCTGATTGTTAGTGAAGTAAATGGTAAAGTAATCATGTATTTCTAAAGCTGACCACTCATTTTTAGGTAGTGTGGAGAGAAGTTAGTGTACATTTGATTGGCACTGAAACCCTTAACTGTAATAAGGACCACCTGACTATTGTGGCATCTCTCATGTTGAATCCCCTGTATACATCATAAACAGATTTGACTGCACATTTTTTAATTTTTTTTTTAGTTTGAAGTTATTTTAAGAATGAGTTACTAACTATAGTATTTAAAACCAAAAATCTAATTAATAACTATTAAAAAGGCATGTACTAAATGTGAATTACTCAGTTGAATAGGTCATACATTGCTCATGGTAAACTCGTCAATAAGGTAATTATTAAACATGCTTATATTATCAAAAATAAAATTGCAACAAATTTTGCAAATTGTTATTTGTATATTACCTTTACTGGTTGTGTTTTTAAAAGGCCACACTGTAATGGTTGGTTTGTCATTCAGGGCTATGTTTTGAAGTGCAAAGGTACGTTTTTTGAGAGAAATTAAATCATTTTAAATGTATAAAACTAGCAAGAAAGAGGTTAGCAATTTTTTTGCATAACTAACGGATTATTAATACCGTAATATTTTAATAAAGTGTCACCAAATTTTCTTATGATAGTTAAAAATAATGATAACAAATAAAAAGAAAATTCTAAAGCAAATTGAAATTCTTCAAATACAAACTATCCTGTATAAACTGACATGGTTTCGTGGCCATCACTGTAAAGTGTAACAGGCTTGAATGCCTGATTTTTTTCTTTGGTTCCCAAGCAATAACATGTAAAACATCGAATATTTTGTTTGTTTTTAAATATATATATATATATACACTCTCATTTTCATTGATGCATTTTAATCAAATTGAACTATCCTGTCTCTTTAAACAATGTGACATTTTGTGTCTTTGTTACCCCACCCCAGTGAGCCACACGTCCTAAAAATAGCCCCAGCTGTCAAACTATCTGAACGCATAGCCATTTGTAGAAGCTCCTTGTGATCAGCTGTTTGATAGGTCATTACAAGCGCAGACATGGGAAACAAACTTGTTAAAGAAACAACTCTCTGACCATTGACATCTAAACAGCAACACAAATAAGTAAGACTGATGTCCCGACACATCTGATAAAAAAAAAAAGTTTCTGGTTGTATATATATATATATATATATAGATATAGATATAGATATAGATATAGATATAAACATGTACTACTATAAGTACAGGAAATAAGCCATTGCAACTTCTATTTGTAGCTCGGTGATACCAGCTTGACCTTTGAAATGCTATTCAGAACAGTGGTTCGTTTGGTGTGATAACATTCTCTGGTGATGTAAGTAGTATTATTTATTATACTGCACTATTTGCTCTATTCTAAGTGGTGCACAGCACAATGATGAGCATAAACAACCGAACCACCCGAACACAAAAAATAAATCAACATTAGTAACATTGGAAAATATCTTACCTGATATAGTTCAGGCTCTTATAGTTAAATCAGAACAAAGTTTATTTATTTTTTCCTATCATAAGGCACAATGCTGGCATAAAGTCCCCAAATCATAAAGTCAGATCCAAATTCTCTCGTTTTTTTAAAATCCAAGTGTTAAATAGGATATTTTGTGTTGTCTACCTGAGTAAAAGTCAGTGGCCAGGAAATGTCCCCCAGTCCCCTGTAATGGGTTTGAGACTCCTGTTTTCTTTTTCGGTGCCCTTGGTCTATCTCTGACGTGCTTTCCATCGGCTCATCCCCAGTTCCAAAATAGCAATGGGTGTCATTTTTTGAAGTGATATCCAGCTGAAACAGACTGTGCAGCACTTGCTGGATGCTACCAATTATGAAGGGGTTTGAAGGTAGTAGCTCTCACACAATAAAGAAGTGAAGTATAATGAAATACAATCTTTCAAGTTACATGCATCTGTTATTTATTTATTTTTATTGTATGTTTATTTTGGCTAACATTGTCTTTTAACACCAAGAAAGACACCCAGGTGTTAAAATACCCATTGTAAACTGAAATATAAAATATACTCAAATATAAAATAGTGGTTCTAAAAATGATCTAGGGGTGCTTGCTGGAGCAACATCTAAAATAGCTATTTGAGCTTTGTGTGTGTCCTGTGTTGCAAATGTTGAACATCAGCATTTCAGTTTACTGCAGTGTGCTGTACAGTAATCCAAAGCCCTCTTTACTTTTTTAGTTTTTGTTGTGTTCTTTTGTTATTACAGATCCTGATAAAATTTACCTGTACCATGCTTTACCGTCAACTGGGTGACATAGAGGTCTCTGCACAAAGTTTGCAGGCAGTTTACAATTTAATTTAGTAAATGGAAATGACAAGAAAATTAGACTGAAATTACATCTGCACATCTATAGTGGTGATTTTTCAAAATCTTCTTCTAGGAGTCTTTTCAGAAGCAGACCCAGTGGTTAAAAAATACATATTTGCTGGAATATTTAGTAAGCATGGAATGTAAAGACCCAAGCAGGAACAACATGATAATTGTAAAGAAGCACACATACAAGGATATCAAACAGGTTGGAAGTTAAATATATTCGAAAAGGTAGTGTTTAAAGGAATGCTAACTAAGGCTTTAAAATCAATGTCTTACCTTTTATTAACACCAGGGACATTATCGCTGGTCTCCTTATCACGGAGCAAAGCACATGTTGGTTATTTGCTTTTCAAGGAGGGATTCATTAAATATGACTTCTGTATGATGGACCTTCACAGAACAAACAGATTCTCATGTTTCCTATGGCAACACGTCGGTTATCTGGCTATTTTATCTGGCTATTAAAGAACATAAAAAATAAAAAAAACACATGAGATGGTATTCTTTGGTGCTTATCCGATCAAGTGAAAGGCTCATTTTCCAGTCACTGGATATTGCTATAATGCAGCAGTAAATTACAGTAACTTCGCTCTCATTAAACAGCACTGAAGGTGCATTGGAAGATTGCCATCAGCTATCTGACAAAGCAATAACGCTAAATGTACTTCCTTTAAACTTCCCAAACTCATCAAGTATAGCTTGGCATTTACATCACAACAATGATCCACAGAACCACTGGATTGGAGAATGCAACTAAATGTATGCTGTTCTAATTAAACTGCTGAGGTAATCTAGTTTTGCTAAAGCAGTTAGTGTACTGTAACTGATGAATAAACAATATCTATTCTTAAACCAAAGTGACTGTAAAACAGTAGATTTATTTTAAATCATCCAAGTACAGCTTAAATGTTCTGATAGGATATTCAGGATATTCAAAATCTAAACAAAGAGGTACCAATATTAACATAAAGTAACCCTAACCACCCTACCAGTCAATTGTGCAACTACTCAGCCACTGACTCACCACCCAGTACGACAAAGTTGTTATACTGTATGTGTTTAGTGTTCCACTCCCTGTTTTAATACACATGTATTTACATTTTGGGGTTTTCTCACCGGTTTGGTATATGTGGTTTGGTAAAGAACTCTGATTGACATCAACTGAATTCGTAAGAAGGGACCAAATTAGATGAAAAGCGTTGGTTATTTACAGTGGGGGTTGATTTGATCAACTTTTACCTTGCCGGGATAACACACAGCTGGGTTTTATTAGAGAATTTGACAGCATTGAGTAATCCACCCAGATTGCATCAACTACTTATTTTAAGGTGTAATCCTGTTATAACAAAGTGTTAAAGGTGCTGGCCAATACCTCCACAGAATTCACTCATAAATTAGCAACAGCTTTACTGAAGTCCTTTTTTTAGCTGCACTGAATACAGTATAGTCCTGTGTGTAGCTGCACGGGTAGCCCACATATACTGGCTCTGAAGAGACCTACAGTGCAGTGCTTTTTGGACAGGAAGGTTTTGGACGCTGAATAGCTTTAGTAATAAATTGCAAGGGCTTGCTTTTATATAGTAGTTCTGCTGGGAGACTGGCAGCTGTGCTTTTAGGTAATTTAGGAACAGTAACTGTTTGGGTTCCTTATTTTAAAAAAAAATCACGGTATATTTGCTCAGTAATTTTGCATTTAACCTTCCTTTTTCTATGCTTATTTTGATTATTTACTGTGATTTTCCACAGTAAATCATGGTTGTTACCATGCTTTATCAATGTTTCCAATGATTTACCATGCTTTCAATACGCTTTTACTGTGCCTTACAACACTTTGCTATGCTTTTTACCACTGTTTAGCCCACTAATTAAAGGGATATGTTATATCATGCTACTGTGTTATTGCAATATATTTAATTTCTTATACACAGAAAACTATCGATTAAGCTAAAATGTAAATGTGACACAAAGTCAGTACTGCCTGACTGACCCCTGTGGTATAAATTAAGTGCAGTAGTGCTCATAAAGGTCAATATACAAGGTATGTAACAGCTCTTGCAAGATAGCTTGGCTCTTTTTATTCAGTGTTTCAAATCTGGTGCTGAAGAGTGTAAGGTACAAAATCTCCCCCAGCCAGTGCGTTAGGTTGCCTTGCCTCACCCTGTCAATCTCTTTAGAGTCAGCGACCACCAGAAACCACTGCTTGGTTTTAGAAGTGGACACATGCACAACATCAGCTTGTGTCCTGGTATGAATAAGAGCAGTCGGTACAGTGGTTTGGCAGCATAGGAACCATTGGCACTGACAAGGAACCCCTGCAACACAAACAAGCAGTTTGCAGTTTAAAAGACAAATGAAGAAGATGAAAAATAAATACCAAGCAAAAAAAAAAAAAAATGAAATACATAATAACTGCATATTGCACATTTAGACTTTAAATCTGGAAATTAGATTTAAGGATTATTCCCAGTAAACTGAGTGCTAAAATATAATATAGAATGTAAATACAATCTCCAACCTTGTTTTTCTGCTATGTTCATTCGGTCCTTGTATTTTATAATTAAGTTTGGACTATGCAGATATTTCAAAGAGAGTGCTACAGTTGAAAAGTTGTTGCTGCTTACTTGTACCTAATCACTTCTTTTGTTGTAGTGTAAGCTAACTACAATTCATTTCAAATAAATTGTTACAATAATCTGTGTCTGATTATCTGGGCTAATGAAGGCTACAGAACCATTTGCCCAAATTTGATTAAACTTTGCATGGACACAAGAAGTTATTCCATAAACAGTGTGAGTGTTGCTCATGCTGACATTCTTTTTCACACTAGTGATACCTGATTGGCTGAGCTACTGAAGGCTATATTTTGGGAACCGCTTGCCCCAATTTGAGCAGATTTGCACTCTTGTTACAGCTATTTAATTCACAGATTTTGAATGTTGCTCACCGTGATATAATTTTAGACAGTTTTAACACCTAATAGGTTGAACTATTGAAGGCTATATCTTAGAAACTGCTCGCCCAAATTTGAATAAACTCTGCATAGGCATTTATTATGATATATTCTACACACTGCGGATGTAGGTCATGGTGACCTACTTATTAATTATACTGATACCTGGAATGTGTTATTTATCATTGATAGGGACACCTGGTAATTATTGCTTAGTTGAACCGTTCATTGTGTTGCTAAAGATTTCAAAAGGATTTTCACTGCTCCCCTTATCATTGAATGCTACCCTGCCCATCACTTCAGTATCTATGCTAAAAGCCTAACCTGGATGCAGCTGAGTTGTAGGAGGTATGGCCTTTCTTGGCTTGTGTGGCTTCAAGCTGCACCATTGAAGTTCATTTAATTGTCATTTTTCCTGACTTTTGTGGCTTCAAGCTTGAACCATACCAATTTTTTAACAGTTTTTTTGTAATTCATTTCCTGACTTTTGTAAACAATAGTAATACTAGGATTTGTTATGAGAACAATAACCAACGATAGGGTTTAGGGTAAGCCCCTTTCACGTCACATAGTGTGAAACCATGTACCTCAGGATGTGGGTCGAGCGAGAAAAAATGCCTTGGCACACCAGTGGCAGAGATAACTGTTATATGCCTTCCCACTGCTCGCCATGCTCCCGGTGTGTCTGGAGAAAATCAGGTAGGACTGGGCCATGGTGCACTTAGTAGCCCCTTATTGGCCCAGGACATTGTGGTTTTCAGCTCTGATGCAGCTCCTGAGCAGCCATCCGTGGAGACTGACCAATCAGGCGCAGGGGACATTATGGCATCCCAACCCATCAAGCCTATAGCTCTGGGTTTGGCCCCTGAACGGCTGCATTTAAGCCGTCTGGGTCTGTCCAATAGGTTCACTGACATCCTGCAAAATGCCAGAGCAGCGTCCACATGTTCCCAGTATGGGTACAAGTGGGGCATCTTTCAGATGTGGTGCCTGCCTTGGGGTTTTGACCCCACGACCTGTCCCATGGCAGTTGTACTGCAATTTTTGCAGGATATGTTTGACGAGGGGAAATCCCCCTCTAAATTAAACGTCTATCTGGCAGCTATTTTAGCTTGCCATGTCAAGATTGACTTGGTCTCCCCAGGAGCTCACTTCCTGGCGGGGCAATTTTTAAAAGGAGCTCAGCGACTTCGGCCAACTATGAAGGATATTGTTCCTCACTGGAGGCTTAATATGGTATGCACTCATAAAGCCTCCATCTGAGCCCTTGCATTCAACTGAGCTGAAATTATTATTGCTATTATTATTGCTCCAAGCAGCTTTCTTGCTTACAATCACCTCTGCAAAGCAGGTGAGTAAGATGCAGGCATTCTCAATTGCGAAAGCCTGCTTACTTTTTGCAGAAGCCAGGACAAAGGTTACTCTTTGTACCAATCCTGCTTTTTGCCAAAATCTCTGCATTTCACGTCAACTAGTCTGTGGAATTAGAGGCTTTCCGTCCACCTCCTTTCCAGTCTGACAGAGAGCAGAAGCACCATATGTTCTGCCCTATGCGGGCAATAGTATATTTTGCTAACAGGACAAAAAGTTGGAGGCAGTGCCATGGTCAAGCCCTGTCTAAACAAAGGCTGTCCAAATGGATAACAGTCAGGATTGCCTATGAGCGAGCCAACTTGCCCCCCTCCAGAAAAGCTCACTGCCCATTCCACCAGGGGTATGGCAACTTCGTGGGGTTTATTCTAGGGTGCATCTGTCAAGGACATTTGCAATGCAGCGGTGTGGGTTACTCCCCATACCTTTATGAGGTTCTATAGACTGAAAGTCGTGGATCCACAGAACCCTGGATTTGGAACTAGAGTGTTAAGGGCGGCTTCCAGGTCTACCCTTACAACACAGACATAGAGGGGAGTTTCTCCCTCAATTTTTGTAGCCCTAGCTGGTTCCTAATGGTAACACGCATGGTAGCCTTTGGCTTAGCCTTGTGGCATTCCAGTCATTCTGCAATATTGCCTTGCAACGGCTTGGGTATACTCACCCATTAGGTAATGGTTACATTTCGTACTTGAAAGGGAACATTAGGTTATTATCATAACCCCGGTTCCCTGAGATAGAAATCTAACCATTAACCTTCAAGGTCACTGTGTCCATGATTGCAGCAGGCTTGAGAAAAATGGAGCAGCTTTGCTATATCTTATTCAGGTTTCAGGGACTTTAGGAGGTAAACATCCATTCAGTAATGGTTACATTTCTATTTCAGGGAACCAGGGTTATGATAATACTGAATGTTGTTCACATTCTACACAGTTATCTTTTAAAATAGGAATCCTATTGAAATACCATCGAGCTCGAGTGATTTATCAATGGGCAGTTGCTGGAATCACATTACAATATGTATAGGTTGTTTGTGGAAACTTCTTGCATAATTTTAATTTAAACTCCCTGCTTTCCTCCAAGGACATCAAATGGTATCTTCCACTCTCTGCATTTTCCATACACCTTTTGATTGATAGCAACAAGCAGTCACTCAGTCAGAGCTTTTATAATAAGATGCCTGAAACTTTGTCAGCTGTTTAATCCAGGCTTTATGAAGTTCACATTGGAACATGTCTCATCTTTCAAGCTTGTAGTCTACCAAGCTGCCTATTCTAATTTTTTAACGTCAGCCCAGACGAAAATGACTGTTCTGCAGCATACATGTTGTACACATCCCAAAATACATTTGATCCTGACCGCCTGACTCTTCACTCATAAGATTACTGCTCTACTGTACATTTACTGTGCAAGATGACTGCTCCCCTAACTATAGACAAAGCCACCCCTACCTCCCACATTGCATTACAATAATCACATTGAAAACTGACAAAACATACATATAAGAAACTTAACATGGTGATAACAATTGTTACTATAATCATGCAAAAATCATTTAATAGATCTCAAAAATTACAATGAATGTTGATTGCTACAAGTCACAAAAGTTGACTAAATTTTCAATATCAATAATTTTGGTTTCTAAGAAGTTTTCAAAGTTATTATGAATATTTTTGCAGAATTATGGTGTTATGAATGTTGCATGATGTCCACTCATTTAAACCATTACCAATACATTACAAAACTGTTTAAGTAACAACAAAGCAAATGATTAAGATACTGAATTATTTAAAGATCTGTTATCTCTGAGTTTAAACGTTTCACACATTTAAACTTGACCCACCCTGAATATATTCTTTACCAAAGATTCCATGAAACTTTTATTTTTGTTCTTGTGTTAATTGATAATCAGTTAGATGTAAAAATGTATTGTTTAATTTTTTTCAATGTTAGGAAATATGCATTTAAATGAACACTAATAAACAGTCACCTACTGTATCTGATACTAAAATGTAATCTTTGTAACTTCTGAGTCAGATTTTGTATGAATCCATGAAATAACTCCAAGCAAGTGCTGCTGTTAGACAGCTGTTCATTCTGACCCATCCATACATTTCAGTGTGGCGCTGTGAAGAAAATATATAAGGACAGTGTATCAGTCAATCTATTATAAGTGAGTGCCATTCTGTAAAAAGAACACAGAATACATAAAGAGAAGTGTATCTTAAGATTTTGAAGGCAAAAATGATACCATCACAGTAACATATGGTGATTTCAACTACTGAGTCAAGTATTTCCATACGGTTTGAGATACAAAATTATAGCTATCAGTGTCATGAAAAAAGCAAATCACCATGACCTACGTCCACTGTACAGATGTAAGTGCGAAAGACGGACGTGCATACAAACAGGTTCTTCCATATATCCACAGAACCGGCTATGCTAAATAACTTGTGGTAAAGAATGTCATAAACCAGTTTTCTTTCGGTATTTGTACACTGTGTTGATACCACTTTTTTTGGTTGCGCCCCTTTAACTTGTTCCCATTACTTTTTTTCTGCTTATTTATCCATTTGTACTGATGTTATAAAAGTCAATATACTGTATATGTATTGTTGTTTGTGTTTGACTATTAACAGTGCATAATAAAACTCGGTTCATAAAAGCAATTCTCAATATCACCGAACATCCCAACCAAGTTGCTGTTTGCTTTTTCTGTATCATTTGTTGCAATTTTTAAAATTACGTTATTTAAACGTAGCACAGTCAATATTTCCCCCATGATTCGCAGCAATCCACATAAATCCTAAAGGCGGGTTTGCAATTGTGGTTTGGAGTCTCGCTGCCAGTGTAAGCAGGAGCGTGGGCCCCTTGTCAAGTGGATCAGAGATTGGAACGCTATATCATAAATTGAGCATCAGAAGGTGAATTAGAGGCTGTGGGGTCTATTCAATTCATTATAAATGGTGGCAGATCTAAATACCTCCATGGTTTAAATAGTGAATACAAGTATTTAATTCTTTACCTAAAAACACCAATATCACTTTGAACTAGATATCCTCAGATGTCATGCAAGCACTTAAGTGGTTTTCAGAGGAAGGTTCATTAACATTGGAGTTAAGATAACAAAATATTCAACTTGAAGGTTTAAACAAAAAGACAAAGAAACCCCTGTCCTGTTCACTTTGCATGGTTCATTAAATAAATTACAAAAAACACTTACATTGATTCATTTTAAGGTACTGCTTATTCTTAATTTTACTTGAATTGTGGAAAGTTGTTTTTTTTAGCAAATTATATATATATATATATATATATATATATATATATATATATATATATATATATATATATATATGTGTGTTTTTTATCATGAACATATAAACAGACAGAAAATCCTATTTCTATCATGTTTGGTATTTCATTATGACAGAGGCAACTGATTTTACAGTATATATATATATATATATATATATATATATATATATATATATATATATATGGTGAAGTGGCAGGGCAGAAGCCCTGCTGACATCAGGTGTGTACAGCGCTCCAGATAAGGTTTTGTGTCTGGGAGTAACTTACCCTCTAATTTGAACACTGGGATAGTAAAATGTAATTCCCGCTGTTTGTACTGTATGTCCCGCTATGAATATGTGTTTACATGCTGTGTGTTTATTCCCTCCCCGCTGTATTCTGTTGCTGCTTGGTTTACCTTTGTAGCTTCGAATTTTTCTTATTCTTACTGTGATTGGCTGCAAAGACAACAGGGCTATCCAGAGATTGGATGTTTGTTGGGTTGTTTTTTCTTGTGTAGTTTCTTAGTAACTGAAGCCATTGTATTTTGGAAGATGTAGTTGTGAGGCGGGAGGGGAGGCAGGCAAGCTGTACAGCAAAATTGCTATGCATATTTTTACGCATTCAATTTAAATTTAGTGCGTAAAACTGACAGGTACACAGCTTATCTGGACCACTGGGTGTGTGTGTGTGTGTGAGAGAGAGGAGAAAACACGTGGGAATGTGGCTGGGGCCAAAATTGAATGACTAATAGTTAATAAGGCTCCAGCCTCAGTTGTACAAGAAGGGGAATCACGTTTGTTAGTAAAGTTAATGTCGGTATTGGTGAAGGTGTGTGTGCCTGTTTATGTCCATGATAGTTTTGTTTAGACCTTTTGTTTTGGCCCTTGTGCCTTCTTATTTGCAATGTGTTTTTGTTTGTCTTGTACTGTATGAATAAACGTGCACAATAGCACTTCACTGCAGTTTTGTCTGAGTCTCTCTTCCTGCTGGTAACAGCTTGGGCCGTGACGCTGCCCTTTCACAGTCTCACAATTCTGCTTTTTTTTTTTTTAAAGATTAATTTAAATATAATGTCCTTTTGTTTTAAACAGTGTTAAGTAGCCATAACTCAAATTCTACAACAATTCTAATTCCACAGATCCAGAAAAAGGGTCAGATGGCTCCACTGAGTGTATGAAATGGTTCCTCGACTCCCATTTGAACAGACAAAGAAAACACATGGAATAAAAAAAGGTGATAACATCAAACTAATAACTTTATTTATTTTTTTGTTTTTCATCAATAATGTGTTAATTTGTTTTAAACGTCATTAACCAGGCTAATGTATCTCTGAGACACAAACACAAATAAGAATTTCACACTTGAAAGCCACTGTGGACTGCTGGACAGAACTCATTTCCAAATGCATTGGTACAAAAACTTGAAACGTGTTTACATACAACTTTCAAACCAAACATAACAAACATAGCCAATACTAAATAAAATGAAAACATTTCTCCAAATGGTGTGTAATACAAGTAGAGTTGACTGGGAGCTGTTGGAGAAGCACTGCCACTGCTTCCACTAAGCTACAAGTGGGATTAATTTAGTAAAACAAACCCCAATGTTTTTACTTGTACATTCGTGATTTTGCTTTTTGCTGGAGCATTCTATTTATCTATAAAGCAGCGATAGCACAGGCTTCCAAGCATACAAACAGCTACACAAATCTACTTCTACTTCAAATGAAATACTAGTTTTGGGGATTGTATTTATTGGTTCTATTTTTGGCTTGCACATTTTTAAAGAGTATTTGTTTCAAATAGTCTTCAGTTTACTTTGAGTGAGAAATCAGCCATCATATTTTTCTTCAGAAATTTAAAAGGACACCATTCAAGGAAACATTTATAAATGATTTGCTACAAATAGTCTTACCTTAGTAAAGTAACACATCACAGTGCTTCTAAAAGAAGAACTAAATCATTTTTTTTTTCTTTGAGATCAGTATATGTAATTATTCTTTAGTACAAAGTGTTATATATTGGCAATTGACCACTTGTTGCATAAGTACATACTTTTTTGAAGAAAAAGTTACAATATAAAAACACAAAGACATTATCTGGTAGTTGGTACTAAACTATTATATTTAATGTCTACCCCTAATCGGTTAGCTGTCCTTTGCTGGCTACTTTGGCTCTTGTGTTTAAAAAAAAAAAAAAAAAAAAAGAAAAATCACCATAACCAGTAAGAATTTATTTGCCAATGTATGAAGTATTTTTCCCTTTCAGTATATAGTTTCTTTAAATCACATTTGTATACAAGAAACCACATTAAAACAAACACAAAATAATATCCATAAACTACAAGACTTAATTTCATAGTGCTAACAGAAATATGACACAGTGGAGTGAGCTACATTAATTCTGTTATTTGAAATGTATCGTGCAAAATACTGAGGACACTATTCTGGTTTATTAATGCAACTAATATAAAAATAAAATAAAATAAAATAAAATAGATAAACCATATTGGTAGTACTTGAGCGATGCACGGGCACTAAGTAACAGCACAACACAGCACAGCACACTTACAGCTACAGTGTAGCATGTGTGTAGTTTACAACCTTAATACATTCACATTTGCTCCTGTCCCAGAATGAACAATATGGGGCTTCTTAGGCACTGAAGAGACTTCATTTAAACCCCTAATTTGTCTTTTACTGGATCATCACACAAACCAATACACTAGCCCAGTTACTTTTTTTTGTATGTGATTTTTTTTCTTCACTGTCTGGGCTACCACATATTACTGTCATACTAGTACTGTAAAATCACCCGAGAAATAAATAAACAAAATGCAAGATTAGAAATAGAACAGCTTGATAGTAAATACAACTGTCTGTAATGACCACAAAATTAGAAAATTTCCAGTACAAAGTCTCCTAATCTGGATGTACAAAACTAAAAGGCAACCCTCAATTATGTGAATTCTACCATCTAAAATAACAAAGTTTACTAAAAAGGTTTAGTAAAATTTTAAATTCACCTGACTGATTAGAGAGAGTACATATTGGAAATACATTAATAATATGCATATATATATATATATATATATATATATATATATATATATATATATATATATATATATATATATATATATATATATATATATATATATATATATACACACACACACACACACACAAACATTAAGGTCTAGATAATTACAATCAAATGAGCACGAAGTGCTAAAAAACACTAATACTACCCTGTTGCCATAGAGTTGCAATGATGATAGGGGTTAAGATATTGCAATGCAACATCTACCTAGAGAACTGGTTCAGCATACAAAACAGACAAGATGCATGTCCCTCTGCTAATCAGGAATAAAATATCCTGGCATAAAACAGAACACATTTAATGCTTGTGAAAGGTGCACGATTGCCTCCAACAGAGACAGAGGTTTACAAACAATTCTTCTCATACTGTCCTGTTTCAAACTCCCCTTATAATAAATAGCATAGGGCATGACCACGGTCACCCAAGTTTGTGGGGACGACGTGGTCAAAAACCCCAAACCTTGTGTGCCTGACCCCAACCCACAATTCTGAAGGAACACTTTCATTTATAAATTATTATTATCTACCAGACGCCTTTATCCAAGGCAATGTACCGAGACTACGGTGTGTGAACTATGCATCAGTGGCAGTCACTTACAACATCTCGCCTGAAAGACAGAGCACACTGAGGTTAAGTGACTTGCTCAAGGTCACACAGTGAGTCAGTGAGTGAGCCAGGATTTGAACCAGGGACCTCCTGGTTACAAGTCCTTTTCTTTAACCACAGCCTGGAGAAAGAGAAAAAAAAATTAACAAAAAATGAAAACAAATGCGTGCTAAATCACTTAGCCCTCTGCTGCATGTCACTATTTTAATACTCTATTATTTTGCTCCCTTAAAAAAAAAAAAAAAAAAAAACCCACACACAACAACACACAACTACTGCTGGGGTTTGTATCAACAGATCTAAAGTAAAACCTCCACTCCCCTTCTGAGAAAGCAAAAGCTCTGCTCATTACCGGATCAGTGACCTCATCATTCAGCACATCTTACTTACTCAAAACCAAAAAGCAGCCTGATCAAGACCCCCACCAATTCAAACCACAAGGTCCATATTAAATTAAGCTTTTCTCACTTGTTTCAAAATCTCCTTAACTTTTTTCCTAAATTGGGGGAAAAAACCAAATTTAAAAAGTGTTTCAAAACTATGTAAAAACATTTTTCAAAAACAGCCCTTAAATTAACAGTTAATACATAGTTTAAAAATATAAGCCTTTTTTTAAATTCCACTTAGAAAAAGTGTATCAAAATTCCATTTAGAAAAAGTGTATGGGTTATGCAATGTTGCACTAAGAATGCTCACTTACGAGACTGAAGAATCCAGCCTTCAACAATCTAGAAGTTGCCTTGTCCTGCACAGCTGTTCAACAGCACAGGTGCAAGCTTATCCACATCTACCACTCCAAGTAATATTATCAATCATCCGGGAATGTCGGAGTTTCCTGCCCTTGGCTTAGCTTGACTTCTGGCACTTGTTAACTCTACCAAATGAGTTACTGAAGTATGCAAGCACAAACTGTAAAGTGATTGTAGTGAATGAAACAATGAGGCCACACTCAGTAGACAAAAAGCTGTTGACTAATAAAGCTGTATCAAAATTGAAACACAATTCCTCCTAGAAATAGGCAGCAATACAACCCCCAAAAAAAAACATTTAACTCCATCTACTGGTAGCTACTAATAAAGCATTCATATATCCTAATGACATGTTTCACTCCAAGACACTACTGGATGACAGACAACCACTGCAGTTACTTCACCCCTGGGTCACATAAATCCATAGACACTGCGAAGGTTCCAGTATGGATTATTGACATACCTCATTAGGCATATTTTTAATACTGTTAAGCATATGCAATATATTTGTATTTCCTAAAGGGCAATACATATTAATTTTAAAACAAAAAAATAAAATAAAAACTTATTTCAGACCTAATGCCAGTGTGGAAAAATGTGTCCAATTAAAACCTGGAGTTCACACGATTAGATTTAAGGCGATAAAAAAATCAGACTACAGCACAATTTGACCAGTAAACAAGAAAGAAATGAAACATGAGAATTGTACATCTGTTTTCTTAATCCCAGATCATCATCTTAGAAACTCTATGTTTGCTGCAATGTCACATGCCCTTTGAATATCCAATTTACTAGAGGTATATTATTACTTTACATAAAGTAAAACTAACATGCTACATGTTAACTATGCTGCCTCTTACTGTAATAAACACCAAACTGGTGAGTTGCTTCGATACAAATAAACAAAACATAACAAACCACCTCTTGTTTTAAATAACAGCTGGTAGCACAGACTGAGCCATATGAAGGCTCTAGAATTTAGTGTTCACACAGTTCTACCGTTTTGGGAAATTATTAAAAGGCATGTTTATCATATAACGGAATATACTCTTATTCAAATTAAAGTATTAGTAAATGTTAAAACATCTATAGTAAAGCCACATAAAATTACCCAAACAAACAAAAACACACATCGTAAACACATTCCCAATCCACAAGAAAATCAACATTGTTGCCTCTATTCAGGAAGCGATCATATCTTAACAAATTCTCTTATTTCCTATTATGCTTCATTTAAAAATAACAAACAATAATTTATAATCATCTGCTAAATCAATTTCCAAGAAACAGATCAGAGTAAACAATAAACACTTTACAGTTTTATTAAAAAAAAAAAAAAAAAGTTAACTTAAAAACATTACTGGCTTAGAGGTAATGTATATAACATCTGTGATAAGCTTTATGACATCTTTATACAACCAATGATAATGTTTGTTATTTATTTGGTCAAGTAGTGGTTCAGTTATTGGTACTGTCTAGAAGGGATGCTTACACAAGTTTCAGTTCTTATATAAACCTAACAGAAGCCTGTAACAAGGTCCAGAGGTGACAGACGCTTCCACAACAAACAAAAAGCATGGCTTGATTATTTGCAAGCAATTCATGAGAGGTTGACTTGTAACCTTAACTGAATGCCAAAGAGCAAACACTTCTAACTTCCTGTGCTAAACGTAAAGAAGAAATACAAACTAAATGATCGTTTAGTCACTGAATATTAAACCTTGTTCTAACCCCCCCCCCACAAAACTCATACAAAACAAAACTCCCAGATATCAAACATAAATGAATGCTATTAACACTGTATCAAATCAACTTGTTAATTAATTATAATGACCAATTATCCCATTAAAAAAATTAAAGTCTGGATAAATTGATGCAATGTGCATGTGAGCAGATTACAGGTACATCCTGAAAAGGTCAACTCATGTATTTTCGAAGTCAATCCCTACGACTTCATTTTTCCTCCTTTTTTTTTTTTACACATTATTCATTTCTTATGAATTATCCAGGACTGTCATGCAATCCTGTTTTCAAACATATTACTAAAGTGCCAAAACTAATGGTTAGTAATATCATAAATCAAAAATCTAACAGTGTTACAATTATTAAACCATCAAAACTTTCCAATACAGTATTGAGTAGTGTGCTAAGGAAACTTTGACCTGTTCATAATTTTTCTCCATTCTTGATCTTCATTTTTTTTCCTACATTCACATTGCATGTTTTAAGAAATACAAATCTAGTGATTGTCTAAGCCAAAGTACAAAGACTATCTAAACTTGCTCCTAAATGCTGCTACATTAAACAATAGTAGCTTTGGTAACTTAGTATAGAGTTAGCTGTCTGAAAATACCTTGCATGCAAAAGCCAAAAACTAAATATTAAATATATTTCCTGAGTAAATAGTTAAATCTGATTATTTAGAAAGGTTTGGCAAAAAAACACTTAGTACATTTTCCTGAATAAGGTTTTTTTTTAAACACACAATTTAGTCATTAAAATAAATATGGAATGCTTCTGAAAACTGTACTCCCTTAAAATAATATAAGTTATAAAATAATAATTTAAGTGCGTACTAAATCAAATATCATTTTTTTACCCACCACAAGGTGTTAGTAGGTCTAAGTACTAATCCTGAGTATCAATTTTTATCATTAACTAATACCACATGGACATCATTAACTATACCGTTTAATTTCTTTTATAGCTAGTTTCTATAAAGAAATACTGCATTAGACGTTTGGAGTCTAAACTAAAGTGGGCATTATGGAAACTAACAGTAGATGTTCCGTTGCTGTTCAATAATAATAATAATAATAATAATAATAATCATCAATGTGTTGAAAAACGACCCAGTTACATTCAGATACTGCAACTTTTTTTTTTTTTTTTGACACTTTACAAAAGATGAAATCCTGGTTTATTGCATACTACTGTCTTTGGAAGAATTTGAATTGTGGTTATTTGTTTAAGATGTTTTGCTCACCCCTTTAAACAATGCAATTGAAGTCAAGTTAGAAAAGGGATGCATTACAGTAGTGACCTGCTAGACAGCAACAAACAACTGGCTGTCTCTCATTATATATATATATATATATATATATATATATATATATATATAAACACTGTTGTATAACACAGAACCAAAACTGAAAATTCAGTTTGGTGGTGTAGTTTTCTAATATATTGTTGCCTCAAAAAAAAAAAAAAAAAAAATTAAAACAAGCCAGGTACAAAGTATGTTAGTGAGGATGTGCAATCTCCTTTTGAAGCCCTCTTTTACTGAAGAGGAACATCCTGCAGCACATTTCATGCTTCCACCTTCCATACAAACCGTTAACACAAGCAACACCTTTATGAAGAATTTTGTAGACAACTAATGTAGATGAGCCAACATTAAATGTAGTTAATCTGAAAATGTTTATTTTATCATTGGGTGGGTATGGTGTGGAGGGGAGGGTTAGCCAGTAAGCTTAATTGGTTTTGCTCCAATGGCAAGAGATTTTCCATAGTGTGCCACTCTCAACTTTTCAACCCTCAATGTCTTTACTCTCCCCTCTCTTCCTCTCCCTTGTTCTTGCTGGCCCAAGGCCTCTCCTCTTTTTGCTCCACTTGTTGATGCTCTATTGGTTCAGCCCCCTTCCTCTCTGGGCCTGGGAGCTCTGTGGCTCTCAGATCATCCTTGGTTTCTCCCTGCCCAGGACTGCACAGCTCCTGTAGTGCCTTCTCAAGCTCTGCCGGCTGGGCTGTGGCACCAGCGCTGTTTTCTGGCAAGGTCATCTGGAGGGCGCACCACAAAGCAGTGCGGGCTTTGCGAGTCAAAATAGCCTGCTCTTTAATGGCAGCTGCCAGGGCAAGAACATCTGCAAGTGACAAAAATATTTTTTGATAGCACTGTTACTATACATTTTTCTCTTTATAAAAAGTCACAGCATATAATAATAATAATAATAATAATAATAATAATAATAATAATAATAATAATAATAATAATAATAATAATCTTCATTTTATATAGCACCTTTCATAAAGGACTATAACAAAGCGCTTAAAGCAAGGGAAGACAAAATAGCAATAAAACAAAACTCATGATCTATACAGAATTGGATACAAACTACTAACGAGCCCTCTCCCCCGCTGTTCGCAGCTTGGTTAAGGGAACAATTAAAAGACCAGCATCGGCGGACCGTAGAGCACGACCATGACTGTAATTTGACAGTAGGTCAGAGATACAAGAAGGGGAACATTCCCCTAAGAGCCTTAAAAGTCAACAATAAAATGTTGTAATCAATACAGAATTTGATCGGCAACCAGTGTCGGGGTTACAGGGGTTATAGGGGTTACAGAGGTTATATGTTCACTGGAGTGAGACCTGGTTAACACCGTAACTGCTGAATTTTGGACATGCTGGAGTTTTTGACACCCCAGCAAGTAGGGCATTGCAGTAATCAAGTCTGGAGGAAACAAAAGCATGTACAAGTTTTTCTGTAGCAGACATTGACAAGATAGGGCACAGTCAAGCTATGTTCCAATAACTTGGTAATATTCTGAACGTACGGCTCAAAAGTTAGATTAGGGTCAAAAATGACCCCCAGGTTTTTCATTTTGGAACAAAACTCAGTTAGTACACCATCAATAGCCATGTTTCAATTTACGCAGGTGTGGTTTGCAGATAAATCTGGGTGTCATCTGCATAAATGTGAAAATTTACACTGTGACTTCGAAAAATTTGACCTATCGGAAGCATACATATGCTAAATAGGACAGGTCCCAATATGGTCCTGGGGAACACCAGAAGAAACCAATCCAGTAATAGACATCAAACTGCCCAAAGATACATGTTAAATGAAGGTAAACAACTGATGAATAACTGCTGCATAGAACAGTTATTCATCTTTATTATTATCAATGTTAAAAAGGAGAAAAAGCCTAGAGAGACTGATTTAAGAACATAAAGTTTACAAAACGAGGAGGAGGCCATTTCAGCCCACCTTGCTCGTTTGGTTGTTAGCTTATTGATCCCAGAATCTCATCAAGCAGCTTCTTGAAGCATTGATTTACAGTGTGAGGACTCCTGAGGTACCTTTGTCATCATTGTATCTCGATGCCCCCTGTCTCTGGCGATTAGCAGCATTGACAATTTCATCTTTGCGTCTTGCTTGGGTAATGTGGATGGCTTCCAAATGGCGATCAAGGGTGGTGGCTATATTAGCATGGACAGGCGTGCTACGCAGGCGTTCCATTTTCCCAATTAAGGTCACAACCTGTTAAGCACACAAAAAATCTCCATCAGAAAAACAAGTCAGTCAGTCAATTCGTCCCCTTTTGACTATTTTACCTAGTTTCCACGACTGGCCCTGACCTAAAAAAGGGTGTTTCCACTAATGGCATCGGGCCTGGCCGGCCGCAGATGCTTTTTTTGCCTGGTTTGCTATATCGTACCCAATGTGGCCAGACCTGGCCACAATGGAACTACGTCATCACATAGCAGGGAGGCGTGTGCTGGATCAGAAGCCGACAGGGAACTGAGCGACACATTTCAAGCTTTTATTCACTACTACAATAGCTGTCGAGAAAAGTCTGGCCAAAAAAGATAATTGTGGTGGCTTGTGGGAGAACAATCTGTGAAGGCTGTCTAAAATAGTATGTACAGCATCCATTGCTCGCGCAGTTTTTTTTTTTTTTCTGAACGTAGTAATGCTATGGGTTTCTTTAAAACACAGCACAATACTATTCCACAATCCCCAGTGACGCAAGCCAAGAACTTCCAAGGTTGGCCACAGTTGGAAAAAGAACTGAAACTCGTTTCTTGGCAGCAGTCGGCCTGCAGTGAAAATGAGGACTTAGACACCGATAGTACAATTTTGAACACTGTGTCCAGTATGCCAAGAGAGAAAATATGATTATTCATAGCTTGTTTGTGTGAGAAATCCAAACAGAGACATACTTACTCTTGCCTGCTCACGTAACTGGTCCACAAGCAAGCGGTCAACCCTGGAAGGGTTAGCTGGAAGGCGAGGGATCGGAGTGTTGTTTGAGCTGGATATTTGCTTTCCCGGAAAATTTCTTGCAAGATCAGCTTCAGTCTGAGTAAATAAAGAGCAAAAAAAAAAAAAAAGTTATTCGGTCTCTTTTCATACAATACATGCCGCTATGTCAGTGCAGTTAAACAGCATAAATATTCAGTAGTATTTTGCATACATTTAGTTTTTTATTAAAAGTATTGTTCTGGCAAATTTTCCTTGAGGTCTACAATTTACTTACTATATACTGTTGCTCATATTAATTAAGCTAAATCTTACATTAACACAATTTGCTTTTGAAATACTAAACATATATTGGGCATGTTAATATCAAATCAATCAAACCCAGATTAAACATAGAGTAGGAAGGCATTTCTACTCTATGTCTAATCATTGCATAAATATTCCCATAAATGATTTGAAAGGCTTTTACCTTTTTCCTCTCCTTTTCCAAGGCTCTCCACTGCTCATAGCACATCTCCAGCTGTGTGTGGAGCTCGTTAGCGGGGCCACTGCGGTTCCTCATGGGTCGGTACTTGTTAAAGGGTGTTGGAAAACCGAAGTAAGGTGGGGGCACATCCCTGTAGAACATGTCATTGACAGAAGGGCCCAGGTGGCTAAAGTCTTTAAAGTGAAGTAGGTCCATGAGGTCAGGGAAGGGGAATCCAGATGCTGGTACAGGAAAGTTTCCAGTGTGGGGGCTGAACTGGGAAAAATTGGGATTCTGCTTGAAGTCTGGCCTCATGAATGGGAGAGGCGGGACAAACTGAGAGTTCACAAAGTCAGACATGTTGCTGCCATCTTGGTCCTGCTTTCTGCGGGAATTGTTGTACTGGTTGAGGTTGTGGCCTCCAAAGCTGTTGGGCTGAGGGAACCAGTTGATCTTCCTTCCACCTCTCCGGTCATCCCGTGTCTCCTGACCTGGCTTGTTGCGGTATCGGATAAACCTGTCATGCTTGCTGCATGGGGAATTCAGAGTTGGAGTTGCCCACCTTCCAGGAAAGCTGCTAGACTGGTTGTTACACTGGTTCTCTTTGGATGCAGACTGATCTAGTCTGGAGTGGCTGCTGTACTCGTTCAGTCCCAGGTTTTCAGCACTGGAATTGCCATGCCAACTGCTAGGACTGACATCTCCAATCTTAGGTCTCCTATCTTGGCGGCAGCTTGAAGGTACTGGGGAGGTCGGGGAGTAGTAGGGAGGCTGGGGAATGGAGCCTAGAGAGAGCTGGGTGGGAGAGTTTTTGTTTGACAAGTTAGAAGTTCCAGATGAAGAACCCTGCGGGCTATTTGCTGCACGGTTATGCTTTCGGTATCCTGACTTGGACTTACCGGTAGGGTTCCGAAATTCCCCCTTGGACCACACGTGGCAGCTCTTTGACAAATGCAGATAATCCCCATTTTGCAGCATGGTGGTCACAGCTTGGGTGAAACCGGTAGGCAAAGGATGAACATCTATCGGGTTCAAATGGACCTGGTCACAAGATATTCTATTCAAAGGGTAGCCATCATGCAAGTTCAGTGTCAAGTCGGAATCAGTCTTCCAGTTCATGCTCGTATACACCTTGGGATGTTTCTGTCCAAAGTAATTCGGAGACTGATGAAACAATTTATTCTGTGGCTGGTGGACGCTGCAGTCCTCATACCCCTTAAAATAGTGTGGATGTTGTTTCAGCTGGGACATCTTTCCCCAGCTGTCCCCAGCCGGTGTACATCCATGATTGTTGGGGAAGCCCGTTTGCTCTGTTGGTCCATGCTTGTCTCTGCATCTATCCGTGTTCCACTCCCTCTGCACTCTGGTGTTATTGCTGTTGCTGCTGTTATGAAAAGCATATGTGCTGAAGTCAGGAAGACCCTTCTTGTAGTTTCCTTTATTAGAGTCTTGCACACATGGATCAAACTCGTTCTCATGGCAGCCAAAGTCCTCACTCTGTACAAACGAACTGCTCCTGTAGATGGGGTCCTCTGGGGAGGATCTCTTGGTGAAATGAGGTGACTGGAGGATGGATATGTCTGTGTCCTTTTTGACAGTGGAAAGCCACGACTCCACAAAGTTGAGCCCCTGGAACCCTTGATACAGAGTCTCCATTTGATTTTCTGGAGTCTGAACGGTATCTTGATAAGAGTCATTTGCACTGGTCATGTCCGAAGATCCATTACGTTCTAACGCGGTCTTAGCAGGATGGCCCAGATAGTCACTCATCTCAACAGGCCACGACGGAAACAGCTTTGACGAGGAGTTCCTAAGTGAAAGCAGTAACATATATTAGGACTGTCAATTAATCACAGTTAACTTCATTTCTTTGGAGATAAATTTTTTTCACGCGCATTAATCGCCCTCCTCTGTCTTGACTCTCAGAGCATACTGTAACTCATTCCGAGCGGCAACATTCTAATAGACTTGAGCGCATGCAACGCAATGAGTGCAGTCTGCGTTTGCATAGAAAGTTAGTCATATAACTGCATTATGGAGCAAAGTACTAAAAGTGAAGGCCTTGTAAATGGGAAGTTTATTTAAAAAACGTTGACATATCTACTATCAAATTGAAACTTTCAGTATCACAAACATAAATCTAATCTGAAGCACCACCTGCGTGCTAAACACGCTTTCACTTCTCAAAATACACTTTCTAGCAACAACAAAACAAATGAACCCTGTCAGTTTCGACAGAGTACACTTTTAGAAATTCAGGATTGCTGCAAGCTCATGAACCAAGCGAAGTATGAGATTATATACACACACATACATACACATACTGATGCACAAAAGAAATCCAACACTTAGGTCTAATGGATTTAATCAAATATTTTAAACACATAGCAAACAAAATCACAGAAAATGTGAACATAAATACAGATCAAAGAATCATGATAAGTTTTCAGTATGAAACATGACACACTGTCAAAATGAAAACATTACAAAGTTAGTGTCGGGTATGAGCTCCCTGAGCATTAACATTAGACCTGACCATCCTCCGGATAGACTGCTGTGGGATGTTCAGCCACTCTTCCTGTGCAGCTGCAGCCAGCTGGTGAAGGTTGGTTGGTCGCGGTTGTCTCCTGTGGATGACACTGGCAATATGGTCCCACAGATGTTCTATTGGACGGGTCAGGAGAAAAAGCTGGCTATGGCAAGACCTCATCATTGTTTTCTTGAAGTCGTGCAACTGTAATCCTAGCACTGTGTGGTCTTGCATTGTCCTGCTGGAAAAAATCGACAATTCCCGATTGGCTTGCAAGAACAACTCTTGCCTCAAGGACTTTGTCAATGTATCGCTGAGCAGCAAGGTTGCCCTCAATCTGCACCAAAGGTGTTTTTGTGTTAAAAGAGATTCCTCCCCACATCACACTTTCACTGCCCCACCGGTTGGCTTGAACAACGCAACAGTCAGCATAACGGTCCTGGGCTGGTGTGGAGACCCTCTGCCTTCCAGGACGTGGCCTGTCCCTCACAGAGCCGGTTTCCTGGTTTCTCTGGACTAGTCTGCTGATTGTTGAAGCAGAACATCTCACTCTCCGAGCAACTTCTCTCAGACAGGCCGTCTTCAAACATGCCGACAGCAACCAGGGGATCTTCATTACTCAAGCGGGGTATGGTCGTATCTTTCACTGTTCTTGCGTTAATTAAAATCATGTCTTTTTGAATGGCTATTTATACAGATTCTTAAATCAACTCATTTTGGCAGTTTTAACTCAACTCAAAATAACAAACACTGAGCACCTGGCGTTTTTATGAAATTACATGACTTGAGCTCAGGATTTTGTTATCCCAAGGAACAATACTACTCAAACAATCAAGAAACCTATCTGCTCACTATTTAAAATGCAAATAACATTATGTATGTGCCCAATGAGCTATTGATGTAA
The DNA here is from genome assembly GCA_030684275.1 of Acipenser oxyrinchus oxyrinchus. Lineage (NCBI taxonomy): Eukaryota > Metazoa > Chordata > Actinopteri > Acipenseriformes > Acipenseridae > Acipenser > Acipenser oxyrinchus. The sequence continues at coordinate 81,456,633 of CM060249.1, forward strand.
AACTTAGACTGTTGCGTTTTCATTGTGCATCAATATGTATTATATATATATTTTGCGTCGTATACGTTTCTGTAAATATTTGAAAATGAAACCACATGTTACAATATACAAAACAAAACATAAGGAGTATCAAAGCAATGTTCAAGAAAACTGAAAATTGTCTCTAAATCTTGGATTCCTCAAAATAGCCACCCTTTGCCTTAATAACAGCCTCACAAACACGAGGCACTCGGTTAACAAGTTTCAGCAGGAAATCACCCGACATGTCTTCCCAGCTCTTCTGCAGCAATTCCCAGAGATGTAGGGCACTTGTGGGTAGCTTTGCTTTGACTCTTCTGTCCAGTTCGTCCCATACAAGTTCTATGGGATTGAGGTCTGGAGACTGGGCAGGTCAGGTCATTAGATTGAGTTGTCCTTCACTTTCCTTCTTCACCAGATAGTTCTTGCACAACTTTGAGGTGTGTTTCGGGTCATTATCTTGCTGAAGAATGAAGGGCTGCCCAACTAGCCGTAATCCTGATGGAATAACATGCCTCTGAAGTATGCTATGATAGCCATGCTGGTTGAGCTTGCCATGGACTTGGTAAAGATCACCAACTCTGTCACCAGCAAAGCAACCCCAGACCACGACACTGCCTCCTCCATGCTTGACAGTGGGAACCACACATGCAGAACTCATGCGCTCACCCTCTCTGCGTCTTACAAACACTCGGCATGCGCTCACCCTCTCTGCGTCTTACAAAAACTCGGCGGTTGGACCCAAATATTTCAAATTTTCACTCATCGGTCCATAAGACCGACTTCCACCCCTCAAACGTCCAGTTTCTGTGTTTTTTGGCCCAGGCAAGTCTCTTCCTTTTATTCTGCACTCTTAACAATGGTTTCTTTGCAGCAATTCTTCCAGTTAGGCCAGCTTCACACAATCTCCGATGAACAGCTGATGTTGAAACATCTGTACTTCTAGTAGCATTTAGCTGAGCTTGTATTTCAGGGGCAGTTAAATCGCCGGTTTCGCAGACTTGTGACTCGAATGAATTTGTTCTCTGATTCTGAGGTCACCCTTGGCCTGCCTGACCTTGTTCGGTCCTCATGAGTGCCAGTTTCTTCAAGTCGTTTGATGGTCTTGGCCACAGCAGTTCCAGACACTTGCAAAGTTCTTACGATTTGTCTTAAAGATTGACCTTCATTTCTTAAAGTACAGACTGTCTTTTTTCTTTGCTTAACTGAGCGTATTTTGCCATTTTCTGCTCCCTTACATTCAGGAATGACAAACTTGTGCCTATGCTACCTATATTTATAGTGATCATGGACCCTTACCTGTTAACAATAATTGGTGACAAAAGGTTAATTAGGTAACATGTTAGTTAACTCGGAGAACATCTAACAAAGACACTTTTATACTTAGGCCAGTGTTCTAACACCATGTTATACACATTTCGGACTTTTAACTGGCTTGGGTTTCAGACTGAAATCCCCTTGCTTTGGGTGACCATTTCATTGAAATTGACAAGATTTACATTTTCATTTAAAAATTTTTTTTTGAATGCAATTCACTTATGATTATCAGCTTATATAAGTACATGCATCATATAATGAAATATTAAGTGTTTATAGACAAGTTTATACAGTTAAAAGCATAGATAATCATGAAAAACCTGGTTTCAAGCAGGTGTACTCAAACTTTTGACTGGTACTGTATATATATATATATATATATATATATATATATATATATATATATATATATATATATATATATATAGTATTTACAATTAAGGAGAGTACAACCATTATTAAATGAATGCTTTGTTTGATTTAGACAACTAAGTTAATAAAAGAAAGAGTAGATTGGCCTCTGTACATTGCCCTGCGATGGACTGGCGTCCCATCCAGGGTGCAGTCCTGCCTTGCGCCCTGTGTCTGCCGGGTTAGGCTCTGGCTCACAGTGACCCTCTATAGGATTAAGCAATTAAGTGGTTACAGATAATAGATGGATTTTTTTTTTAAACAGCAATGAAAAACATCAGTAAAGGATACCCTTTAACCCTTTGCGGTCCATTTATTCAATGCGTCAGGTCCAATTTATTTTCACACGCGCTGTTTAAAAGTATTTTTTCCACCCCCACAGTAAAACAGGTTTAAAAAGGCACTGCATATCAACCAGACACTCAGTACAGCATGTCCAGCCCCACCCCACCCCTTGTTCGCTGTATTTCTCACATACCTCTTCATAGTCGTGCATACTGATAAATCATCTCCTGATCACTCGTTTTATCATCAAAACTCCTCAATAATGCGATCCAAGTCATTATTTTATTATTATAACATCTCAAAAAGCTCTGCAAATGTCAGTGATATTCTTTGAGCCCTAGAAGTGGAAGCAGCTATCTTGTTTGTTTATGGCCGTGTTATCTCTCTGGTGCCGGGGCAATGTGTATTGCTTAGATCCGCCCCCCCGGCTTTTCTCGGCTCCTATCGGTCTCACTCGGCCATTGAATGGTTTTCTCGGCTTTTTCCGGAGAAAACACGACTAGAGACCTGTGCTTTAAGTCTTTTTGATGATGTCGGACCGGAAAGGGAGAATTGTAATGGTCGGACCTAGTCTGACATAGGACCACAAAAGGCTTAAAAGGAAACTGATAAGATATGCATTAAGGTGAGTAATAAACTGACTCTATTGCGATTTAGCAGTTGGTTCAAACACACCGGTACAAAAAACCCCCCAAAAAAACAGCATATTCCTTTTGTTGTGATATCGTAACAATATGTACCCAGGTTCTTGTGAGAGATATTGGAGGTTCATTTATAGAGGCTATACGCCTTTAAAAAGAAAGGCGTGATGGGATATCAACTGTTGTCAGCTGAAATACAAATGCTTAAGTGCAGAGGTTTCATGCAACAGTTATGAAGGTGACCAAACGTCTGTGAGTACTGTTTTAAAAAAAATGGTTAAAATGAAGTTACATTAAAAAAAATAGAATAGCAAAAAACTAAAATAGACGTGCATTAACAAAATGCCCTGAAAACTTAACATAAAGAAAACCATTTAAATGAAGCAATAAGCTCCATAATTAAGCTAAAAAGGAAGTGAAAAAGTTACCGTTTTGTGTGAGCTCCAATAACCCTACGTTATCTTTCCCCAGTCAAAACGTAGTGCCTAAATAAGCACAGTAATTTACCATAATAAAAAACAGTCATGAAAAAGAAAATGTAGAACATAAAAAAGCGAGCGATAGTCAATGAAAGACAACACATTATTCAAATTCTTTGTCGTATTATATATTTAAGGTAAGGCAAGTTTACTTTTCTGTTAAAAGTGCTTCCAGCTATAACGTTCTGCCTCCTGGCTGTGCAGAATTCCTGGGGAGAACCCTGGTTTCTAATATAGTTCAACATCTGTATAACTTGGCAAAGCTTTGCCTTACACTTCCAACCAATTCAGTGGATGCAGAACGTGCAGTCTCAATGTATGGGCAAATCCACACCAGACAGAGAATGTCGGCAGCAACTGCTGGGGGATGTTGCATGCTTGCCTTTCACAAATGGCAGCACTCCATTTTAGTAATGAAGCAAGTACCACTATTTTTAGGCTTTTATAGTGCTCTGAAATAATCTACTTAGGTTTATTTAATGTTTAAACAGGTCCGCGAAATCCTAATTTTATTCCATAACCTATCCGTGAAAAAAATACGTAAATTTACCGCAATTTAAGTAGACCCCTAGTTATAGGTAATAAGAACTACTTAAAATATTATTATTATTATTATAGCATCAGTAATAAAACAAACTTGAATGAGATGGATGCAGTAACTGTATCAATTAAATATGCGATTAAAACCATGATTAACTAAGATTAAAAATGTTAAAATCGCTATATATTTTATATATATATATATATATATATATATATATATACACACACACTACCGTTCAAAAGTTTGGGGTCACTTAGAAATTTCCTTGTTTTCGAAAGAAAAGCAAAATTTTTGTCCATTAAAATAACATCAAATTGATCAGAAATACAGTGTAGACATTGTTAATGTTGTAAATGACTATTGTAGCTGGAAACGGCTGATTTGTAATGGAATATCTACATAGGCTTACAGAGGCCCATTATCAGCAAACCATCAGTCCCTGTGTTCCAATGGCACGTTGTGTTTGCTAATCCAAGTTTATCATTTTAAAAGGCTAATTGATCATTAGAAAACCCTTTTGCAATTATGTTAGCACAGCTGAAAACTGTTGTGCTGATTAAAGAAGCAATAAAACTGGCCTTCTTTAGACTAGTTGAGTATCTGGAGCATCAGCAATTGTGGGTTCGATTACAGGCTCAAAATGGCCAGAAACAAAGAACTTTCTTCTGAAACTCGTCAGTCTATTCTTGTTCTGAGAAATTGCGAGAAATTGCGAGAAATTGCCAAGAAAGAGCTCGTACAACGCTGTGTACTACTCCCTTCACAGAACAGCGCAAAGTGGTTCTAACTAGAATAGAAAGAGGAGTGGGAGGCCCCGGTGCACAACTGAGCAAGAGGACAAATACATTAGAATGTCTAGTTTGAGAAACAGACGCCTCACAGGTCCTCAACTGGCAGCTTCATTAAATAGTACCCGCAAAACACCAGTCTCAACGTCAACAGTGAAGAGGCGACTCCGGGATGCTGGCCTTCTAGGCAGAGTTGCAAAGAAAAGCCATATCTCAGACTGGCCAATAAAAAGAAAAGATTAAGATGGGCAAAAGAACACAGACACTGGACAGAGGAAGATTGGAAAAAGTGTTATGGACAGACGAATCTAAGTTTGAGGTGTTCGGATCACAAAGAAGAACATTTGTGAGACGCAGACCAAATGAAAAGATGCTGGAGGAGTGCTTGACGCCATCTGTCAAGCATGGTGGAGGCAATGTGATGGTCTGGGGGTGCTTTGGTGGTGGTAAAGTGGGAGATTTGTACAGGGTAAAAGGGATCTTGAAGAAGGAAGGCTATCACTCCATTTTGCAACGCCATGCCATACCCTGTGGACGGCGCTTGATTGGAGCCAATTTCCTCCTACAACAGGACAATGACCCAAAGCACAGCTCCAAACTATGCAAGAACTATTAAGGGAAGAAGCAGTCAGCTGGTATTCTGTCTATAATGGAGTGGCCAGCACAGTCACCAGATCTCAACCCTAATGAGCTGTTGTGGGAGCAGCTTGACCGTATGGTACGTAAGAAGTGCCCATCAAGCCAATCCAACTTGTGGGAGGTGCTTCAGGAAGCATGGGGTGAAATCTTTTCAGATTACCTCAACAAATTGACAACTAGAATGCCAAAGGTCTGCAAGGCTGTAATTGCTGCAAATGGAGGATTCTTTGACGAAAGCAAAGTTTGAAGGACACAATTATTATTTCAATTAAAAATCATTATTTCTAACCTTGTCAATGACTATATTTCCAATTCATTTTGCTATATTTCCTATTCAAACTCATTTCATGTATGTTTTCATGGAAAACAAGGAAATTTCTAAGTGACCCCAAACTTTTGAACGGTAGTGTATATATATATATATATATATATATATATATATATATATATATATATATATATATATATATATATATATATATATATTTAAATCGCTTGACAGCCCTAATATATATAGATCCAATATATGTTTTTCAAACAAGCAAATTTGCTCAAGCAACAACACATCAGTATACTTGAGTCCAAGGATATTTTACAACACTTTGAATTACCATTTGCCCTTACCTACCAGTCTTTTGCAGCTTTCCATGCATAGTATATGCACTTACTTTACCTATAATACAGTGAACTTTGGACAAAAATCTTAGACATGTATCAATAAAGGCTTTATAGAAACTGATGAACATTTGCTGAATGAAAAGTAAATACAACATAAGCTTACCCGTCTGAAAGGTGTTCTGAACCATTTGGATCTTCTAGGATACTGGAGACCAGTCCAAACAAATCTGGACCGTTCCCAGAGTAGGAGAGGTTAACCTGGGCCCTAAATTCACAGGGAAAAAACAAATGTGATGTTCAGTTTACCTATTTACTGCATTAGGCTGCTTGAAATTAAATCGTCAATCCAAAGACTACAGCACAAAGGTGGTTGTGTGTAGGCTTAAAAAAAAAAATAAAAAATAAAAATAATAATAATAATAATAATAATAATAATAATAATAATAATAATAATAGCCACAGTGACCAAACTGGTCTCTACTTGGAGAAATTTCTTCTGGTCCACATATGCTTTGGTTTTACTTTTGTAGGTGAAATGCATTTTATTTTTAAATTTTTTTTAAAAAAACGTTTAAGTGAAATAAGGTTAAAAGTACATGTGGTAGGCCTTCCTCAAGGACAGCAACTACAGTAGACACATTTACTTATCTAAGCTATATTTTTTATGACATTAAATGTTGTAAAACGTCCCATGCACAATGCACAGAAACTGGAATGACCCAGACATTAACACTGTGGTAGGAAACAGAGTCTGTAAAGGGTAAACTTGAAATGTTGAAGTTACATTTTTACACATAGGCCTACCTAGAGAACTGCTTACCCAGTTAGGATGAAACAGTATGTAATTGAATGCTATTTTACTTTTCTTTGGTACATGTTCTTACCTGTGTCCACTGCTGTCTTGTAAGGAAACTGATGGGTTTACATCATCAGCAAACACAGACTGGCTGTTGCAGAGGAGAGCTGTGTCTCTGGAGGATGTTGAATTGTTAATGCCACTCAGTGAGGCTGAAGGGAACAGCTGGGTGTCCATTTTTTCATTTTTCAAGTTTACCTTTTTATTGTGTGGGGAAAAAATAAAGTTTTTTTTACTCCAACGAGTCAATCTGTTCACTGTTTTCAATAATATCAGAGTTAGGGGTATTACGTATTGATTGATACATACACACGCACATACATATGCATGAGGTTTAATTACAATTAAATAACATATCCACAAAACCACATTTTATGTATTTGTATTTACTCTAAAGGTAGTGTTTTTACACATTGCCAGCACACACTCGCATAAGCCTCTTGGCTCTGGGTATTCAGTGACTCAGCTCTGTCAGCAGCAGTACCGGTGTTACAGACTAATTCTCACCCCTGTGCACCTTAATTAAAATTTACGTTCACACATACACAACCAAATTAGTCGCACTGTAGAGCCCTGTTATGTTTCCGATTTAGTTCCTGAGAAGAACAGTCACCACAGTTATTATTGAGGTGTACTTGCTGCTCGCTGCGTTATTGTTTTCTGTAAAACACTGATATCCTGTCAGTTAAGAAAAGGCTTCATGCAAAAGCTTGTTTTAACGTTGTCTTTATTACGCCGGCCAGAGACCCGTGTGTGTCATATTTTCTTTCCTTAAAGTCTCAAATTAATAAAATCGGAACCTGGGTAGTAGAGAGAGACCCGGGTAGCATCGGGTATTTTTTTAACCAAACCCTATTAACAGCAGTCCAGAGAAGGCAAGTCTACATTTAGCCCTGGACACACTGCCCGGTGCTATCAATAGCGACGCGATTTTTTCAGTCGCATCGGGCAGTGTGTTATGCTTTTATGATGAGATCTTACAGGATCGGCCGATCAAGCGCAAAGTTTAAACATCTTAAATATTTTGTGATGCGATTCACTCGCTTCAAATTCAGGCAGTGTGTCATACGCACTCGCAAGTCTTGTATTCTCTCTCTATTAACACACACGCACGCACGAACGGTAGTCCACTGGTTTGTATATATGTCCATGCTGATATCTTTTGAACTACAAGCCCTGACAGCCCCATAAGCACTACTTATTTTTCATAACCAGTTTCATACACTAATACACACGATTAAAACACCTTCATTATTATTAATAATCCTATGTGTAACACTCTTTTTCATTATTTATCTCTCAAGGGTTTCGTACGGTTATTGTATTCTTTGCTTATTTGTATGGGTTATACACATGTACATCTCCATATATTAATAGGAGCAAAACAGTTAAATATTCTACATGTGAAGTATGGAAGCGGTGCTCTCCCTGCTCAAGAGAAGTGAGGGGTCAGCGCTCCCTGCAGACCCCGCAGCACTACACCACTAGATACAGCTCTCTCTCTCATATGCTGGTATTGCTGGAAAGCCGAGATTCTAAGCTTTCCAACTATACCACCCCTTTCAGTCTAGCCGGACAGAGCAATCAACTCAAAACGAAACCTAAGCTGTGAACTCTGTCACATGATAAGAGGCTTACCTTCAGGTGACCGTAGCTTCGGCTAGGAGTACCACTTACACACACGGAATACATCATTGCACCCTGGATGGGACGTGAGCCCTGGTTTTAATTGGAGAAGCAACTTTACCCTCCCGTCCTGCCCTGCTGAAGCACTGCTTGTGTGCTCGATTATGAGTGAAGTGTTAAATAATGGAATTTGCATAATTCGGTTTTGTATTGAATTTTCTGAAGATTTTTAAAAGTGACCAGAAAAAAAGAAGAACTCAATTTTAACTGTAGGACAAATTCAAAAACTTGACAAAGCCAGCATGCTGTTGACATGCGTGGATGACCGGGGTTGTAGCTTACATCCACATTTCTGCTGATTGAAAAAATACTTTCAGCATGTACCAGATAAACAACTATTCCCAGAAGACACTGCACGCCCGTATGACTATGGCATTGTAACACGGAAGCGTCAGAAAAGCGAGATATATTTTCAAAGTTTCATATTATGATAGGACTTCCTTTTTCTGGGAACAAATCTCTGGGAACATTTGTTTACTTTCCCCAGTGCAGGTAAACTTTCACATTCTTTTTGCCGGTACAGTAAACAATTATTTTGTTGGTCATTTATTTAAGTTTAGCAAATTACCTTGATGTTGAATGATGCAATACAGTTCACTCACATGGCTTGGAATAGCGCCTCAAACAATCAAGAACTGTTTCTTGCATGTGAAGACTATGCTAGAAGCAGAAGTGGAAATTGTGGGGACAACAACCTCAAGTACACAACTGTGTACCAGGAAGAACTGAACAGGGCAGCTACAGCACTGAACATCGCAACTGATTGCATGATGTCGCTTTCTGAGTTTCAACACATTGACAGTCAATTGAGCACCGAGGAAGAAATCCAGGATTTCGTGCGAGCAGGGAAACAGGGCCAACAAGCTGAAGAGGACGACAATGACAGTGACGACGACTATGATGAAGCATGTGATGTTACAGGCTCATGAAGCTCTGCCTACATTGTTTAGATTTTTTGAAAGGAGTGACGGCTGTAATCCTGAAGGCATACAACAAATAATGTACCTAAGGTCTCGGGTCGATTCGTTTCATCTGAAAGGCTTGACACAGTCTAAAATAAGTTTGTTACGTGCAGGTTTTGCATAAATTAAACCTAAGAAATGTTTAAAAGCAGAATCTTTTTTTGGTTTTGTTTTAAATAAAGTCTGATTGTACATATGTGACAAAGACGACTGAGCGGTGACGTCACGGCAGAGCCAGGAAACACAGTACAGACAGAGACTTGGGGTTTTTGGTGAAGCTGAGCGCGTGATCGCGCTCAGCGTTTAATAATCAAACAGAAAAATAAACGGTTGTAACAAAAACACAGGACACGGCACTTTCGCCAAAATAAACAGACATAAACAAAAACGGACTAACACTAAACAAACGGTGGACGGACAGACACACAAACACGGTGAGTAAATAATAAAACAGTACTGGTCCTACCAGCACGCGATAGCAATTGTTATATATATTTCCTTTCTCTCTCTCTCACCCGTTCTCCACTCACGAACACCCAACCCCGAGTGAGTGAAAACATACAGCTTTTATGCAGTTGTACCGAGACTCGATTGCTAGTCAATCATTCAATTGGAATCTCGGTACAACTGCACGTGAATTAATTAAAGTGCAATTCCCGTGCTCACATATTATTACTTTTACTTGCACGTGATGTGATTTGTGCCCTCCTCGTGCCTAAATACAAATCTACAATTTAAACACATGTGAAACACAGACCCGCTTATATCCCGTGTACCAATGCCTATACACCAACATTTACACACAACACGTAACACAAAATACACACGGGGGCACTTTGCCACATATACCCCCTTGTGCAAAGCACACATGGCCTCAATGGCCACCTCCCCTCAGTCCCAAAGTCCCGGAAGAGGGGAAGCAAGTTGTTTTGGGGTGGCCATGGTGAAATGTCTGGCACCCCCAATTCTTCGTGGCTGGCAGCTCCCTCTTCCGGGCTTCAGCCACACTATCTCCTGCCGCGAAAGTGCAGCTGGGGAGCTGGTCTCCTGACCTCCCCCTTCTTCATGGCCGGCAGTTCCCCTCCGTGGGGCTCCGACCACACAATCTCCGGCAGCGAAACTGCTGCGGGGAAGCTGGTCTCCTGACCTCCCCCTTCTTCATGGCCGGCAGTTCCCCTCCGTGGGGCTCCGACCACACAATCTCCGCAGCGAAACTGCTGCGGGGAAGCTGGTCTCCTGACCTCCCCCTTCTTCATGGCCGGCAGTTCCCCTCCGTGGGGCCGGCCACCCACTTCCGCAGCGAAACTGCTGCGAGGGGAGCTGGTCTCCTGACCTCCCCTCCTTCGTGGCCGCTAGCTCCCCTCCGTGGGGCTCTGGCCACCGTGTTTCCTGCCACGGAAATGCGGCTGGGGAGCTGGTCTCCTGACCTCCCCCTTTCTTCATGGCCGACAGCTCCCCTTCATGGGGTTCTGGCCATAGTGTAGCGACCCCAGCCAAGCAGGACCCTCGACTACCCCAGGCGAAGCAGGATCCCTGGCGACCCCAGGCGACGGCAGCGGACCCTCGGGAGGCGGCGGCAGCAGCAGCGGACCCTCGGGAGGCGACGGCAGCAGCAGCGACCCTCGGGAGGCGAACTCAGGAGGGGAGCCCCTGGCCATAGAGGCGGCAGCGGAGCTCCACTTCTCCCTCGCACCCTGTACCCTGTGTGGAGCAAAGGCAGCCCCAGGCGATCGCGGAGCGACAGGCAGCCCCAGGCGAGCGCGGAGCGGCTGGCAACCCCAGGCGATCGCGGAGCGGCTGGCAACCCCAGGCGAGCGCGGAGCGGCTGGCAACCCCAGGCGACGCGGAGCGGCTGGCAACCCCAGGCGATGCGGAGCGGCTGGCAACCCCAGGCGATGCGGAGCGGCTGGCAACCCCAGGCGATGCGGAGCGGCTGGCAACCCCAGGCGAGCGCGGAGCGGCTGGCAACCCCAGGCGATGCGGAGCGGCTGGCAACCCCAGGCGATGCGGAGCGGCTGGCAACCCCAGGCAATGCAAGGCAGGCATCCTTGGGCGAGCGAGGCAGGCATCCTTGGGCGGCGAGGCAGGCATCCCTGGGCGGCGAGGCAGGCATCCCTGGGCGGCGAGGCAGGCATCCTTGGGCTGGCGAGGCAGGCATCCTTGGGCTGGCGAGGCAGGCATCCTTGGGCGAAGCGGGCAGGCATCCTTGGGCTAAGCGGGCAGGCATCCTTGGGCTAAGCGGGGCAGGCATCCTTGGGCTGCGGGCAGGGAGTCAGGACTAGCTGGGGTGCAGGTGTTGGCCCTCTCTCGGCCTCTGCGGCGGGCGGTTCTTCCTCGTGCTTCCCTCAGCAGCCTATGCAAGGGCTGCTGAGGACCGCCAGCATCTAGTCCTGGTCCTTCTGGTGAAGGGAGAGGCAGCTCCTGCTCCTCTCCTCGTGACGGTGGGGAAATGATACCAGCAGGCATTCCTCCTCTGCTGGTGGGGAAGTGATACCAGCAGGCATTTATCCTCTGCTGGTGGGGAAGTGTTACCAGCAGGCATTCATCCTCTGCTGGTGGGGAAGTAATACCAGCAGGCATTCCTCCTCTGCTGGTGGGGAAGTGATACCAGCAGGCATTCATCCTCTGCTGGTGGGGAAGTGTTACCAGCAGGCATTCCTCCTCTGCTGGTGGGGAAGTGATACCAGCAGGGATTCATCCTCTGCTGGTGGGGAAGTGTTACCAGCAGGCATTCATCCTCTGCTGGTGGGGTTGGCGGAGGCAGAGGCAGCTCCTGCTGCTCTGCTCCTGCCGATGGAGGTGGCGGAGGCAGAGGCAGCTCCTGCTGCTCTGCTCCTGCAGATGGAGGTGGCGGAGGCAGAGGCAGCTCCTGCTGCTCTGCTCCTGCCGATGGAGGTGGCGGAGGCAGAGGCAGCTCCTGCTGCTCTGCCGATGGAAGTGGCGGAGGCAGAGGCAGCTCCTGCCGCCTGCTCCTGCCGATGGAGGTGGCGGAGGCAGAGGCAGCTCCTGCCGCTCTGCTCCTGCCGATGGAGGTGGCGGAGGCAGAGGCAGCTCCTGCTGCTCTGCCGATGGAAGTGGCGGAGGCAGAGGCAGCTCCTGCTGCTCTGCTCCTGCCGGTGGAGGTGGCGGAGGCAGAGGCAGCTCCTGCTGCTCTGCCAATGGAAGTGGCGGGACCAGCAGGAATTCACCCTCTGCTGGTGGAGGTGGGAGCTGCAAGCAGTCCTCCCATGGCAATGGAGGTGGACCCAGCAGGAATTCACCCTCTGCTGGTGGAGACTGGGGCTGTGGACGCTCTACCTTCCCCTTCTTGGGCCGTGGACGCACCGACTCCTCCCTCTTGGGCCGTGGACGCACCGACTCCTCCCTCTTGGGCTGTGGACACACCGACTCCTCCCTCTTGGGCTGTGGACGCACCGACTCCTCCCTCTTGGGCTGTGGACGCACCGACTCCTCCCATTCAGGCGTAGGACGCTCGGGCTCCTCCCATTCAGGCGTAGGGACGTTCGGGCTCCTCCCACTCAGGCGTAGGGACGTTCGGGCTCCTCCCACTCAGGCGTAGGACGCTCGGGCTCCTCCCACTCAGGCGTAGGGACGCTCGGGCTCCTCCCGCTTGGGCTGTGGACACTCAGCCTTCCTCTTCCCCTTTCCCCTTCTCTGCCTCCTCCTCACCTTCCTCTCCTGGGCCAGTTCCTCCTCTCCCTCTTGGTAGGGGCAGCGCACCACCGGGTGCCCGAACTCCCCACAGGCAAGGCACCAGCCTTGGTCCTCTAGACCACCGAGGAGGACCTCCAGATCCTGGCAGCCATCTCTCCAGTTCCAGCCTTCCATTTTCTTGTTGTGTTTTTTTTTTTTAAACAAATTGCGGTTCCTGCTCTGGCCTGAGTCCTGGAGGCGCTGTAGCTCCCAGTTCTGACACCACGTGTGACAAAGACGACTGAGCGGTGACGTCACGGCAGAGCCAGGAAACACAGTACAGACAGAGACTTGGGGTTTTAGGAAGCTGAGCGCTGATCGCGCTCAGCGCTTAATAATCAAACAGAAAAATAAACGGTTGTAACAAAAACACAGGACACGGCACTTTCGCCAAAATAAACAGACATAAACAAAAACGGACTAACACTAAACAAACGGTGGACGGACAGACACACAAACACGGTGAGTAAATAATAAAACAAGGTCCTACCAGCACGCGATAGCAATTGTTATATATATTTCCTTTCTCTCTCTCTCACCCGTTCTCCACTCACGAACACCCAAACCCCGAGTGAGTGAAAACATACAGCTTTTATGCAGTTGTACCGAGACTCGATTGCTAGTCAATCATTCAATTGGAATCTCGGTACAACTGCACGTGAATTAATTAAAGTGCAATTCCCCGTGCTCACATATTATTACTTTTTACTTGCACGTGATGTGATTTGTGCCCTCCTCGTGCCTAAATACAAATCTACAATTTAAACACATGTGAAACACAGACCCGCTTATATCCCGTGTACCAATGCCTATACCCCAACATTTACACACAACACGTAACACAAAATACACACGGGGGGGCACTTTGCCACAACATAGTACAGTACATACATTTTTTTTTCTTTCTGTTTGAACTACTGTACTTAAATGACAATGTGCTAGGCATTTTTTAAAAACATTTGTTCGGTTGATTTGACACAATTAGTGTTTGTTGCATATTGTGTTAAAGACTACTGTAAAAGGACTTCTGTACTACAGAACTGTAAAACTACTGTAAAAGGACTTCTGTACTACACAACTGTAAAACTACTGTAAAAGGACTTCTGTACTACAGAACTGTAAAACTACTGTAAAAGGACAACTATACTACAGAACTGTAAAACTACTGTAAAAGGACTTCTGTACTACAGTAGTTTTGAAAAAGATTAATGTTTATAAATATAGTTTGGAAATAATTGTCATACTAAAAAATAAAATGTTTGAATTTATTGCAAACATAGCGCAGAAGTTTGACCCTCACTATAACGCCACCCTCGCTTATTGCCTGTTTTTGCCAATGGCTCTTACATGGCGGTATAAAGAGAGTTGACTGTAATAATAATAATAATAATAATAATAATAATAATAATAATAATAATAATAATAATAAAGTGCTGTCAGTCCGAATACAATAATAAGATTCTACTGCTGCTGGGAGCTTAAGGGGAACCTAAGCCCTCTGTCTTTTTTCTACCCCCACATTTATTTTGGCCACCAGCCGCCACTGCTGCATAGCCTACATTGGACAGGGAGGTTTAGACATTTCAGAGCTGTTTTTAAAAACACTCTGGCTCTTACTGGAACTGTATTTGAAGTATATTTAAAATAATGTATGTTGTACTGTACCTTAAGATCTACTGTATATAAACAACTGGAAACCCCTCCAATAAATGGCAAATAAAAGGCTCCATCCTGTAAAACCAATCTAAAGTGGCACGGCTGTTATTGCGCTACCAAAATCCCATGTACTGTAGATGCAGACATTCTATTGAACGTTTATGAAGGAGCACAGTATTAACTACAAGAACGGGTTAGAAAAAACAGAAAAAACAAAAACACACTGAATTTCGTACAGCATACAGCTTTTAAAAGTGAGTATAACCAATTGGATTTTAATTACCTGTTGTTTGTAGTGGACAAAGGAAGGACTTGGATTAGCCATCTTCTCGTGAATACTGTATGGTGATCCCGATTCCAAAGCTGTACCATGGCAGTATACATGGGGATCCAGATTCTTTAACACGCCGTCAGCCTGCAAAAAGAAAGCAGGTGTGTCCTTACAATCACACCGCAAAGATTAGAAGGCGGCAGTGTTTGTGGGCTGCACCAGGCAGCACAGTCTATTTCTATTAGAGATCCAAACACAGGAGCACAACAGGCTTCGACTGATACCGCCTGCTTGTGACAATGGACAGCAAAGTGAAAGCAAGCTGGGAAAATCTGCATGCCGAACACCCAGGACAAAACACTGGAGTACATTGTGGTGGGGTCTGTGTACAAAGAATCTTTAATATACAGTATAAATAGATACAAAGCATAATATTATTGCAGTTCAATTATTGGAAAAGCCACAAAAAACTATTTTTCACACAAGGCACATTTTAACTTGCTCATAAAATTCAAAAAAGTATTTCTTCATGATGTTATTTGATTTATTTGCGTTTGTTTAAAAAAAAACACACAACAACAACAACAACAAGGCTTCTGGCACTATTTTAAATGGTAAAAGCAGTACACTGTGGCAGGTGTTAAGAACAAACAATTATTGCAGAATGACCAAACATTAAGACAATCACTCAAGGTCACTTTACACAGCAGGAATGTAGAGTCACACAACTTAAGTAAGACTCAAATCGAAGAGATAAGATTATCAACCTTTTTTTTTTTCACCTGTAAAAAAACATGAGAACAGAAGATATTCTGAAATGTAGTACCGTGTCTGAATTGTAAGAAAAAAAACAACGTGGTTGTTAATGTCAAACAAACAGTATTAACTCAACACAAACACATAAGATATTGGGTGGAAACTCACACTGCACCAGTCCTAGATTTTAAGAACTACAGTACCTTTGTTTAGGTACATTATTGAAATGACCAGGTGCAAGGAATATGATAAATAAGGCTTCTGCTAAATTTATCTGGACCAGTTTACTAATAGAAATTGTTCATGCAGCTACTGCACAGTGGATGGTCAGTATATTTAAGAGGGGACTGACTGCTCAAAACGCCTGCCTCCTACTACAAGTTTGTATTGCATTTATATAGCGCGTTTTATACAAAAGTATCGCCAATCACTGCACAGTACATAGCACAAAAAAAAGAACAAACCACAATACATTTGTATAGCATGTCACACTGCCAGTCAGACCACTTTAACAGTATACACATAATAATACAAAAGCAGCAATTTTAAAGTTACATTAAAACCCACCTTATAAAATGTGTTTTTAGTCTTGACTTGAAAACTGAAACGGCCTCAGAATCCGACAAACAAAGGCAGAGCATTCCATAATGTAGGAGCTCTACAAGAAAAAGCCTTACCTCCCGTGTTGCTTTTGTTGACCCTAGGAATAACCAGCAGCCCTGCATCCTGTGATCTCAGAGTGCAGTTTGGAAGATACGGGGTCTGAAACTCGTTTATTTTAAAGTGATTTGGTGTAACATTTAACCTACTGTATACTGTATCAAACACAGTTCTCTCAAATATCACTACTGTTTTAAAGTAACCTGAATGCATGTTTTTAAAAATGATTGCCAAGCAACGTAAAAATAATATCGCTGTTATAAAAGGCGGTATGCCTTTAATTACAGAACAAGGCAGCCAACTTGATCGATGCACAACCTGTTGCGCCCACCCTGAAAAAATAAGTAGGACTGCAAACTGGGGGGTTTTGTTCAATCGATTATCGTAGAGGCAGTGCGTTTGGTTTTGCATTTATTTGGTATCTCCAAAGGTGTCTACACCAAATTAAGTGAGAAAAACATCATACAATACAGACATTCAAAAGCTATTTGCAATTGCAGTATCTTTATAGTGAACTACAATAAAAATTATATTTCAAAAAAACATAAAATGTATGACCATACGATTTTGTTTGAGCGGTCTTTACCGCAACATAAATCGTTGACTCTCTAGATATTTGATGCAAATGTTTATCGCGCTGCTGAAACAGTCCTGCACAAATCACTCTATGCACTGCTGACAACCCCGCCCCAAAGCAAGATTTGCCAAAAGTATTCGACTTACACCAGTGAAACGTGCAGTTTTTGTTTTTATCCAGAGCTCAATTTGCAATCCCAGCCGCCATTAGTTCTGCACCTTCTGGATTGTTCACAGGAAATGCACTTTTAAGTGGCGATATAAGGAGCAGGAAATGCACCACGTATCCTAAATGTTCTGTTCCGTGGGTTTTAATCGCGCTACGTATTTACATTTTAGAACTTGCAGCTGAGTGAAATAACTAAGACAGAGGCAAAGTGAAGATTGCAATTTGTGTGGATAACTTTAAAGAATGCGCTACATATCGCTCTGAAAGAATGCAACGATTTGTTTTCCAGAAGAATCCAGCAATAGACTGGGGTATCTCAGTGCATCTTATTTTTTTAATTGACATTCTTCTATTTGTTTTTAAAAAAACAAACAAAAAAAACTGATGTAACTGTGCAGTACCGTTAATATGACTGTTCCTCGAGATGTACCTTGTACGAACTCAAACTACTAATAAAAACATCTGTGAATTTGCTCAGCTGTCACTCGACATATGCACATGTTTATCTCGAGTACCTGACCTTATGTAGTTGCAGTCCAATAAATGTATTTTTACTGTATTGAAACAACCACTGTTATTCATATTGGACACATGGGTAAAGTGGAAATACGTGATTCAAATGTATTTTAAATAGCTGTACACAATCTTAGCATCTTCCAATTTAGTATAAGACCAGTCAGAATACACCATGGTTTCTTTCCCGGACAGAACACTTTGCTAGGTTGAGCTCTGGTTTACCAGGAATATTTCCTCTGAAAAGCAAGCTTCCAGCAAAAGAGCTTTGGGGGAACTCAAAACTATGACGACCTAAAACACCTACACGTCAGAAAAGTTGCAAAACTTGAACTAAACAATGGAAATTCGTGCTGAAAGAGTTGGTAATGATAATTAAAACTTTAGTTTGTTAACAGTAGTGACCTTTAGCGGGGCTAATAAAATCACCATACAAATTACAAGCAGTGAAAAACATCTGATTGTTTACACAGTGCTACGAGTCATGTAAAGTCTGTTAGTACACATACGACGGCTGTCACATGTAATGTAAATTGATTCAAATATTTATATAAAGTCTCTGGAGTTCAACATCTTGTTTCAAACGATAACCAATCTTTATTTATATTGGCTTCTTAATAAGCATTATTGTTCATTAGTCTGTGTCTGATTTATGATATTATCAAACTACCAATGTTGACAAAAGTTTCAAATGTTTATTGCATTTTAAAAAGTACATGCCTTTAAAATATGTTTAAAAAAAATAGACGATACTGACTGAAAAGTACATTACTAAGTTCTTAGACTTTTAAATTGGGGTTTCTAAAAAAACACATTGAATTTAAGGTAATTGAATACCGACAATATTAATAACAATGACACCACAGAAATGATAAAACAGTAGTTCGAATTTTAATTGGTCACAAAAATGAAAACTTAAAATAAAAATTCGACCTACCTTCCATAAAGTCGAACGCTCTGACCGACTATGTTTACCTACCATCTCTTTTCCAAACCATCAACTTTTCATTCTTTCCTTTCTGTACTTGATACTTTATTTTGTACTTTTATCTCGTCCTGACCTGCACTCACTTCTATTTCCTCTCTCAAAATGAGATCCCCAATCTGTTTACAGCAACAGACACCCCTCCTCAAACCTAAACCGCCCTCCTACCCGTGTAAACGCCGCGCCATGCTTCCCGCTGCAAAAATCCGCCCTCACCAATCAAACCCGTCGGAAAAAAATAATTGCCCAGCCCTTCACACATAGTATTTGTCGATTACTTACCTCCCACTAAACTGCCCAATCAAGGCCAGAGAACGGGGATAACACTGCAGCGACAGACGAGTGTTTACAGTGAAATGGTTAGTACAATTTCTTCCCTAAAAAAAAGTTATGAGACTATCCAACCAACCATTTTTGTGATAGAAGATTGTGTGTGTGTGTGACAGAATCAGCTAATCACCTTTTTATCTTAAAAGATAAAGCGTGTAATAAGAAATGACTGTCACTATAATGTACTAACAAAATCGCTGCACACACACACGCACGTGTGTGTGCTATTCAAAAATGTAGAGAATAAAATCAGGAAGCAGTACAACATTTAAAAAGAGGCAGTTTGTCAGTTGTACTTTAGTATGCATACTAATCGTTATGGTGGTTTTACACTTGGCAATTATTGCTAGCAATTACTTCTAGCAACAGTTGCTAGCAATTAATTGCCAGCACATTTTTTAATCAATAATTTCATGGCTCTGACAAATTCAATACATTTCTATTGGGTATTTAGGTAGTATAATAAATACATGTTACATTTTACATATAGTGAAGTTGAATTTCAAATTGATAGCATATCTATGCAAAGTAGGTATCCTTTGTAGCTCACCACTCTCTTTTGAGAGTACTGCGGTTTCACAGTACATTATGTATTCTAAGTCAGTACAATATCAGTATAAAGTCAGTACAGGGCAGTAGTGTGGAGTAGTGGTTAGGGCTCTGGACTCTTGACCGAAGGGTTGTGGGTTCAATCCCAGGTTGGGACACTGCTGTTGTACCCTTGAGCAAGGTACTTTACCTAAATTGCTCCAGTAAAAACCCAACTGTATAAATGGGTAATTGTATGTAAAAATAATGTGTAAAAAATAATGTAATTGTATGTAAAAATAATGTGATATCTTGTAATAATTGTAAGTCACCCTGGATAAGGGCATTGGTTAAGAAATAAATAATAATATCATATTTGCCCTAAATGTTACATACACTCTCCAGATCTATGTTTAAAACAACAAATTTAAAAATAAGTTGTAGTACTGATAACATACCCTTAACACACATCTTTGTGCGAGTCCGATTTCCATTAATCAACACCCTATCAAAGAACTTACAATCACTAGCCTATGCTCAACAATACATTTGCTTTAACCCTTCTGCATTTGCTACTGTCATAAACACAGGCACATGCTGGTATAACCATGGTAAGAGATTGCCATTATAAGAAAAAGTGCTCCGACACCATATTTTCTAAATTAGAAAACAAGAGGGGAAAAAAAAAACATGTTTCCGGTATCTGATTGCAATGTGAATGACACATATTACTACTTTGCATATTAAAAGTAGTGAAATACAAAACTTGTAAATATTACTTATCAGTAATTGTTTCAAGGCAAGCCATGATGCCACAAAAGCTCATTTTAGAAGTTACTTCAAATTAAGGCATGCTTGGTGAGGAATGTCAGATCCTATAACCAAACGGAAACCCCAGCAGAAAGGTATCAGCCTGTACCTCTCTGAAGGATGTTAATTATGTATGAAGGCTGCACAATAATTAACTGTGGCTTCAGTGTGCTTATTGGACAGTGCAGATACACCATATACTTATTTTGCAGCTTTTTATTCACTTTCCAGCAGAATAGGCTTATGGTAACTTTGGCACCTAAACCCTGAGTATATTTACACATGTATGTCACGCTGTATAGTTTTGCATTTACCTTAGAGAACAGATTGTAACCCATTGTTCTCACATATGGGAGCCTGTATTAACTTCAGTGGGATTCAAGAAACAAAAAGCACAGCTTCTTAGTTATCCATAACCGCTTTGGAGCTCATACAGCCCCAAATGGGTAAAAATAAATAAATAATTTGTGCAATATTATTTTGGCAAAGTTTAGATTAGATTTTGCATAGCCAAAAGCATTTCACCATTAATTCCAAAGCATGCCAAATAATTAGCTAAAGCAAACCATATTATAAAGTAAAAGCACTACATAACTTCCTTCATTACTATGACCAAATGAATGACATTGGGGAGGTTTAATGCTTTTGTGTTTCAATAAAGACCAAAACGAAATACAATTCAAAAGCAAGCATTTTTAAACTGTGAACTTAACCAGCCCATTTTTACAAACACTCAAATGAAAACAGTACATACAAACTTACATAAGCATGTTGATAAATTGTATAGTGATCTGTAAAGCATTAATATATTATTCATCTGAAAAAGGTACTTAGCTCTTTTTTAAAACAAACATATTTCACTGCAAATCAAGTTGTACACTGAATATAACAAAAATTACAGCAAACACAACCTACTCGGGGCATAGTATCGTGCTTTTGTGGGATATGCCATTACTGGTAGATAATGTTTAGCATTACATTCCCTTAGTGTTTCCTACCAACTCTGCAATACTAAAAAGGGATGGATAAACACATTTAGGGATGGGCACTATCAGCACTAATAGCAGTGATCAGTAACTACACTTCCCAGCTTACCTTGCACTCCAAGTTAGGTGCAATGGTAGAGCAACACCACTTTAAATATGTCAGTTTTCGGCAATATCATAGAACCACATTTATAAGGTTCTTTGCACTTTGCCAAGCTAAGAATTTAATAACTGGACCCTGACAACTTACTGCCTAATTAAATAATAAGCACTCAAAACAGGAACATATAAAACAGAATAAATAATATACATACCATAAAAAAGACAAACATTTCAGCTATAGCTTCTATCAGTAATCAGTGTTGCAACTTTTAAAAATAGTTCTAGAAAATGCTTAATATAGAGGGGGTGGATATGCATTTATTGTACAGTATGTGGTGTTTCTCTTGAACTTCCCTGTTGCCAGTTGGTTTTTACAGCTTTTCCCAAAGATACAATGTGTGCGAGTACCCATGTTAACTTTTATTTATGTATTTATTTATTTATTTTAAGTCATAAGTCACTACTGTTTAACATATTTTGGCCACCACTCAGGCACTGAAGCCTTCAGCTGCAGAAGAGTGTTGTCCGACATTTGAACAAAAAGTGGTTCGTTGGCTTGAGCTAGTCTGATGAGTGCCAGGCCTTGGATTCCGAGGCTGGCACGGAGTTTCCCTGCAGACTTCCCACCTCCGGTGAGGATGGCAGCACCCTCAGGGGCTGCGACAGGCTCCGTCAGCCGTACAGGCATGAGGCGCTTCCGGATCACGCCAGTATGGTGGGTTCTGGCAGTCAGTTCCTGCCCAATGTAGCAGCCCTTGACAAAGCTGATACCGTTCATGTAAGCCAGGTTGGACTCCAGAGGCAGGGCTCCCCCAGGAGGAAGGTCCTTTACACCTTCAGGCAGCCCTGCAGGAACAAACCAGGGGAGATGAACCAGTAGCTGAGAAGTACTATTTGCAGCCTTACCTTATTGTGGTGTGGTTACAAACTCAAAACCTTTTTATGCATGATTTTGTTTTGTTTACTTTAATACAGATTCATATTGCTTATTTAAAAACACAGGGATGAGGCTTTTTTGTTTACACTAATGGGCCTTTACTGGCAGATAAGGACTTTATACAGTTGGAGCTGAAGCAATCTAGGTAAAGTACCTTGCTCAAGGGTACAGCAGCAGTGAACCCACGACCCTCCGGTCAAGAGTCCAGAGCCCTAACCACTACTCCACACTGTTTCCAATGTTCCATCAGGTTTATAATTGAAATGAATGACAAATAATGTTGTAATATCAGTTTACAATAGCACAAGACAGCAAATTACAGAGTAGCACAAACTCAAAGTGGAAAGTGAATCCTTAAAATGCAATACAACATTTTCTGTATTGTGAGTAACTAAACTGTACCTGAAACCTATAATTAATTGCATTTTGTTGTGGTGAAACTATATATGCCTTCCCTTCCTGGGGCTATACTTAGCAAGCCAGGTACATAGTAACCCAGCACAGCCACTGGGAGTGTTTACTAAGCAGTCTGCAAACTGAATAAAATATTTTTTTTAAAAGATCATAAATTAGAGAAGGGCTAGATCTGTGAAGCTTACCAGTCTTTTAACATGTAGGGTTACAAAAAGAGAAACAAACAAGTGGTGAGTGCTTAACAGATCTATCACAAGTGCAAATATTATATCAATTAGTCATTTGGTTATTCACAATTGTTATATTATAACTTTTCTCTTTTAAGAGGAAGGACAGTCAACAGTTTGAAAATATTACCCAAGATATTCATATATAGACCTACTTGTGTCCTGCCAAGAAATAGCATGCCACCAGTATCTACATTTGTCATCAGACAAAATCTCAGCAAATCAAAAAGCAGTATTGTAACAGTGTTCATGACATTTATGAGGACCCTTCTGAAGAGATACCCTCAGGAGCTGAATAAAACACAAAGTTTCATGATCACTGGACGCATGGTTCTCAAGACAACCAGGATAATGGAAACACAAGTACAATGTTTCTTCAGGAAGCTTTCCACACTTACCTATTGTATACCTGTGCTTATGATACTCTTCAGTCCCCCCGAGCTGGCTTGCTGGTAGGATCTCCAGTGGGTTGACTCGCTTGTTCACAATGAGTCTCCACCCCATTGCTGCAGCTCGAGGGTCAGGCTCCCACACCAGTATCTGGTCAGAGCCGGACACTTTTGGGCCAGCAGTGTCGCTCTCCCCCAGCTGCCCTGAAGGCAGGACAGCCCACAGAGACAGGTCCGTGCAGGGCTCAATGATCACCTTCCGACGGATCTTATAGACCTTTAAATGTTTCTGAAGAGAGTCTGATACTGCGCTGTCACACTCCAGCAACAGGCTGCCTGACTCCTCTCCCTGCTCTCCCTCCAAGCTTCACCAACGTTAAAAAGAAAAAAGAACAAAAACAAACAATAAACAATGGCACAATCTATGCATTTTGTCACGTTTGCCCTTTTAAAGCAATTCTAAATTATGTAATCACTCTCAATCAATATTCCATTCCCTCTAACTCTAGACTACTTCCTAATGAAGTAGTCTAGAATGGAGTGTAGCTGGTGCATCCCTGAGATGGACTATGAGTCTATGGAGAGCACCAGGAAAACAACCTTATGTATTTATTTATTTATTTATTTTTATTTTTTTTAAATTAAAAGGACAGCAATATATTTTCTTGAACAGAAAATGAATGATATATATATATATATATATATATATATATATATATATATATATATATATATATATATATATATATATATATATATATATATATATATATATATATATATATATATATATAATGTATAATGAGAGACAGCCAGTTGTTTGTTGCTGTCTAGCATGTCACTACACACACACACACATACAATAACACACTTAACTTCTGCCACGTTTTACAGCATTTGGAGTAAGCACAGGTTTTACTGCAGTTATCACAACATGCACATGAACATTGGGGTTTCATAAAGAGAAACAAGGAACACGGCATGCGGTTCTCACTTGAAATGGTATAAACATGTCGGGACTCTTGCGGTTACGGTACACTTAACTCACACTCAAATAGAACATAATGCACTTTTTGTCGTTAAGCTTTAATGGGTCATTTTAATAATACAGAAATCAATTTATTTAGGAAATATAGGTGAAAATATTACTGCGTAAAGTATTACCTTACGTCCCAGCGTCGTGGTAGTTAATTGTAAATGAGGTAAGGTGAACGATGGGGTAACATGACGTTTAGTTCTATTAAGGATAGTTTTTTGGGTTTCTTTTGAGTGAAACAAACAGCTTCGCGAGTATGGTACAGCTGTATTTTGTTTTACTATTTTGTAAATTCGTTTAGAATTTTATTTTCTGCATTATTCTTCTTTATACTAGACTTATAAAGGTCAAGGATGAGAAATGTGGTAGAAATGTTGTGTTTTTGAGTTAAGAAAAGTACCGCGCCGCTGTTTTGCTAAAATTGAATTATAAATGTTAGGTATAGATTTTGTTCACAATGAAGGTTACTGAATTGTTTTTATAAAACGTAATACAGGCACTCTTACCTATACAAAATAATATCAAATAAAGTTCTTCCTTGGATGTTCAGCATATGGGTGTAGAGCGCCTTTCTGCCCTCTTCCCCCGTTAAGCTCTTCACGTCGTTAGTGATTAGACCTTGCAGAAATGCTCTCGTGTCCTTGCCCTGAAGTTTCAAGAGAGTCCTATGAGAAGTCAGCCTGTGGCACGAATACTGCCCCAAAGATGTATCCCTGTGCACCTGTCTGAAACTCCGGTTTAAGTTTGTGGTTCTCCGGCAGTATAACCCAGAAGCATCGACTGTAACGACCTGGTGATGGTGTCTCGGTCCCCGACAGCACTTTAAGTTGGACCAGATGAAAGTCTTAAAAACTGCAGCTCCGGAGTTGACACGGGCTAAACATGAATTAAACATCGTTCCGTTTTTATGCGTGAAAATACACGAGAAATGTTATATAAAATGAAATATTCTTCCTTGACAGCACCAACTGGCGTCAAAAGTGGAAATTCGAAGCCATTTTGTATCCCGAAATTCCTTGCTGTTCTGTACCTTTAAAAAAACAAGGAGCACTAAATCGAGCTTTAACAGGAGCGACTTCTGCTTAACATTTTGTTGAAGCATCTGATCCTCCTGCAGTAGTGCCACCCAGTGGCATAAAAGCATATAGTTGTTTGTTTCAGCAAATCGTATCAGCAAATACTTGGGCTGGTACAATCAGTTATTACTACAAAATGAACTGGCGCAGAATGCGCATTTAAATATGTTATTGAGTTTATTGTGATTTGTAAACTGATTTCTTATAAATGGTAGTGAATTCCTTATACAAATGACTAATTAAACAAAGGACCACATGTAAAATTCAGTTTTGGGAGGTAAATCCATTCTTCTGTCTCTTGCAGTAACACATGCTCATTGCAGAGGGGGCTACTGAGAGATAATTCAACTACATCTCTGAAAGAAAAGTGAAATTTGACAAGCTGATAGGCATTCACACATATCTCAAATGATGTATACCTGCATTTAGAAATATCCTGAAATAAAAACCGTTTTTAATTGCAGGAACAGAATACATTTACTATAGACAGCACCAGTTCACAATAACATGTAGATGAACAGAAGGACAAAAAACTTGAATATCTCAAGGGCCCTTACAGTTACAACGTACATTATTACAATTTTCTCATTTTTATTTTAAAGACAATCTCTGCCTGGAAATTTGAGAAGAAAAAAGACACACAGACAGCAGGGTTTTGTTATTTTACACTGACATATAAAAAATAAAATAAAATAAAATACATACAGTATTATTTTACATTTTCATCTGGAGTTTTGGAGATTTTTGCCTTCAAATTCATGTGCAGCAATGTTCGTTTTGAATATTTCAGATAGATTCTCAGCCTCACTTAAGAAAAAAATTATTACTTCATAATAATGCTAATTACTCCATACCACTGTACTGCACTGCTAAAGTCTTCTCTCGTTGATCAACGAATGACACAAAGCGAAATGGGCGGAGATTTATGACTCATGCCAAAATGAAATCTGATCAGAATGAAAGTTCGGCTAATCAACATGCAGTGATTATACTGACGTTAATGGTGGCCCATAGCAGCTAACAGAAACAGATGCAGTATGAGGAAACAGAATGGGAGAATACAAAATGGAATGCATGTTTCAGGGGGCAGACAAATACAGACCCAAGTAACTGAATACGTTGTGTCCAAAATGTGTTTTGTGAATCATGTTTAAAATGTCAAGATAATCTCCACATCAAAATAATAATAATAAAAAAAAACATAAAATTGAGTCTTTTTCCATGAAGGTATTGATTCAACAGGAAGAAAATATCAAACACAAGCTGGAACTAGACAGCTTTTTAAAGAGCAGATCAATACAACAGAAAGAGCTTTTCTTCAACTCAACTTTTAACTGTCAAGATCTTATAGGTAGGTAAAGCACAGATTATGTTTTATTTTTCAGAAATTAATGCTTTTTAATAAATATTCATTCTAACTCCTGCAAGTTATATACCATAGATTTATGCAATAAGGCCTGACAGGGTGTCCCTATACATCGAACATACAGACGCCTTGGGGTGTTCTGTGACACGAGGCGAAGCCGAGTGCCTCCAACCTCCAAGAAGTCTGTATATTCGAGGTATATGGACACCCTGAAGGACCATATTGCATTTATAATCCAGGTCAAACAGTGGATTTGAAAAAAATATTTTTAAGGCTTTTTTTTGTTTGTTTTTTATTAAATATCCTGACCCCAATAAAGGGACCAAAAAAGCAGTCCCATTTATAACTTACTAAGTAAAGGGCTATTAAAACTATTTATTCACACCTTTTTTTACACCCAATGTTTCGCTGCTATTTTTATATTCAGACTTCACATCAAATATCACAGGCAAGACGGGGGAACGTCTGATTATAGCAGTGCAGAATATCTTGTTCTTTATGATAAGCAGCACAAGAAATATCTCGATAAAGAATACAATCAGAAATTGTGGGAAATATGAGGAAATTGGAAAGTAAGCAGTATTGGTATGTTAAAATAAACACACTGTTTTGACTACAGGTTTTTTGTTAAATGTTCGGGCGTAGCTTCTAAAAAGTGCATGCCATGAGATACTGCAGCCCATTATTAAATATAGACTGAACTACAAAACAAAACCTCACATCTAAATATATCCAGTAGCATATGCAGGTAAGTGGTATTGTATCTAGAGCAAATTAAACTGTCTAAAACGGTTTTATGTCAATCATATATGTTAGCTTACGTGTATATTTTCCCCCAATAATATAAAACACTGTCTGTGCTGTCTGACGTTACATCTGCATTGACAGTAGCATCTACCTGTGTGTACTGTATTGTTTATTAAAAATAAAATCAGGATGCATCATCTAAATGATTGCATCTGGTAGTCCTGTCTGTGCTTCTAATTTTGTTTAAACAATTATTTTGTTGCCAATAACATTGTTGAGATGATATAAATATATA
Source organism: Acipenser oxyrinchus oxyrinchus (assembly GCA_030684275.1). NCBI lineage: Eukaryota > Metazoa > Chordata > Actinopteri > Acipenseriformes > Acipenseridae > Acipenser > Acipenser oxyrinchus. The sequence continues at coordinate 81,484,399 of CM060249.1, forward strand.
CAGTATATTTCAGCTCTTGCACATGACGCTGGTACTCTCCTAGGGTTTCCCGTTACTCGTTATTATAGGGTGAATCCACATTCTTTTCTTTCTCTCTTCTTCGGAGCAATAACTATGCAGCAGCTTGCACCCAATCAATATGCGAATTTCGCATTTTATTCGCAGCGATTACGCTCAAGTATAAAAGGTATTATTCAATTCCATAGGTTTGATTTTTTTACCATAGAAAACGCAGCGAATAAACGCTACAGTGTGAATAGTCCTTAAAGCCGAGTAAATGTATTTAACTGAAACATGCAAAAATAAGTAACTATTTATTTTTTGTGTTGAATTGTACATTGGCATTGAAAAGATTCACCAGGCGGTGGTGTTGAGACGGCACTGAAATATATATATATTTCTCTCAGTGCAAGACACTTGTTTCAGCAGAACAGAGGGACGGGAGGAAAAATATTGATTCAGTGCCATCTCGTATTTCATTACTTTTTCAAGGTCTGTGTCAGAGAGGGGTGGATAATGTGCAGAAGTGTCTTTTTGTGTTTTTCTGTAGCGTTTACAAACCGCTAAAAAGACATTAGTTAAAGTGATGAAGTCGGGGGGAGTGTGTATATTGTAGCGTCTCGTGAAATTTAAAGCAGGCTCACATACAGGCAGTTTTCTTGCTCAAATCCATGGTTTATTAGCGCAGAACCACTGTCAGTTGTGGTCCACACTAAAATAATAAAATAAACTAATTATGTAAATCTACCATTAACCTGTTACAATATTCACTCTCAAATATTTTTTATTTTTTGGCTCTGCTTTTGTCTCTGCTCCAACTACTAATCCCCTGAGCCCTACATGCGCCCCCCGCCAGCGTCCACCAACCCCGGGCATGCAATAGCTTACCCTAGCCCCGGGACTGGACATCTGGGCACCCCCTGCGCCCTGAGTTCCCTGGTAGGGTGGGGGTGGGGGTGGCGGGATCCCCTTTTCATTCTGTTGCGCTGGGTGATCCCCTTTTCATTGTGTTCCGCTGATCCCGGGATGGGGTTGCGTTTCCCCGTTATGGTTGTGTAGTGGGCGGCTTTCTATGCTTCTGCTTTCTCTAATTCAGTCCAAACGGAACAGACAATAAGTCCTGCTGCATTGCAAATCCCTGGGTCATTATTTGACAGGTTCCCCCAGTTTTTTTTTTTCATTCAGATAGCAGTTTATTCCAGGTCGGAGACTAATGTAGCTTGACATTTTGTATTCTCCTTGGGCATTTCTTACATTTCCATAGAAACCCCTTAGTATTTTATTAAAATTTCTTAAGATGTGCATTTTGCACAGTTGAGACAATTTGTTTCTGTTTCAGAGTCCTGAAAGACAGCATTTTTTTTGTTTTGCTATCTTCCATTAATTTAATTAATCCAAATCGGTATGTCTATTTACTACTTTTGGGATTTTGCTAGTAGTTGGTCACTCAGATTTATAGTTATTGTACCCCTTTAATTGTAAACAAGATGGCGGCTACCAGTAATGTAAATTCTGTAAGGCAGCGCAGTGATTTCTAATACGCGATAGGCTCCAACAGTCTGTATCCATCCAATATACGGACAGCTGGAACCTTGCTCGACCAATCACACTGCTTGTTGCATGTTCCATTGCCAGACCTGGATTATAGTCACATATACTGTATATTTATTGCAATTATATGGGAAGTTATACATACAAATGCTAATCCAGGCTTTAACATCCATTTTCTTGCCTACTTTTGCGCAACATTATGGTGCAGTTATAATGCAGATATGCAAGTTTATTACTTTTATAATTTGCTGTTACTTTCTGGTACATAATCTGCTGTTCAAACCATGCAACCAACACCATAGGAAGTGATCCGATACCAGGAATCTGTAGCCTGTAATTCAAAAAATTTACATCTCCCCTTAAAGCCTCGATTACAAGTCCTGTGTTAAAGAGTCAGTATCACATCTCTATAAGTTAGTGCAATACCTGTGAGATGTATTAGACTTCTGTTAGACCATTAGAGGTTAGCAGTAAAATCATCTTGATCCTGAAACTCCTACAACTTTTCCTTCAAAAAAAAGTGGGCCTACTTCCCACACATACTTCAATTTTAGCATTTTTATTTTATCAAATCTACAAAAGTATTGCTCAGGTCACCCTACAAAAGAATACCAAAACACACAACACTTCTTTTTTTAGGTAAGTTTAATTCTGATACTGACTCTTTAAATTAAAAGCACCTTTATAGCTCTTTGTAGGACTGATATACCATTTTGAAATCAGGTAAATGTAAACTAATACCACACTTTAAAATAGGCGCCCATTCATGATGAATAATTATGTTTTATAAATAATGTGGAATATGAATTCAACAGTTTGTGTCAGCTTATACCTAATTACATTTTAACTATGGATACATTCTAGAAAATACTGACCACATGGTTTAATGCATTCAACAGCAACACCACCAACTGTGACATTTCAGTCAATGTAGTATGTCCCATTTATCGTTTTCTTTTTTTCATCCTTAAAACAAATTGGGGCAAGGCTATATAATGTATGGGATAGACTTTATTTATTTCTGTTAGTCTAAATATCAAACTAGTTTGGGATTCATACTCGTTACAGTTCTCTGTCACTGTCAACAAACTACAGCAGTGTATTATTACATGTAAAAACGGGGACTTATTGTATTTTTACTGTATTTTTATATACACAGCATATAACTTTATCTTTGTAGGTTAAGGCACGTGGTAGTTTCATATGTACAAAAGGCAGTAGTAATAGTTACATAACTCAAAATGCCAACAACACGACAGAGAGCACTGGAACAAAAGTGTTGCATCAAACCCCACAGTAAATACATGAAAAGTGTTGCATCAAACCCCACAGTAAATACATGAATAAGTACAAGGTGTTGCATAAGTGGAAGACATTTTGGTTTCATTTTAGCATAAAAAGAGTCTTTACAAGCCATAGGAAATAAATACTAAATTAGCTGTATGGCATCCAGTAGAGGGCATCAGGGTGTCAGATATAGAGTAAGCCTAACCATCCATTCTGTTAGATTTGTGAGTTTATTCTTTTAGCGTAAGGTCTCCCTCACATTAAAATGCTATCAAAGGATTTGTTTGGGGTGTTTGGATAGAATTATGAATATTAAATATGGGTTCTACATTTACCTGACATAGTAGCTAAATGACATATTCAGACAGAGAACCATAATATAGCCAGCACTACAATCATTATTGTGATATCCTAAGTTTCATTATATGAATTATGTTTACCCTTGTGTAGGAGCAATAGTGGCATATATCCACCTAATCCCTTAAAATAGCAAGTTGAAGGATTTCCTGTTTGACTGGTGATGACCACATGATTTCTAATAAAGTGTTCAGGGCTGACAGCATTGTTCCAGTAGCTCTCATGGTTCTAATCCATCACAAAGAAAGGTAACAGCAGACTTCCTAATCTAATGTTTACATTTTATTAAACCTTCAATAAATCTGAAAAAAAGTTACTATCATCCAGTTTTTGGTTTTTTTTACACTCCAAACTGACAATTCTGTGTTTTCTTATTCAAGTAAAACAATTAATTGTTGGCCTGATTAAGTGAAGGCTCTATTTTTTTGTTTAATTAATTGGAATTGCAGTTCACCGACCCACTTAAGTGTATACTCTGTTTAAGTGTATAAATATTTGCGAAAAATAGGTTTTACACTTAAGCGGGTTAGACTGTAGTGTGTTATTGTGGTAGCACTATCATGTCAAAAAAATGTCTGCAGTTTGCTTTTAATAGGTCGCATTGGTAGATAATCTCAGAATTTTTGTATTTCTTTTATACATTGTTTTGAGATGTCTTGGCAGTAGAAGTGCTACATACATGTTGTTGTTGGTTGATAGGAGTTCAACTCAAGAACTCTGCTTGTCACCATATCCAAATTTTTACAGGCTCCTGCAAAACCTAATGCCCTATTCACTGGGTTCCTAAAAAAAACAATCCTTTTCACAAATATCATCATGCTGTTACCTTTTTTTTTTTTAAACACAGTCCATTACAAAACAAGTTGTAAAAGTACAGAATATACAGTTAAATCCACACAGACGTCTTTCCATCTTTAATGATAGACCCTGCTTTCTCTGTGCTGGATTTTGGCCGTGCCGCTTGTTTCTCATGGGCTGTATTGACTCGGTTCTGCTCCACCACAGTCCCACCAGAGGCCGGGCTGCTGATTCTTGAAGTCTGTGCATGTTTTTTGCTGTTGTAGGTCTGAAAGGCCATGTCCAACTGCTCTTGGGCGACCCTGAGGTGCCTGTGCAGGCTAGCCAGATCAGAGGGAACATTTTCATCGGGGCTGGTGCACTGCTGCTCTTGTGCCACGTTAGCCAAATTCTGCTTGTGTGTGATCAGACTGTTGGGGATCTTGATGGGTTTATCCGACTTGACCACCAGGTTATACCCAGGGGGCGATGAAGGAATGTTCCTGGGGTAGGGGTAGGGGTAGCTGTAGGACGGGCGCTTGCCCTTGTTCCTCCTGTTGCGGATGATGTCCCGGATGCTGCCGATACCCAAGTGGAACATCTCACAGATGTTCAGCAACAGGCATAAGCAGCTGACCACGTACATGATCAGGAGGAAGATGGTCTTTTCCGTGGGCCTGGACACAAAGCAGTCCACCTGGTGAGGGCAGGGGTTCTTGGCGCAGATGTACGATGGGCTGACCTTGAAGCCATATAGAAGATACTGGCCCCCGAGAAAAGCCACCTCAAAAATAGCTCGAGCCAGAAGCTGGAGGACATAAATCTTCATCAGTCCTTCCTGCATGATTCTATGCCGGCCGTCGTGCTTCTCCTGTTCCCTGCCCTGCACTTTGCTCTCTGGCTTCATCTCATGCACCTCCAGTGTGTCCTCATAGACCATGGGCTCCTCCTCTTCCTCTTCCAGCACCTCATCCAGAGTGTGGGTGGCCTTCCACTTAATGGCGTGGGGCTTCTTCCGGAACTTCTTGAACCTCCTTCTCTCCTTCTCAGATGAGCGGGCGATTTTGTGGATGGCGTAGCCCAGGTACATGATGGAAGGTGTTGAGATCATGATGATCTGGAAGACCCAGAAACGGACGTGGGACAGGGGGGCGAAGGAATCGTAGCAGACATTGTCACATCCAGGTTGCTTGGTGTTGCATGTGAACTTGGCCTGTTCGTCCGAGTAGATGGACTCCCCTCCGACTGCTGTCAGCACAATGCGAAAGATGATAAGAACGGTCAGCCATACTTTCCCCACGAAGGTGGAGTGGTTGTGGATTTCTTCCAGAAGACGGGTGAGAAAGCTCCAGCTCATGTTGGTCATAAGGACGGTTCAACTAAAACCTGTAAAGGTAAAAAAGATAAAACAAATGTTAACGTTTCACACATCCATGAATCTCACAAGCAAACTGATCCTGAAAAGAAGCAGCTTCTCTAATAAGCTTGTCAGGTCCATGTGAATCATTCTTAAGGTAAATGGTTATGCAGGAGAATGCTATAAAATCTGGCATTTCCACATGAATATCCTGTTGGCACAAATTACCAGGCAAATGCTTTGGTTTATTCAAGTTCAAAATGTTCTAACAACTATACAACTGTATTCACACTACACATAATCTTAAACTAATCCAGATACATTAAACATCTATATTATTTTAGTTGTTGTCTACTTGTCTTTATTTATGCACTTGTATCATTATTCCTCATTTCATGAAAGCATTCATGGGGCGGGAGCCAGGTAGAGTTAGCAAAGATTGAAACATATAACCGTTTGCTAAGGCTGAACATATAGAAGGGAAGTTCCTGCCGTTTGGGGGACCAGACACACAGGGGACATCCCCTGCACATAAAACATGGAAGGGGGGTCCCCTCCATTTGGTGGACCAGACACACAGGGAGATACACCCCCAAAGAACCTGAAACGAGAAGAGAGCCTTGTGTTATGAAGGGAGAGCTCCTACAGTGAGGTTTAGCAAGAATAAGCTTAGCCACTCAGATAGCAAGGGTAGTGATAGATCATGAGATGCTAAAAGGATGGGTTTGGACGGGGGTCCCCTCTGGAGTTAATCCTGAATATTGGCAACGGGGGAGCTGCAAACGGGCCGACCATAAATCCTTTTTTAATCTCTTTTTATAATAAGAGATTGTACTGTCTTGGGCTCTTGAGCTTGAGGTTTTTGCTTTGAAAGGAGGAGGGAGGGATTTGAGTCTGGGTGAAAACCTGTTTTTTAGTCTGTCAAGTAAATAGTTGACAAATATTTTATCTCGACGATCCAGAAGTTTATGTTTCAATTTGGGAATATTAATAGGAGTGGAGACTATGAGTGTTGAGGAAAGTCATTTTGGAGCTACTGGGCAGATGGCTTTTGAATGGGCGTCCCCGCAGAAACTGCACATATGGATGTTTTTGCATCGGCTCATTGTGCAGATACTAAAGTTGTTACATATTTGCTTTCTTTGTATCTGATTCTTCGCCCGAATTTGCCTTCTCTTGTAGATTGCTCGGATGGGGGTGAAGAATGGATGGAGTTAGGGATCGAGATTCTGTTAGAGAAACAGGGAGGAGTGCAGACTGCTGATCTGGAGGAGGTTGAGGCTATGGCAGCTTTCAGGCAGAGAGAGGCTGAGTGGCTAGTGGAACCGCAGACCCCACATGCTTTGGCTCTGAGACCGCTGAAAATCCTGTTGAATAGGTCTAAAATCAGGTTGTGACCAGTCAATGATGTGGTTGTCTGTTACCAAAATAGCTGCTGCTTTTGCTGAAAATGATTTGTGGTAATCAAAAAACATGGTCCCTCCATATCTGACAGATAGAATTCTTAAGAATCCAGTTCTTGTCTGTGGTTTGGGTATGTTGAACATAGCACATCTCTGTAGATAGCGAAGGCAAGGACAATTTCCCCAAGGGTTAGATTTTTCAGTAATCTGGGGTCTCTGGGGTCTTCAGCGTGACTGATAAATCTCCGCAATCCACCATTCTATGGTCCAGAAATTGAGATGTAGCCATTAATAGAGAAACCAGATTAACGTCCTTACCTTTGATTATGCTGCACCGGATCTACAGGGATATTGAGTGACGACGAGCAGTGGTTGAGGCGACGGAACCATATGCTGTTGCAATTGCAAGGTTGTAGACAGGAGGCTCTACTGTGGGGACTGAGGTTGGTATATAACCAGAAATGACGGTAGCTACTGCAGCCGCTGTGTTTATGCCAGGAATGGAGGAAAATAATGAAGTTGCAGAACCTTGCTTCTCTCACTCGATGTTGGATACCCATTTATCCCAATTTCTGAGTTTGGTATTGACTGAGGATAAGGTACCCGCGAATAGTTGCATGAATGCTTTTATTTCATTGAAAATGAGTTTGCAGCCACTTGGATCGGTGAGGATTAATTCCTTGAACGGCGGTTAGTGGTAAGGAATCCTGCTTGGAAGGCACTTGTTCAGATGTTGCTGGGATGCCCGATAGAGGAAAGAGTGGTGGGCTGATCAGCCCCTGGGTTGAGGCTGTCAGAGAGTGCTCTGATACAGACATGAAGTGATCTTCGAAAACCTCTGAACCCGAGGAAGAGGAGTGTGGTAAGTACTCCATATTTAATTTTTTCTTTAATTATTTACTCTGAAAGAGATTGCTGGGGGTCTTGCAATCGCTTAAGTTCACAACCGGAAATGAAAAAACACAAGCCAGAAGTACAGGGTGTGACTAATGGCTTAAGTAGGAAGTAGATTTGATTGATGACAGGAAATCAAAAGGTTGGGAGGAGCCCAGCTACACATAAAGATTAACATTTCTTATGGTCTTTTCAAAGAAATGTTCTTCTTAACTTTAATTTTGCTTAAAAATCTTTGATTAATTCCATGAATTAGAAGGGGAGTGAGGAGCAGATATCTTGTTAATAAACAAATCCACAGTTTGTGCTACGAATCCATAGAAAACTGTTGACTCGTCCACAAAACTACAGTCAGAACAATTTAACAGAAAAGCGAATACCAATTTATTACGCAACAATCATTTCAACAATTAGTTAATTACAGTATTACACATTTCAAACGTAACACTTAGAAAAGGGCTAGCAATTTCAGTTTAGCATTTCATATTGTTTGCTAAAAGTAATACAATTATACATTGTATAATTTTTACAACATATTGTAAAAAAACGTTTTCATAATTACAAATTAATTTCTACATAAACACCCCTCTTCTCATTTTTATTTCACATCTCTTCTGTGCAGGTTAAGGAACAACAGCAATTTCATCATCACTTAGTAAATCTCCATCAATTACATGGACGTTAGATTTTTAACTCAGTTTTGCATTTCTTTACTGGCTTTAACCACTGTTCAAACAAGTCTACAGCCCACTTACATTTTACAGCACTTCTGAAAAACTGATTGCTGGCAATGATATTTAGGTTTTCATCTGTTTTAGGTTCGGCAAAAAGATCAAAAACTTTACTCTCTGTTCTCGGTTGCATTTTTATTTTTCTATTGCCACTTTCATGTTCTACATCGAAAACGTAGTCCTAGCTCCTATCTTCACTAACAGCAGATACTTTGTCTGGGTAAGTGGGATTTCAAACTCAAACTCTGAGGAACCCATGATAACATTTCCACAATATGAGAGACAAATATTTTAACTGTTTGAACTAAGCATAACAAAAGAGCAAAAACCAAACCCAATGACCAAGTTTTTTTAAACTGTCAAACACATAACTCATTGAATAACATTAAATAACCTCAAGGCAAGCCTGTCTGGGGGTGAATAAAAAATTTTTAGTAGTTTTCACTTATTTTTTGTCCAGAATTGGAAATATTCTGTGTATATACAGGATATATGGTGTATTATAAAATGGGTATTGGTCAAAACAGGTCACATGGGGGTGTTTATTACAGCATATCACCATGGGTCGGTACTTTTCAAAAAGGGGCAAATAACTGGTAGATATCCATATGCCACTAGAATTAAAAAAAACTGCAGCCATTTTATTGTGATCTGTGAATATTTATAAAAAGCATCTCGACAATTCCTGTCGTACATTTCTCTCCTCATAAATTTGTCCCGGTATGATATCATCTCTTCTGTGGTGCCCTGGATTGTTTTTATTGTTTAACACAGGCCCAGTAGTTCTCCATGTTGTCCAGCCATAAACCACAAAGCTAGTTTGATCGGGTATTCCATAATGCAAATAATGTCTTTCTCGCCACTGTGAAGCAGTAACGCTAATCTGGTATGGATACCTCCTGTCACTTCCGCGAAAAACAAAGGATGATTAAAAGAAATAAAACAAACAGCACTGTCACCTGATACTGTTGCAGGTCTTGTGAAGAAGGGTCTGCGTGATTAAAGGCAGCCTCATTTGTGCTGTGTCATGATGAGAATGAGCAGTAATATTTTACTTAAAAATGTAATGAACAAACCAAGAATTACAAGAAGTATAACAAATCAAATGAAGAAAAAACTGCACTTTCAATGGCAATGCTCAATTCAACATCTACAAATCGCTTCATTTATTTTTTAATTAATGCATTTTTGGTTTTATTTAAAAGTTACTGTATATGGTACCATTTTTTTCTTACATCAGTTTTCGGTGGAAGGATATTTCATTAAAAAAATGACTTTTTTGTTAATTTTTTTTTTATTTTTCTTCAATTTAGTTATTTTATCCATTTTATAAGCACAATAAGGCAATTCAGGGTGTGTGATATACTCTAATATGGAGTAGCGGTTAGGGCTCTGGACTCTTGACTGGAGGGTCGTGGCTTCAATCCCCGGTGGGGGACACTGCTGCTGTACCCTTGAGCAAGGTACTTTACCTAGATTGCTCCAGTAAAAACCCAACTGTATAAATGGGTAATTGTATGTAAAAAAAATAATGTGATATCTTGTAACAATTATAAGTTGCCCTGGATAAAGGCGTCAGCTAAGAAAGAAGAAAGAAAGCCAGGAGGCTTAGAGTATGTCACACACCCTGTTGTGCCTTATTGCTTACATATAGTGCCTTGCTAGTCGGACACTACAACACTGTGTTGGGGTTTTAGTGTGGGTCTGTCAGATAATCCAGGCTAGATACATAAGTATATTTAACACATAGCGTACTTTATTTACAAGTTTGACATTTCCAGTCCTCGGACCATCTAGCTGTTTAAGAAATTATTACAGTGCAGATAAGCTGTTCCACTGTAAAACACAAATTGTTGAAAACAGTTTTCTTACAAGGAAAGCAACTTTAATTTTATTTTTCCTTTCTTTCGAATCGGGGACAGTTTCAAATGAGCAGATTTTTGCACATTAAAAGGCTTTACACAGTTGTAGTCAAAAGTTTACATTCCCCAATGGAAATTTATAATTTCTAGAAATTTCTTGAAAACTTGGCTTGTGTTTTTCATGCGTTTTATCCACGTTTATTGTGCCTGAAAAAGTTGGGTATAGCCATATTTGGGTATAGCCAGCATTATTATTTAAACGGTCAAGGAGACCCAAAAAGAAAATAAAATAACTTGAACCGTGAACTTTGTGTTTGTCGTTGTCTGGAGCACCTGCATCACCCTTTCACCCTTTCAACCCACACGTTCACACACATAATAGACATATCCCCTCAACTCAACACCACACAACCAGCATGACAGTAAACATAGACACAATGAAGCGTTCTTACTTTTGTATACCAGTAAGTTAGTGATCAGCAGATGTGTCAGCCGTACGAAGAGCACAGCATGTGGTTTTCACAAACTCTACTGTGCAGAATAAATGTTTTCGGGATTTTCTTCCTATGCATCGGGACGCAGAATATTTGCTAGGAAATCGGAGCTGTCCCGACCACATAGGGACTGTTGGCATGTATGCACATGATGCTTGGAAACTGAAGGTTGCAGGTTCAAATCCCATGTATACCAGACTATATATTAGGACTGTCAAGCTATTAAAACAATTAATCTTAATCTCGGTTTTAATCTCATATTAAATTGTTACAATTACTACATCCATCTAATATATATATATATATATATATATATATATATATATATATATATATATATATATATATATTGCAGGCAAATATAATGCAATTTTAAAACAGAAATAAGTCATTTAATATAAATGATATAGACGTCACAATAAGTGTGTTCCCTGGTATATTTCCATGTTGACTCAATATATTAATTGTCATTAAACTGTCCTGATATATATATATATATATATATATATATATATATATATATATATATATATATATATATATGCTTGGATAAAAGTGCCTGGGGTCTGCAAAAATCTGCAAAAAAATACATCGGAAGGAGGAGATGGACATTTTTACCTTCCTTTGGCAACTTATTTCTCTTACTGTATGACAGGTATTTACTTTTTTTTTTAACATTTCACGTAAGAGTGTTGGGAACTACAAATTAAATGTGGAATGGCGCTTTTGGCTGATTTACTTTTGCTGCGCCAATACCCTGAAAACATGTAAACTATCCTTGCTGTATCGATAGTCACTGGCAGTTCTCGTGCTTCACTGTAACTTGGCACGAGGAACTACTGTTCCTCTCGCTATACAGCAGTAATTTGGGATGCACACATTACAATACTCTGCAAAATGAGCTTATGGCAAGCCAATCTCACCTATAGCATGGGATTTCTGTTTAGCCAATTATCACTTACACAAGGTACCTTTAATAGATTCTATGATGTTGTTGCATCTATCTCAATTTGTTGCAAAAGCTCCAAGCCTAGGCCCATTGTGATGTTACCAACCCACTGCCCACTGGCCAACCCATTTAGGTTACACAGTGCGCTAACAGAATCTGGTGATGGAATTTAAAATTGTATTAGTCAACTAATCACAATGTTGGGGACAAACTCAAATAATAACATTAAAAAAGAGATCTGGCAAGTACAGTCGACAAAAGAAGTGTAAAGCAACAGTGCACTGATCTCAGGGCAAGCACTAGCATGCTTTGAAAATATGTTCGGTGCAGTGGCAGGCTGCCATCAGCTTCAAACACCAGAATGAAAACAAGTATTTTGTTCAGCAGCCAGCTGACTGACTGACTGTACAGACATTTGCTTGAGTGAATTTGTTTTCCATCACACATTATAGCTAGAGGTAGAACTAGTTTTTGGTATATTACAATTGCCCCATAGAATTAAATTTGCTTTGTAATGCAGTGTCAACCTGGGCGTCAAACCCATTGCTCTTATCCTAGTACTAAAAACAATCAAGGGGCAATTCATATATTTTGTGACTTTCACAGATTTTGTTCTGATACATCTTGTGTACGCTAATATGCTCCTCACTTGCTCTTGTGCAACATTGGACAATTTTCCACTGTCCATAATCTTATACTAATATAAATATATAAATATACAGTACTGTGCAAAAGTTTTAGGCAGGTGTGAAAAAATGCTGTAAAGTAAGAATGCTTTCAAAAATAGACATGTTAATAGATTATATTTATCAATTAACTAAATGCAAAGTGAGTGAACAGAAGAAAAATCTAAATCAAATCCATATTTGGTGTGACAACCCTTTGCCTTCAAAACAGCATCAATTCTTCTAGGTACACTTGCACGAAGTCAGGGATTTTGTAGGCATATAGTCAGGTGTATGATTAAACAATTATACCAAACAGGTGCTAATGATCATCAATTCAATATGTAGGTTGAAACACAATCATTAACTGAAACAGAAACAGCTGTGTAGGAGGAATAAAACTGGGTGAGGAACAGCCAAACTCAGGTAACAAGGTGAGGTTGCTGAAGACAGTTTACTGTCAAAAGTCATACACCATGGCAAGACTGAGCACAGCAACAAGACACAAGGTAGTTATACTGCATCAGCAAGGTCTCTCCCAGGCAGAAATTTCAAGGCAGACAGGGGTTTCCAGATGTGCTGTCCAAGCTCTTTTGAAGAAGCACAAAGAAACGGGCAACGTTGAGGACCGTGAGACGCAGTGGTCGGCCAAGGAAACTTACTGCAGCAGATGAAAGACACATCATGCTTACTTCCCTTCGCAATCGGAAGATGTCCAGCAGTGCCATCAGCTCAGAACTGGCAGAAAACAGTGGGACCCTGGTACACCCATCTACTGTCTGGAGAAGTCTGGTCAGAAGTGGCCTTCATGGAAGACTTGCGGCCAAAAGCCATACCTCCGGCGTGGAAACAAGGCCAAGCGACTCAACTATGCACGAAAACACAGGAACTGGGGTGCAGAAAAATGGCAGCAGGTGCTCTGGACTGATGAGTCAAAATGTGAAATATTTGGCTGTAGCAGAAGGCAGTTTGTTCGCGAAGGGCTGGACAGCATACACGAATGAGTGTCTGCAGGCAACAGTGAAGCATGGTGGAGGTTCCTTGCAAGTTTGGGGCTGCAATTCTGCAAATGGAGTTGGGGATTTGGTCAGAATTAATGGTCTCCTCAATGCTGAGAAGTACAGGCAGATACTTATCCATCATGCAATACCATCAGGGAGGCATCTGATTGGCCCCAAATTTATTCTGCAGCATGACAACGACCCCAAACATACAGCGAAAGTCATTAAGAACTCTCTTCAGCGTAAAGAAGAACAAGGCGTCCTGGAAGTGATGGTATGGCCCCCACAGAACCCTGATCTCAACATCATCGAGTCTGTCTGGGATTACATGAAGAGAGAGAAGCAACTGAGGCTACCTAAATCCACAGAAGAACTGTGGTTAGTTCTCCAAGATGTTTGGGCCAACCTACCTGCCGAGTTCCTTCAAAAACTGTGTGCAAGTGTACCTAGAAGAATTGATGCTTGATGCTGTTTTGAAGGCAAAGGGTGGTCACACCAAATATGGATTTGATTTAGATTTTTCTTCTGTTCACTCACTTTGCATTTAGTTAATTGATAAATATAATCTATTAACATGTCTATTTTTGAAAGCATTCTTACTTTACAGCATTTTTTCACACCTGCCTAAAACTTTTGCACAGTACTATATATATATATATATATATATATATATATATATATATATATATATATATATATATATATATATATATATATATATATATATATATTGTGAGACAGCAGGGAGGGGTTAATTCCTCCCTATAGGAAAACATGTGCATAGGCACATTTTGGTTTCTTTTGTTAATTGTTTTGTTAATTGGTTTATTGTTTAATCATTACCTGCATCTGGCTATTATTGAAAATTAGAGCCAGGTGCAGGGTTTTAAAAGGAGAGCAGTCAGTCTGCTCTGGGCGGCTGCTGAAGAGGGTAGAAGCCCGACTGTGCTGGTGTGTGGGTACAGCCGTAATTTCAAAGGGGAAAGGTAGAGTGAATCCTTTTCTGTGTGTGCTGTTCTGTTTGTTTTATTTTGTGTTACAGGTAAACAGCATAGCTGTCCTGTCTTTTAGTTTAGGTTCCTGTTTTGTTTTAGTTATTGCTCAAAGAAGAGCTAGGTGTTTGTTTTGTTTATCTTTGATTTTGTGTGTGTTAATTAAAAATAGCGCAACCGCGCTTCTTCAAAAATCCATTTCTGTGTGTTGGGTCAGTGTTTTTAAAGGGGCAACAAACCGCAGAGAGGGCGGATCTTTTACATATGGTGGCAGCGAGTGTGGGCCCTAGAGACCCAAAATGGATTTCAAAGATTTAATTGAGATGATTAATAAGAACACCGCTGCTCAGGAGGAGCAGACAATGAAAATGGAGAGGCAGAGACAGGAGCTGGGGTTGGCCCGTTGGTGATACAGGAGCGGGAGCCAACCGAACTGGAGCAGCTGCTGGAAAAGTGGGAGCTGCCGTCCCGAGAGCCAGAGGGGTGGAGCTACCGTCCGAGAACCAGAGGGATGGAGTTACCGTCCGAGAGCCAGAGGGGTGGAGCTGCCATCCCAAGAGCCAGAGGGGGTGGAGCTGCTGTTACCAGAGCCCAGAGGGGAGGAGCCGCCTCTTCCAGAACCATCATCCCTGCAAGTGAGTCCGGCGTTGCCGAGGGAGGTCCCCAGTCCCGTCATCGTGAACACCTGGCCGGAATGCCCAGACCTCCCTGCGCTGGACCTTGCTCCCAGGTCGCAGTACAGCCAGGCACAGTCGCTTGCCTGGCCCTTGCTCCATTCCCCTGGAATCCCAGACGTCGCTGCACAAGAGGCAGACGTCGCTACATGAGGGCAGAGGTCACTAGCGTTCCCCCTGCTGATTGCTCCGCTCCCCTTGCATCGTGCTGCGCTCCACCTGGAATTCCAGAGGTCGCTGCGCAGGTCCACAGGCGCACGCTTTTGCCTGTCAGTCCTGGCTCCCGGTCACCGGTCTGCGCTATGGTCGCCCTGGACAAGCCGTCTGGGTCCCTCCTCGCCGGTCCTGGGTCCCTCCCTGGAAACGCCACCCTCAAGCCCGCCCGTGGAAGAGGGAGAAAATTGACATTTGTGGACTTGAGGGTGGGTGGTCTTTTAAGGGTGGAGGGAAGTGGCCGTTGTATGGCCGATGTCTTGAAAAGACATGGGGGGGGGATGTGTGAGACAGCAGGGAGGGGGTTAATTCCTCCCTATAGGAAAACATGTGCATAGGCACATTTTTTGTTTCTTTTTGTTAATTGTTTGATTGTTTTGTTAATTGGTTTATTGTTTAATCATTACCTGCACCTGGCTATTATTGAAAATTAGAGCCAGGTGCAGGGTTTTAAAAGGAGAGCAGTCAGTCTGCTCTGGGCGGCTGCTGAAGAGGGTAGAAGCCCGACTGTGCTGGTGTGTGGGTACAGCCGTAATTTCAAAGGGGAAAGGTAGAGTGAATCCTTTTCTGTGTGTGCTGTCCTGTTTGTTTTATTTTGTGTTACAGGTAAACAGCTTAGCTGTCCTGTCTTTTAGTTTAGGTTCCTGTTTTGTTTTAGTTATTGCTCAAAGAAGAGCTAGGTGTTTGTTTTGTTTTGTTTATTTTTGATTTTGTGTGTGTTAATTTAAAATAGCGCAACCGCGCTTCTTCAAAAATCCATTTCTGTGTGTTGGGTCAGTGTTTTTAAAAGGGCAACGAACCGCAGAGAGGGCAGATCTTTTACAATATATATATTGACATAGATATTGTCACATGCTTAGAAAAAATAGCAGAAGTCAGTTTACACAGAATTTTCTAGACAAACTCTAAGCAGCTCAAAACCAGATGGAGAAATTATAAAATCTTAATTTGGAGTGACAAAAACCAGAACCAACCAGAATGATTGCGAACACCATAAAACAGTAAAGGAAATTTAACAAAAAGCAATTACAATGTCATTTTAAGCTACATACTGATAAGGTCACATTAGACCTCTCGCCAGCAGCTATAAATGTACAATAAACTTCTAGCACCAATGCACATGTAGTTTTAGCTTCAGTTTAAATGCAGCGTGTGCCCCAGATGGCTAAACTTCCCAGGGGCGTCATACAAACACAGGGCTGCCTGTCTGCAGTCACTTACTTCCTTAGTTTAAACTGACTCAAAAATGTAACAAACATCCAGGAATCAGCAAGTAAATAGATACAGTGTAATGTGAAAAGTTCCATGGAACTGGGAGTATAATTCACCAATCAGGGTTGATTGAAATTAATTTTTATAGGCGATGAAAAATCAAAACGCACATCTGTAAAGTAACCAGTATTTTAGTAATGCACAAAAGAAAAATACTGGTGGACTCGCCTCACCACATCTACAAGACAAATGCCAATAAAGTATTGTAATTTTTTTTTTTTTTTTTTTTTAAATTTAGTAGTCGCCAATTATTTTAATTTTTTCCCCAATTTAGAATGTTCAATTATTTTTAAGCTCAGCTCACCGCTACCACCACTAAATGAACAGATCAAGCATATTATGATAGTTTGCAAAATCAGATGAAAGCTTTCAATACAATTAGGATAATACATAATCATTATTTACAAAATCTTGTTTGTCTCGTTACTTGTTTAAAACTTTACTGCTAGGCTACTACTTACATTTGCCAAATGGCAATACATTGCCTCAATATAGGTTGAACAATTTTGGTATTCCCGTAATGTGTGTGAGTGTGTTATAAGTGAAAAAAGAAGTGATATCTGAAACAAAAACACCTTGGAAATGTGAAAAAATGCCAAGTTATCAGAAGTTCCCAGCTGTTTAAAATGGAGATATCAAAAACACAAGCAAAGTTTCAAGAAAACATTGGAGCAACCTTGCCCAGCACAAAGCAAATAGGCACAACTGTAAAACCGATGGGGGCCAAGGTTGCCCCAATTGTTTCTATTAACTTGGCTTGTGTTTTTCAGGCACAATAAAAGCAGATCGAACTTGCATGAAAAACACAAGCCAAGTTAGTAGAAACAATTGGGGCAACCTTGTTTGCTAAGATACACTCCAGGCCTACCAGGAACCATCAACTTCATGTTGAAACAAACATAGGTGTGGTTTTTAACCAGTCTGAGCTCAGAAGCTGCTCTTCAGTTTAATTTGCCATAGACATATGTAACATTAACTAGATCAGCCAACGTGTCATTATAGAATTGAGAGCCAGTGCCATCTAGTGAATAGCTACTTTGGATCAAGTTTCTTTAAGTATTTCTGGTAATTTGCAACTAGATGGTGCTGGCATTTACTAGCAAAAGGCTCTTTGGCAAAAGTTACATACGTATGTTGATGGCACTCAACTAAAACTGAAGAGCAGCTCCTGAACTCATTGTCAAAGCACCTTAACACAGCTTTATCAATTTAAAAAATAAACTGAATTTGAAGCTACAGCACGAACTCTGTAAAGAGCAAGTTGGTATGGGTACATAAATGTACATTTACTCAAGTGTTGTTCCGGCAGTTCAAGTCATGTTGTTGACAGAATTATTTGAGATGCAGCATACAACTATAACCAAGTCTAAAATATATGCAGTATACAGATACATATATATGGTTAAAATCCATTCTTAAATTCAATATCAGTATCAGTCAGTCTAACATCAAGCCACGGTTTGTTAGTTTTTTTAATCTGAACTATTACAGTAGTTTAGATGGAAGTATACAATATTTTACCAACAATGTAGGTACAGACAGCAAGAAAAGTACTTAATCACGTTTTCAATATTATTAAAGTAATATTTTGTTTAAAAAGTCTTGAATAGCTTTAAGGTTATAAGAGATTACACAAAAGGAACATGACCATTTTTGACCAACTAAAGTGTACAATACATACATAATTACAGTATATTATACTTTAAAAACAGTCCATACCTTCCCATATACAGAAAACAACGATGCTTTACTTCTAATCACTTCACTGCATCCTACGATGGTTCCGGACCTTGGTTAGCAGTGCTGAACCTTAAACAAGAAAATGAAGACAATAGCTCATTCTGGGGGCACTGTATCGGCAGCCACTCCCCACCAAGCACAAAGGATAGCACACGAGAATTCAGCCTTCTTCCCCTCCAATAGTTTCATTGTTCAATCTGCGAGTTGTTACACTGGACAGTTTTGTGTATTTGAATCATGGGTTTTGTTCTAGATTTCATTCAGATCTTTTATCAACGTGTGCATGACTCCTCCAAGCCATGTGATCGCAGGCCATGATGACTACAGAACAGAAATACAGTACAATGAAATCCATCACGGTTCCAAACATTCACCTTTTTACCTACTTCTACTATAGAGGGGCACAAATGAGAAACACCAGCCTAACACTAGAAATAGGTATGATTATGCACCTGGTACAATCCCGGCAGTTTTATTAGTTCACTCAGTGCCAGCTCAGTGATGTGGATTTGTCATGGATCAAATGGAGTGTAGTGGTTTGTTTTCACAGGTGGTTGCAGAAACAGCTCTAATCACCAAATTACACATTTAGCCAGCCCATTCTGATCATATTTGATTTAACCTTTTTCTTTCAAAACTGCATTACCTGTGATCCATATAATGTATTATTATTATTATTATTATTATTATTATTATTATTATTATTATTATTATTATTATTATTATGTCAGTTAAACCACTTTATGTGGAATAGGGTGCAAATGATACCTTACTTTAGTGCTTAATGAATTTCCACAACATTGTTAAAAAAAAACAAAAAACATGAAACAGGTGTGTTTAATGTACTATTGAAATGTATTTATGAGCCATATGTTAAAGCATGTAATGATATCCTTCTCTTTAAATAAATACACGATGTAGTATATCAAATACAGTGTTTACTGCATTTACATAAATCAGTGTCATCCAAAAACATCTCTGTAGAAAAATGCCTCATTAGAAAAAGAACAATCACAAATAGGAATGCACTTGCTTCAAAAACAAGCAGGCAGGTACAGCATTACATCCACATTATGCTCAGGGATGCCTGTGTTCAAGTGAACCATGGCATCTGTCTTGCTTAAAGTGAAGATAATTTGTTGCATGAAACATACTATCATGTCTCTTAAAATCCAATACAAAAAAGCAGTTTTGTGTGTGATTATTCTTAGTGATTTTTATAATGCCAGCCGATGACTGATCCAATGAAGATGACATGGTTCAGCCATGTCTAATGTTAGCAGAATGAGGCTGAAGTCACCTTGGAGATGCAAAGCATTAGTCCCCTTGAGGTGATTATGGAAAACTGCAGTGCATCCTGCCCACAACCAGACTCATACAGTACATGCAGGTTAAAGATTAAAGTGAAGAGATTTGGATAGGTCGATGAAGAACCAGAGAACAAAATCACTTTGACAGCGGGGTGGCTGTGAGTTTATACACTGTACATCTATGGCCACAAGTTTTGTATCACCCTATATAATTAACTAATTTTGCTTCATAAAGTCAAATGAAACCTGCTGAATAATGTTGCGTTAACATATTGAATTACATACCGCTTTGTAGTTTCATATGCTATCTACAAAGGAGGCCAAGTAATAAATCAGGAACTACTAGCAATGTGGTAACTCCCCCTATTAGCCTATTTTTATAACTTGGTTCCCTTTTGCAGGTATCACATCTCCATCAATTTTGCCCAGATGTCGAATGATAAAAACATTTTCCAAATAATGGTGTGTTGTTGTATCTAGAATCTTGTGAATTTGTGGCTAAAGCTTTGCTGAAAAACTTTTTAACTGATGGTGTCAATAAAACGTCTTTCATTCACAAACTTGAATACACTTTGAATTGTGTTTCACTCTTTTTTTGCTGTATGAACCAAACTAGTTTATTCTATTACCTCAAATCTACTGCACAGTGTACTGCAGCTGTGACTTTAAAAAACAATTAATTGAGTCATGTAATTTGAATCATGCAAATAATATCACACAGATTATCAATTCAAAAATGTGCTAATAAACATTGAGAAGACTTTTAGATTAAATGTATGTCATTGAATTTAAAAGTGTATTTTTTATTTCTAAACATACCACTATTTACTGTTTTATAGTTATGGGCGCTATTTTTAATGCAACTTTGTACATACAGTATGTGTTTGTAACGGTAGATGAGAAATAAACAGATCTTTCCACTTAAACAAAACACCAATCCATAGAAGAACGAACAAATCCCACTTAACATTCAGCTATAAAAACACTTTAAAGACTGTAGTTTACATCTCTTGTCTCGCAGCCACAGTACTGTATCTTTTATCACAATGGGATTGTGAACACTTCTGCACAGGCACACACTGCATCATTGAAAAGTTTGGCCCCCAACCCAAAATCTGCAGCTGAGCAGTGGAAAACATATTTTGTACAATTGTAAAAGCTAAATTTTTAATGCAAACCAGTCCCCTTCCATTTGTGAGCAGGCGGTCGTTGCTGATTCATTGAACATATCATCCAGAATGGTGGAATGTGTCTATTGTTTGAGGATTTTACCTTCTAATTCATCAATTGTCCAGACCGTGGAAAATGTTAACGGAAGTTTTAAAACACAATAATTGCATCAGTATTTAAGAACACTTGTACATCTTCAGTCCTGCATACACAGCACTACATTCATCAATTTGATGGTATGCATCAAATTGAACCATTCATGTATGATTTACTACTGCTTACTGGTGGTATTTAATAGTTTCCCAATGATATTTTAAGTCAGGAATGCCCAGTCTGTTGACTGCTTTTTAGAAATCCACCCAGACAAGTAAGTACCAGGTATTACAATGCCCTAATAAATCTACTAAACTGGCATCTGCAGTGTATGCCCTAGTTGATTTAGCCAAACATTTCGACATCAGTCCTCTTGGCCTGACTTTAATAATCAGCTAGATGAGGGACAGGTCATTTTGTTTGAATGTCCATCCCTGAGGCTAGTCTGTTCCTAACCATTACTTCCCTACTGCGGCTGGCAGCGTTCACTCTTGGGTCACTCTTGCAACTACAGTAGCTTCACTTCCCAGGGCAATTCAAACTGAAATGCTAAGGTTTTTAAAACCCTTTCGTTGTTCCATTTTTTTCCCCTCTTTGTTTCAGGCTGCCCGCTTCATTTAACACAACGTGATTAAATGAACAATGAACTGAAAAGAGATTGCACAGCAAAACGAAAGATGTTAAATGCAAACAAAATGCCTTGAATCAAATATTTAATAAATGTCTGCCAGAAAATTGATTTACTATACATTTACTGTTCTATCAATCTAATCTACTGGTTCAATCGATTGTTAATATTATGACTGGCACTTCCCTGGGCATTGTCTCATACTGTACAGTAGAGTGAATGATTTTTAAACCATGAAAAAGAAGATTCAGCCCTCCAGGGCAGGGTTGAGATGCCTGGTTTGTGAATAAAGCCAGAACATTTGTCTCTAGTGTTGCCAACATATCACATTCTGGGTTCTTACAGCAAACAATAATTACAGTAGTGTAATTACATAAAGTACAGTAGTGTACTCCCACCCAAACAAGCCAATAATAATAATAATAATAATAATAATAATAATAATAATAATACATTTTATTTGCACATTATTATTATTATGAAGTATTAGCATTACTGTTATTAGTAATGACAATAGTAAGATAATAATAACGACAATATTTTATTTTGTAAACCACGGGTGCAAGGAGAAACACAATTTAAATATCAACTATGTATCTGTTTTTTATCTACATGTATTCAGAAATCGGATAACTAGGTATACAAATAAACAAAATAAATATGCAGTTCGGTCACTGCTGCTGTTCTCGTAGGTTTGAACTTTACTGTTAAAAGGTTAAAATTAACCATATTTCTGTTAATTTTACTCAATCAAAATGATACCGTACAGTAGGCACAGCATAAATCACCAAAGGGGGAAAAAAAAAAAACACTCTAGTTCAGGGGTTTTCAACCTGTGGGTCGGGACCAACTTGTGGGTAGCAAGCCATGCCCAGGTCGCCAAAATATGTTTGACCAGTCGGATATATATATATATATATATATATATATACACACACACACACACACACACACACACACACACACACACACACACACACACACACACACACACACACACACACACACACACACACACACACACACACACACACACACACACACACACACACACACATACTAAGACGATGATTCAAGAGGAAGAGTAAAGCATAAAATATACCCTGCATTTGTTTGCTAACCTCGAGTGAGGGGGGAGGAACTTGCGTAATGACTCACCGTTGCACTGACGCACAGTACTATCATGCGGGATCGAAATCAAGATCACTGGATCCGGATCATGGGAAGGTGTTTTACTAAGCGGATCTGGATATGGCTCTGGCTTCACTGATCCGTACATCTTGATCCGATCCTGGAGCTGCACGCGCCGTAACTTGGGAAACTAACCAATGAGTAGCGAACATACGTGGCGCGTAGTTTAAAGACCCCGGCTGTCAAATTTGTATACAGGTAATGTTACGAAGAAAAGGCAAACGGATGGACAGAATTGCATTAATTAAAAAATGTAAATCTAGGTTAATGTATCCAATACACTATTTATGTCAACAAGAAAACTTTAAATTTTTTAACTCCCCCAGTAGCACGGTAGTTTAACTTTTCCTATTAAACTGAAATAGTAAACTTAAAATGGTACAGCAAAACGACTTTTGTGCTATACACAAAAACAGGGGGTGCGTTCAGCAGACGGGAGTCTGCGTCTGACGTCACGGTCTGTGCAGACGCAGCGTGGACAGCTTTGGAAGATGAACAACAGTTCTGAGCAGAACAAAAGTGGAGGTGGTGTTGAGAGAAATTCTAATCGCAGAAGAAGTGGATGCAATCGAAGTTCCCTTTGTGCTCCACCAGCTTAATTTACAGCATGATCAGAAAATGTATAGAAACAGTCCCTGCTATACAGAGATAAAATAAACGTTTTCTGTTGTGAGACAAATTAATGAGTATTATAACGGGCAGGATCCCCCCGCCCTCTCACAAAGAGGTTGTTAGACGGTACTGTATTTTGATCTGGGACAAAAATAGTTCAAATACTTGCACATATGGTCACATATCTCACTTCAACTACCTGTTATTAAAGCTGATTTATTCTCCTTAATTCAAAGTAGGTTATTCCCTGTCCCTGATAGCCTTTCATCAATAACCAATTACACCTGCTGAAAATAACAGAGCAGTTTTAGGTTCATTTCAACCGTTTAGCATTCTTTTTGTTTTGTTTACATGTTTAAACCTTTAGAATAAATATCTGAATATTTGAAAAGTATAATAACTGTGTGGAAAAAGAGTCAAATCATTTTAATTTGTATGACAAATCATTCATAAGATAATTACTGACATGACTCGAAGGCGATTCACACCCCCTGACTAGGTGGCTGTAGCACATGGAGTGAGGATTGTATCTGGTTGCTTCACACTTCTTTGTCAGCCAACGCTCGTCTATTGTTTTGAGCCGCGGCTGCTCCACCGCAGTACCTGGCTGTCCAGGTACCATCAAATGTTCCTGTCAGGACACTGCACTGATTGGTTATCATATTATTGTTAATAAAAAAAAAAAAAAACGATTAATAATCCTCTTCCAACACCTTAACCTAAGGCCAGTATCCTATACTGCAGTCATTGCACATCTAAAGTAGTTCATGTTTGGCAGCGAATAAGCGTTTTTGTTACTTAAAAAAAAGTGACCAGAGGTGCTGACTTCCTCAGTTGTCCTGACAGGAACATTTCGTTGTAGCTTTGTAAGCAGTGCCAGTATCTGTCAGGAGATGCGCGATCTGCGTGACCTGGTGACGTCTTTTCCGGATGAGTTCACGCAGATGGCGAACTTCGACAGGTTTTGCACAAAATCTGCATGCGTAAGTGAACGCAGCCAATGTTACCTTGTGCAAATAAGTATAGACATCAATAGAAATGTAGCCTAATAATTTACCAAGCACGCTTTACATAATTATTACACCAAATTAATCACGATATATTTCTAATTTTTAAATTATTTTGGGTGTTTAAATACATCACACAGACTATCACTTCTCGATTTGTATTTCGTTACTGAAAGTTTATCAATTTTCCAAAAACTTGAGGCCATGTTTTACTAAACATTTTTAAACTTACACATAAACAATTACCATAGCAGACATCGTAATACAATGCCTACAACACAATAACACAATATATTCCTAATAAAGTTGAGTTCTTACCTGTAAACAGGAACATATTTAAAGTTGCGAACTGTCTGTAGTCTGTAAACACTGTTTACAGTTAGCCTTCCCTTAAAATCAGTAAAAGAAGTTGAGTTCTTACCTGTAAACAGGAACATGTTTAAAGTTGCGAACTGTCTGTAGTCTGTAAACACTGTTTACAGTTAGCCTTCCCTTAAAATCAGTAAAAGGATAACGTAATTTGTCAACACCTAATACGTACCGGTTAGTAATTGTTATGCACATCTCTGTGATTTATTTGTGCATTAGGGGCAACTGAATGAAATAATTGTAATATTTTTTTTTTCTGACCAAAAAAATAAAATAATAATAATTAAAACAAAGCTTAAAAAATATGAAGTTAATTATTAATGTAGAATTGGTTACATTATTCGACATTTATTTGGTTCGTTTAGGAATGTGTGTTTACATTGTATCAAACTGGTGTGTTTTTTTGTTTTTGTTTTTTTAATGAACATTAATATTATAATAAGGCCTAATCTGCAATAGGATCTGATGCAAACATGTACTATGCATAAAGAAAAGACGGGATGTCCTGTTTTATCCCGTTTCAGTTTACTATATATAATCACCTAGTGCATTTATTTATGTATTTAAATTAAAAGAAATAATTGCGCACGCTAAAAGCAGTAAACCTAATCTAACCTAACGCGCTCTCGTCTTAATTTCTCCATTTTAAACTCTGGATCAGATTTTGAGCCGAAACTGAGCTCACGATCAGCGCTGATCTATTTAGTACAACCCACTACGTCACAGGAGCAGGATCGGCGCCCAGGTCAAAATAGTGCATGACACAAACGGCGCCCCTTAGTCGTCCCACTAACAACCATCCTTTCAGTTATTTGGTGAATTTGACTGTTTTCTAAGTAAAGTACTTTATTTCATCATTAGTCAAGTAAAGTACTTTATTTCATCATTAGTCAAGTAAAGGTGGGTCACATTTTTTTTTTACATTTAAGGATGTGTCGTCAGGTAGAAAAGGTTGAAAACCACTGCCTTCGATGACAGCTAACAATGTAAGACATTATTTTTTTATTATTATTTTATTTTTTTAAATACAAACTTAGTTTAATTCAAACCTGTCAAAAACGTTCCATCGAACTTTTATGCTGAATTAACTATTGTAGTTTTGTATTATTTTTTAACACCTGTTCACAAGTAAGGAAGTAAAGACATGCATATCAAAAAGATACTACAACCATAATACTAACAATATTACCACACAGTCTTAAGCAGCGTCATATAGGCTAGGTGATATCCTGTTTAGCTTACATTGCATACACATGTAATATGAATATATATGAATTTCCCTCAGACAGCCTAGAAATGAAAATACTTACAATTCCTTTATCCCCCATGGTGATGAATTATTGCCCGTGTGAGATCATCAACCCAAACAATAACATAGCAATGGACATAGGCAGCATTTTCTCTTCAACAGGATGCAACAAAAATCAAACAAATAAATAAATATGTCATATAATACTTATTTCTGTTGTCTATGACAGATATTCTAATGCCGCTATAATAAAGAAAAACAAATGCATACATATACCGATATTAGTCTTTCTGCTGTTCCTAATTTAGTCTATTAGTGAAGGCTAACACAGCTGGCTCCCGGATCATCCAAGCGGCAACAGAGCACCGACGTCACAAGACTTGGCGAACAAGAGAACAGAGGGAGTGAAGCAGATAGCAGTTCTACTGTGCAGACAACTTTTAACATCCTACAGGCGCTGGGAAATAATTCCGTCATTTAAACTGGTAAAGCAATAATTGAAAATTGGTATTGATTTGAATGCGCGTCGGGCATAGTGTAGTCTATAGGCATTTACAATATTTAATTATTATTATTGTTATTTTGTTATTATTATTATTATTTATTTCTTAGCAGGATATCATTAAATACAAAATACTACAGATTAAACACTTGGCAGATTACAGTACTCTGAAGTACAGGATTAAATGCAGTAAAATAGGGGGCAGATAAGAGCAAGTAATGCGCATTTAAGGAAGGATGATATGTGTCCCAGGGGAAAAACAGGAATTCTACAGGTGCTTTCTGAAGAGGTGTGTCTTGAGGAGGCGCCAGTATGTGGTCAGGGACTGGGCAGTCCTGACATCTGTAGGAAGGTCATTCCACCACTGCAGGGCGAGGGTGGAGAAGGAGCGGGCTCTGGAAGCAGGGGAGCGTAGAGGAGGTAGACCCAGTCTTCTAGTGCAGGCGGAGCAGAGAGGTCAAGTGGGGGTGTAGGGAGAGATGAGGGTCTGGAGGTAGCTGGGTGCAGTCTGGTCAAGGCATCTGTAGGCTAGTACAAGAGTCTTGAACTGGATGTGAGCGGTGATCGGGAGCCAGTGGAGCGAGCGGAGTAGTGGAGTTGCATGGGAGAAGCGAGGCAGAGAGAACACCAGACGAGCAGCAGAGTTCTGGATGAGCTGGAGCGGACGGGTGGCGGGCGCAGGGAGGCCAGCCAGGAGGGAGTTGCAGTAGTCTAGGCGGGAGAGTACCAAGGCCTGGACCAGGAGCTGGGTGGCGTAGTTGGTGAGGAAGGGTCAGACTCTTCGGATGTTGCTCAGGAAGAATCGGCAAGTGTGAGCCATTCCAGGGTGACTCCAAGGCTCTTAGCGGAGGAAGAGGGAGAGAGTGTGGTAGATTCCAGAGGAACAGAGATAGAGAGATCAGAGGAGGGGGAGGAGGAGGAGGGAAAGAAAAGGAGGTCAGATTTAGAGAAGTTGAGTTTGAGGTGATGCAAGTGCATCCAGGAGGAAATAGCAGACAGACAGGTAGAGATACGGGAGGGGATGGTGGAGTCAGAGGTGGGGAAGGAGAGGAAAATCTGAGAATCATCAGCATAGAAATGGTATGAGAAACCATAGGATGCGATGAGGGGCCCAGGGGCGGGTGTAGAGAGAACAGGAGAGGACCCAAAACTGACCCTTGGGGACTCCTGTTGAGAGAGGGCTAGGTGTGGAGGTTGCTCCACGCCAGGTTACCTGGTAAATGCGGTTGGAGAGGTAGGAGGAGAACCAGGCCAGAGCAGTGCCAGAGATTCCCAGGTCAGCGAGAGAGGATAGTAGAATAGAGTGATCAACAGTGTCAAAGGCAGCAGAGAGGTCGAGGAGAATTAGGACAGAGGAGAGAGAGGCAGCTCGGACAGAGTTTAGTGAGTTGGTGACAGACAGGAGGGTGGTTTCAGGGGAGTGAGCAGAGCGGAAGCCAGATTGGAGAGGGTCGAGCAGAGAGTGGTTGGACAGGAAAGCAGAGAGCTGGCGGTGTACAGCCCGCTCGAGGGTTTTGGAGAGGAAGGGTAGGAGGGAGACAGGAAGGTAGCTCTGGAGGGAGGTGGGGTCGAGGGTAAGTTTTTTGAGGAGAGGATTGATAGAGGCTTTTTTGAAGGCAGAGGGAAAGAGACCAGAAAGGAGAGAGGTGTTGAGAAGGGAGGAGATGAAGGGAAGTAGAGCAGGAGCAGCAGCTTGAAAGAGGTGAGTGGGGAGGGGGTCCAGGGTGGTGGGTTTGTGACCCTGGAGCAAGGAGGAGAGGTCAGTCTGAGAGGGGCGAGAAGGTGGAGAAGGAGGGTGAGTTAGTAGGGGATGCAGTGGGTGTAGGGGTTGGAGCAGGAGGGGGTGCGGGGGAGGGAGAGGTGTTAAAGAGTTTGCAGATATCTGAGATTTTAGAACAGAAGAAGGAGGCAAAGTCATCAGAGGAGATAGAGGAGGGGGGAGGGTTTAGGAGGGAGGAGAAGGTAGAGAATAGTTTACGTGGGTTGTTAGTGGAGGCTTGGATTACAGATTGGAAATAAGTACATTTAACAGAGGAGAGAGTAGAGGAGAAGGAAGAGAGTTATGTACTATGTGACTATTTTCTGTTGTGTGTGTTTAATTACACTTCTTGTAGAGGTTTGTGTTAGATTATACCTTTCCTATGCTGTTTGTGGGTGTAGCATGTGAAAATGTACAAAAGATATTTAAGTAGCCTGGCTGTTTGTTAATCAGTTCACGTTTTGTTAGTGATAGATTGACCCATTTTTAATGTTGCCAATACCTCTAAAATCCACTTATGATACCAAACCAGGAGCTAATTAACTATTTGTAATGTGGGACTAACCATGATGTTGTATATTACCCTGAAGCAGATTACATAACCCATAAATACTGTCAGGGGTGTGCAATTAAAAAAAAAAAAAATCTTGTCCAAAGGGACAAAGTGCTAGAAAAATCAACGTGTCCTTCTTAAACACAAACAAAAATAACAATTAAACAAAAAGATTCAAACTACTACTGAGATTAATAATATGGTGAATTCATGCATGTGCCTTTCCAGGGAAAAAAAGAGTGCCGTATTTCACTCCAGGGTGCGGTTTGTATAAGTGAAAAGAGGCGACTTAACAGTGAAATCCGTTCACCAAAAGAATTATGTCGTTTGTGGAGCGCACTTACTCGACAGTGATTATCTGGAGGGCGACTTACTTGAATATAGTATGGGATTTAGAAGAAAGCAACGAAGTCAGATGCGGTAGCTTCAGTGCACGTAAGCTATGTTTTTTTTTTGTTTGTTTTTAAATAAATATATCATTGATGTTTTATAGGAAACCACCATGAACACACACACTGGTGTATATACTGTATATAAAGGCAAGGTTTTTTTTTTTTAATGAAAGTAAGATTGAAAAAATACAACTTGCCTTGTCAAGGCTGTTGCAGAAGTGCGTACTGAGTACAGACAGTATACAGTAATGAAAATGGATAAAACTAGCTGCAGTGACCATGCGGAAAAGAGTGGATTGAAAAGGGCTCAAGTATCAAGCGATTACGAATAAGTTATGATGCAATTTTTAAGATCATGGTTATCAGAAAAGCTTATTAATCCAGCAATTATGGTGCTGCTGTGTCACCTAAACCAACACAGGCGGAGACAAAACAACTGCTGTTGAACCACCACTCAGGGGAAAATAGTTTTGTGCACTGTTGGTTATTTGTTTCTTAATTTCCTTGCTTACCTAACGAGTACGTAAGTTACAGTATTTTAGTTACATTACTATTTTTTACAGAAACTTACGGTCATAATATCGGCACTCACTTTTTAAATTATATAGAGACTTGAATTATTGTGTGTGCATCATCAGGATACAAAACATGTAAATAGTTGTAATGGCATTACCATATTGGAATATGAACCTGTGTTTCTGGATTACAAACAACTATCCGGTCTTTACTGTGTCAGAAAATTTGTAGCACTGATGTAATGGTGAGTAAAGAAACAATTATTTTTCCATATTCATTGCTGAAGTTGTCTTATCTGTTTTATATAATGCCATCTTATCAATCCTTAGTCTACTGTACATTATTGTAATGTTTGTAACGTATCGTCTTTGAAAATACTTCAGTGTCACTGTCAGTGGTTTGCCTCCAAAGACAGCAGCCAAACTGTTTTTGTGATGGTAAACACCACCTGCCGGCAAAAGCAAAAAAACTTGATGGTGCTGGCTCTTACTTTTAAAAAGACCCTCGTCTGATCTAGCCTGTGTTACACATATCTCTATCAGCCAACCAGAACTGAAGAGCAGCACTTGAACTCAGCTGAGAGCACCTTCACACAGACGTATCAAAAATGAAAAAAAAGGTTTTGAGAACCACTAAAAACATAAAAAGTTAAGGAGACATAAAAAACAGACAATCTAATTTGCTACTTTCTATTTAAGAAAATATAGATTGTATGATATATCCCAACAACCCACATCCAACTGCAAACTAGCCAGCATTCAGACAAATGCTGGCAACTCCTCAGCCTCAAGCACACATGCACAGGCATCCCTATAACTACAGCAACACACATGTGGATAGCAATTCACATACTGGAATGTATTCAGCAATGTCGATTCCAAAGACACCATTCACTACAGAAACCTCTTATGATACATTGTAGACAAATAATAAAAGAAACGTGTCATTGTTATTATTATTATTATTATTATTATTATTATTATTATTATTATTTAGTTAAAAATGGAAAAATAGTACAAAATATGTTGTTGCTTTTGTTTTGTTTGAACTGGAGACTACATGTAAATATTTATGTGCAGATCTATGTAGATCTTTGAAAACAGATGATGAGTATCATCATATTTTAGTTCTCGATAGTGTGTGACATGCATATTTTCTTTGACTTTATTAAAAAAGTGAATGCATGTTTTAATAAAACTCTTACAAATACACTAAGACATTGTTATTTTATTTGTACCTAATTGCAAGGGGTAATTTTAATGAGCTCACAGAAACACATGATATGGGAACCCTGTGTCACACAATAAGCTATACAAACCTCATGAAGAACTTGATAGATTGTCTCTCACGTTTCGGGCATAATCTTCCCTATGGTGCTTTTATCAACACGGTACAAGCAGGACAGAATGATGTTAGAAAGAATGTTTATTAATGGGTACTGTGGATCTATGCTTAATAATAACGTTATAAGTATTATAATAATTATAGCAGCATTACATTGAATTTAACGTGCCTGTAGCCAGAAACCACATTGTAGATCTGAACTGGGTATTTTCTTTTTTTTTTATTAGTGGCGTATCCTTCTCTAATAAAAAGTCGAAGGACTCCATGCACATCTGTAGGGAGCTATGGAAACCATTTGGGTCTTCAGACCTTAGCTCCCTTAAAAGGTTCTCATGAGCACCCTGCTGATGCCTCAAGGCGATCCACTGTTTCACCCAGACTTCTTTTGATTCGATTGGCACCATCACATCGCCTTCTCTCCAAAATGGAAAGCATTACTGCCATAGCTTTAAGCTTTCGGCCTTTGATTCGCTTCATTGCCGTTTTACGATTGCTGGGACCTTGGTTTTACGTCATACAGCGGGAAAAAAACAACAAATTGTGCCCAACATTGAGTGATTTCATTAGGCAGTGTGTGATGAATTATCCCGGGTTTAAAACGCATGTCGTATGCAGACAGGCTAAAAGAATTGAATCTGTTCAGTCTTGAGCTAAGAAGACCACGTGGTGATCTGATTCAAGCATTCAAAATTCTAAAAGTATTGACAATATCAACCCAGGGGACTTTTTCGACCTGAAAAAAGAAACAAAGACCAGGGGTCACAAAGGAGATCTGATAAAGGGGCATTCAGAACAGAAAATAGGAGGCACTTTTTTACACAATTGTGAGGGTCTGGAACCAACTCCCCAGTAATGTTGTTGAAGCTAACACCCTGGGAACCTTCAAGACGCTGCTTGACGAGATTCTAGGATCAATAAGCTACTAACAACCAAACGAGCAAGTAAACTTTCTTATGTTCTTATGCCTGCTCTCAGAGGATTTTTTGCAGTCGCGACTTCCCGTGAGAGATGCGACGATCGCATCGGGCAGTGTGTTCCTGGCTTTATTGTAAGAGATGTCATCTCGCGTAGTTTGGGCGAGAGGACTGCTAAGCGAAGCACAAACTGCATGAGACCCTTCACACAACGTATTAACTTATTATAAATCACACACAAGGATTAGACACACAAATATCTTTACGGTGAAAATAACTTTTATTTTCGTTAAATATAACAATCAATCCCCCTTCTCCCCGTTTAATAATGGTTTGGTCCAGGATCGACCGTAACTGACCTACAGTCGCTAATCTGTGCTGTTTTTTCAAGCTAGTTAAACGTGACGAAACTATTTATTAAAAACAAATGTACATCCTGTAAAGCTTGCACCACTAGTATATAAGCGTCGTTAGTAACTGAAGAGTTGAAACAGTTGCTCTGGTTTGGTGTAGGAAAGGTATTACTAGCATCGCTGTGACAGCAGGGGGGCTTGTTCCTGAAGACTTGCGTGAAGAAATGTATTTATTTCCCTTTTTTGCATGTCATCCATGTTTGTCGCGTAATGCGTGAGACTGAGTTTGCTCTTGTGTCCAGAAACTGAAATAATGTGCCTGTTGTTAAATACCAATAATTCTATGCACGGGATGACAATTATACATAAGATAAGATGTATAGGAATGTTTGGAAATGCTGCTCTGTGATTGGCTGATTTCTCATATGTGATTTATAATATGTATGATTTTGTCCACTCTGAGAAAGATGCATCAACTGGACAGAATGCAGAAAACTATAATAGTTTCCAGTAGATGGCGATAATGAACCAGTGAAAGGTACTACAGTTTTAAGAACCATGGTACAGGCAGTACCATGGTCAATGTACTACAGTTTTAAGAACCATGGTACAGGCGGTACCATGGTCAATGCACTACAGTTTTAAGAACCATGGTACAGGCGGTACCATGGTCAATGTACTACAGTTTTAAGAACCATGGTACAGGCGGTACCATGGTCAATATACTACAGTTTTAAGAACCATGGTACAGACAGTACCACTGTCAATGTACTATGGCATTAAGAACCATGGTACAGCCAGTACCATGGTCAATGTATTACAGTTTTAAGAACCATGGTACAGGCAGTACCATGGTCAATGTACTACAGTTTTAAGAACCATGGTACAGGCGGTACCATGGTCAATGCACTACAGTTTTAAGAACCATGGTACAGGCGGTACCATGGTCAATGTACTACAGTTTTAAGAACCATGGTACAGGCGGTACCATGGTCAATGTACTACAGTTTTAAGAACCATGGTACAGACAGTACCACTGTCAATGTACTATGGCATTAAGAACCATGGTACAGCCAGTACCATGGTCAATGTATTACAGTTTTAAGATCCATGGTACAGGTAGTACCATGGTCAATGTACTACAGTTTTAAGAACCATGGTACAGGCAGTACCATGGTCAATGTACTATGGTATTAAGAACCATGGTACAGGTAGTACCATGGGCAATGTACTATAGTTTTAAGAACTATGGTAATAGCATTGTACAAAAGTACGTGTACTATACCATAGTACATGTACTTGTTCCAAAATCCAGTTGTACAAGTACCATGGTGGCAACTATGGCAAAAAACATGGAGGTAACCATGGTACATTTGTATGTGGGTTCAACCTGCAGTACCTTTGTGTGTGTGTGTGTGTGTGTGTGTGTCAACTTCCTGGTCTGGGGACGTTATCCAGAAAGCTGTCCTGTCACACCATAATAGACATAAATGATGTGGTGTGTCAGATCCTTTCTGTGCAAACATTGTACTACAGGCACACATCATCTAAAAGATTACAACAGAACATCCTGGTACAAGCATAGCAAAGTTTCAGTGAATTTTTCAAAACCTGCTTAACCATGGTAAAAAAAAAGTACAATTATAAGGAAGGAAAAGTGGCAAAATTACCATGCAAACTGTGGGAAATAAATATATAATTAGTGGCATAGCAGAGGTTTGTAAAGGGTACAATAGTAGAGATTTTAATGGGATGCCACATTGCATATAAAAAAACTCCATTTGCCAACATCGCTAGCGAAGTCAGCCAGTGCCATCTGAGTACGAGCGTAAAATTAAAAAACGAGTCTGAAAGAGAGAGTGTACACTGATAGCAAGTCCTTCAGATGCCTGTTCTGAGTATTTTGCCAAACATATCACAAAGCATTTGGGGATATTGGAGGATACACAAAAAATGTAGTTTGGTATTACAGCGTCCACATTTCTGACAAACCGCACTACCTGATGCGATCTAATTAGAACCGGACTCGAGACTACCCCCTGAGGTCTCGAGTCTGGTTCTTGAGTACGGTATTAAACACTGCATAGTGTAGCACCTTTAAGCTGGTTTAAAGGAAACTAATACGGTTTAAAGCATAGTGTGGACAGGGCCTTAGACTGCTGTGCTGGTGATCTGCCCTCCTTCACCCCTGGATTGACTCTCTGTCTCTAGACTTCAGATTGAAAGTCAGTACTACACTATTGGAACCAGATGCTGATTAAATTGACTTTTTTTACATATATATATAAATATTTTTGAATAAATGCAATACTTGTTATAAATATTTATTTGTACTCAAGATCTGGACCAATGCGGTTGTAATGAGACAAATGCAGTGTTCATATTCTTGACTGTGATCTGACGAAAGGCTATGAGTGTATGCATCAAAAGCAGTGCATTTAGGAGCACATAACGTTATCAAACTCGTAATATGCTCCACTGTGGATTTCAGACACTGCCTAGTGTGGGGTCTGAACAGTCCAGCCTCATTACCATTCTTTTCTCTTACAGGCTACAACACATTCTACTGCTATCATAAGGCAATAGTCTTTTTTAGTCCTTGTCATGTGAAAAACTTTCTTTCAGATATTTAACCAGGAGTAGCCTCTTAACAAAAAGTTAGCTACCCGTAAACCGGGTATACTTTGGACTTTTATGAAAACAATCTTTTGGAACTAAGTGTGTGATATACTTACAGGTATACCTAGGGCTACATAGTAGTGTGTAAACATTAATCATATCACGTGACTAAAGTCCAATGTTCATGGAGTCAATGGACGCACCTCCAAAGGCATGAAATAAACACTTTTATCCGTACTGTTTTCAACACTGACCAACTTAAAAAGTTTAAAAAAAAATTTTTTAAAAACAGTGCAGTGCAGTGGAGTTTGACTCCACAGATAAAGCATGTCTTGCATTGTTTGGCTAAAAACAAACCAAATTTTGCTGTGAGAGCAGAACTTCAAAGCCCTGAACTATTTTTATTGCTTTCATTACTTTAAAACCTATAGATGTTAGCCTGCAAACAAATATTTGGGTCTTCTTATAAACATTTAATGAACATTGAGTCCATTAAACAGGCTGTCCTGGAACTTGACAGCACCTCTTCTGTTTTCCACAGGCATAGGAAGCTTCCTTTCAGTCCTCTCCATTTAAATTTCATCAATGTCTTCTAGAGGTGGGTCTGTGAAAACTCCATTTCTCTTTTTTGTCATGAACTTCACTCTGAAGTATGTTTCATCTTCCTCACACACACACTCAGAACCCTTTCAGACTCTTCTTCCCTGCATATTTGACAACCAGCTAGTCACCTTGGGTTATGTCAAAAGGCTCCTTGTGCTCTTCTTCGTAATGTGTTTCTGCTTCCTCCTCCTCCTGTGTTTCATCAAAGCAGCAGTGATCCAGGTGTCACCTGATTATGGAGAGCACCAGCTTCCTTTTCTACAGTGGAAGGGTCACCATTTGCATCAAGATCTTCTACACCAATGCTTTTTCCTGCAATGACATTAACTCTCCTGCGTCTTTGTCTTTTTGGACCAGGTTCACCTTCACTCCCTGTCTGTGGAGATCTCATGGTAGAAAGGAGCTCCCCCACACATAGGAGTCAAGGTCTTGCTGTCCGTTATCCTGAACTGATGGTAACCTGTCCATCAATGGAGATGGATTCATTGGATATGTATTCCAGTTTCTGCAAAGCCGACCTTCAGATTTTCACTTCCATTTTCTTTAAGTTTGTGCACTAGCTTTTTAAGTAGCCAAGGAAAGACATATTTTGCCACTGAGGTTGACTTGCGTCCTTCTCCTTTTTTCCAGGAAGTAAGAATTTCTTTCCATATGCACTTCATTGGCCTGAAGTACGCCACATCAAGAGGCTTGCATAGGTGGGTACTGTTTGGAGGGAGACAGACAAATCTCGGGTTTAAAAGGCATGTTGTATGCACACCTTGAGCAAGTCACTTGACCTCCTTGTGCTCCGTCTTTTGGGTGAGATGTTGTTGTAAGTGACTCTGCAGCTGATGCATAGTTCACACGCCTTAGTCTCTGTACAACGCCTTGGATAAAGGAGCCTGCTAAATAAATGCAGACAGGCTAAAAGAATTGAATCTATTCAGAGAATTGTGAGGGTCTGGAACCAACTCCCCAGTAATGTTGTTGAAGCTGACACCCTAGGATCCTTCAAGAAGCTGCTTGATGAGATTCTGGGATCAATAAGCTACTAACAACCAAACGAGCAAGATGGGCTGAATGGCCTCCTCTTGTTTGTAAACTTTCTTATGTTCTTATGTTCTTATCTGATGTCATTAACCCTGCATGCAGTTAGAATAGATCCTGAGATGTGGGAGGAGAGGTTATCTCCAACCAAATCCTTTGTGCCTTGAAGTCTTCTGCAGTAAGGTAGAACTGTTGAAAGGAACCAATCTTCAAAGCACAATGCATTGAACCAGCCACTCTTGGTACAGTTGTAACGTGCTCCTGGAGGTCCACCATTGGTCCAGGTATCCCATATATGCTCAGCTTTGTAAATATATGGAGGAAGAATTTTTCCTGAGTCAGTTCCTGCAAACATAAGGCTGGAGGAAGTCTTGGTGGAGTTCATGACCCTTTCTGGGTATTTGGTTCCGCATCTAAATATACAAGTAGTCCTGCCAAGGTCATCAGAGTGGTTTGCTTCATCATAATTTATTATATTATCAGGAGGCATGCCATCAACAGATCCCACCTTCCATCCTGTCTTATCTAAATAATGCTTGACCAGCAATCGCAGGTCAGTTAGGTCAAAAGGAAAACCCCATTCTGCAACTTTAATAAGGTGATCCCGAATAGCAGCTTCCCCTCCGTCATTGAAACCTGTTGGTGCGCCAGACATGCTCCGTGTGACTTCAAATTCTGATGCTGCTTTTCGAACTTTAAGTCCTCTTTGTCTTATGGCTTGTACAACTTTCTGCATGGAAAGTTCACAAAAATTATGGTAAGTTTGTGTACCAAGTTTTCTTTGGTGAGTTTGTGGCATTGTTTTTCTTGTCAGGTACCGTCCCAGTAATTACTGCAGTCGAAATGGACTTTTCCATTAGATAGCTGTGCGGTTTAGCTGGTCTGAAAGCAGTCCTCTCCCATCCCAGTTTAATCCCATCAGATTCTACAGTGGGGCCCCCACCTTCACCCCCAAAAAGCTTTTCATAATCATACAGTAGCCCCTCGCTAAACCCGACATGTTTAAAAACAATACAATAAAATCGCATACACATACATTATTCATTGAGCTGAAAAAACACTAATGTGTTTTGGGTAGGCTATACATTACAGTACAAATATAAATATGTACAGTAGCAGACTTATACAGTACAGTAGTAAAATTAAATGACTACCTAGTGTACTTTATTTTTACTTTAGCCTGCAGGTAATACAAAATAAATTGGTGTACAATGCAAATAAAAGATTTTAGTGTTTTATTTATTTATTTATTTATTTTTTAACTTGGCCTACTTAGTAGCCTAGACAACTGACACAAAATAGATCATGGTCCTATACAGATGTTCAGAATGAGCTGGAGGGGTTAGTGGCACATGTGTGCAGTCTATTGCTCCCAACACATTGGGGAAACCAAAAAATGTCATAGAAATTTGTTTTCAAGGCTTGTATGTAAATACACCCTGCCTTTTGTGTAAAATAATGGTACTTGGGTGTTCGTCTCAACTGGCAGCGCATGAGAAAAAGCAGACTGGGAAATGACAGCAACAATTCTTAACAAATTGATGCAATTGTAAGTGTCGCAATTGCTGGCAGCTTTCGTACATCTCATTATAATATTTGAGAACCCTCATTTGCACTATCTCCGCAGGAACACCCATAATTACATATTCATGTAAACTTGAACCACAGAGAAAAACTGCTGCCACAAAGCATTCCCTAAAAAGTCGCAAATAGCATTGCGCTTGTTTAGTACATTTCACCCTAGACTTCCGACTCCTTTGCAACAGGTGCAACACTTTAGTACATCTACCCCATAGTGTTTTATTGCAAAAAAGAACTTTCTTCCATTTGTGTCCAATGTATACACGGTTTACAGGTACTGTACAGGACACAGTGAAAGGGAAGCCAAAAGTCAGACTATATGACTTGAACGCAGGAGTTTTTTAAACTTTTATTAAACAAAAATAACAAAACACAAAATAAATAATTTAAAAATCAAAGTTTGCTTTATGTCAAGCAATAGAGATAGAATCAAGGCACCAGTTTTTCCATCTCAGCCACATTTTCAAATGTTCATCCCTGCCAAACACAAAAACACCTAAAAAAACAAACATTTCCCACATTAGCAGTCTCACCGTCCAGCTGATGTTCTGTGCTGGAGCTAAAGCACCACATTGCAAGTTCTGCAACTGAAGAAACATTCTATTAGTAATAAAAACTACCTTTGCCTACCTTTCGGTGAGTACCCTGCATCGATAGGCAATAAATGTGTTGGAATTGCTATAAACTCTTGTCGTGTACTCCATTTAACCCAAGCTGCATAAAATAACACACACACACACTATATATATATATATATATATATACAGTACTGTGCAAAAGTTTTAGGCAGGTGTGATAAAATGCTGTAAAGTAAGAATGCTTTCAAAAATAGACATGTTAATAGATTATATTTATCAATTAACTAAATGCAAAGTGAGTGAACAGAAGAAAAATCTAAATCAAATCCATATTTGGTGTGACAATCCTTTGCCTTCAAAACAGCATCAATTCTTTTAGGTACACTTGCACAGTCAGGGATTTTGTAGGCATATAGTCAGGTGTATGATTAAACAATTATACCAAACAGGTGCTAATGATCATCAATTCAATATGTAGGTTGAAACACAATCATTAACTGAAACAGAAACAGCTGTGTAGGAGGAATAAAACTGGGTGAGGAACAGCCAAACTCAGCTAACAAGGTGAGGTTGCTGAAGACAGTTTACTGTCAAAAGTCATACACCATGGCAAGACTGAGCACAGCAACAAGACACAAGGTAGTCATACTGCATCAGCAAGGTCTCTCCCAGGCAGAAATTTCAAGGCAGACAGGGGTTTCCAGATGTGCTGTCCAAGCTCTTTTGAAGAAGCGCAAAGAAACAGGCAATGTTGAGGACAGTAGACGCAGTGGTCGGCCAAGGAAATTTACTGCAGCAGATGAAAGACACGTCATGCTTACTTCCCTTCGCAATCGGAAGTGCCATCAGCTCAGAATTGGCAGAAAACAGTGGGACCCTGGTACACCCATCTACTGTCCGGAGAAGTCTGGTCAGAAGTGGCCTTCATGGAAGACTTGCGGCCAAAAAGCCATACCTCCGATGTGGAAACAAGGCCAAGCAACTCAACTATGCACGAAAACACAGGAACTGGGGTGCAGAAAAATGGCAGCAGGTGCTCTGGACTGATGAGTCAAAATTTGAAATATTTGGCTGTAGCAGAAGGCAGTTTGTTAGCGAAGGGCTGGAAAGCGGTACACGAATGAGTGTCTGCAGGCAACAGTGAAGCATGGTGGAGGTTCCTTGCAAGTTTGGGGCTGCATTTCTGCAAATGGAGTTGGGGATTTGGTCAGAATTAATGGTCTCCTCAATGCTGAGAAGTACAGGCAGATACTTATCCATCATGCAATACCATCAGGGAGGCATCTGATTGGCCCCAAATTTATTCTGCAGCATGACAACGACCCCAAACATACAGCAAAAGTCATTAAGAACTATCTTCAGCGTAAAGAAGAACAAGGAGTCCTGGAAGTGATGGTATGGCCCCCACAAAGCCCTGATCTCAACATCATCGAGTCTGTCTGGGATTACATGAAGAGAGAGAAGCAACTGAGGTTGCCTAAATCCACAGAAGAACTGTGGTTAGTTCTCCAAGATGTTTGGGCCAACCTACCTGCCGAGTTCCTTCAAAAACTGTGTGCAAGTGTACCTAGAAGAATTGATGCTGTTTTGAAGGCAAAGGGTGGTCACACCAAATATTGATTTGATGTAGATTTTTCTTCTGTTCACTCACTTTGCATTTTGTTAATTGATAAATATAAACTTTTAACATGTCTATTTTTGAAAGCATTCTTACTTTACAGCATTTTTTCACACCTGCCTAAAACTTTTGCACAGTACTGTATATATATATATATATATTCAACAAGAAATGAAGTCTCTACTGAAAAACAAAAGTTCAGAATTCTTTCAGCCAGACCACCAGTTCAAACGGCTCACCAAAAAGTTTTCGTAGAAACATTCATGATTGCACTCTCGTCATTTTTCTTCAAAAGGATTAATTATTAAACTCCTGCTCATTTATAAAATGTATCTTTATTAATTTAAAACCATGATTTTAACACACAACGCATTTCGACACCAGCGTGTCTTCCATCAGGTTCACATTGAATGTGAATGGAAGTAGGCTTTACATTTATACCAATTAAATTAATAATTAGTTTAATATCTTATGTCTGTGTCAATTACCAAATTTACTTGATCATATATAGCCTACAACCATTAATTTTAAAACAGAATGCGATTAGCAACAAGTTACCAAATAAATTAACATTTCACATTATCAGAAATCGTACACCCCAAAATATTCATTTGTGCATGTTTCATTTAACCCATATGGTTCCATTTTTTTTAAAAGTAAAAATCCAAAAAGACTCTCTCCTCAGAAGTGTTTTAATTATATTACCTCCTCTTTCAGAGTTGTCACTTTTTCAATCGCTATGTATTTTAAGCTTGATGCAGAGCCATGATTCAGTTTTTTATAATGTCGTACTCTAGTGTAATCCATGTTGTTGTTTCGAATCGCAGCTTTATGTTCACCAACACGTATTTTCAAAGTCCTTTTTGTTTGTCCTATATAAGCTAATCCACATGTACATTTAAGCATATAAACCACATGAGTAGTATTGCAATTAATAAATCCTTCAATAGTGTATATTTTACCTGTATGTGGATGATTTAAATGCTTAGTGATTTCGTAGAGACATTCATGAGCAGGAGTTTAATAATTAATCCTTTTGAAGAAAAATGACGAGAGTGCAATCATGAATGTTTCTACGAAAACTTTTTGGTGAGCCGTTTGAACTGGTGGTCTGGCTGAAAGAATTCTGAACTTTTGTTTTTCAGTAGAGACTTCATTTCTTGTTGCATGTAATTACCTTATACTGGTCAGCACCTCGTCAATATTAAGCATTGTAGTGCACAAATGCCTTTTTTTTTTCTATAATATATATATATATATAGGGGGTTAATATAGGGGGAGGGGGTTAATATCCTCTCTGCATAAAACATGTCCGTATGCACATTTTGTTTAATTGTTTAGTTAGTTGTTAATTGTTTTATTATTAGTTATCTCCTGCACCTGGTGATCATTGTAAATTAGAGCCAGGTGCAGGGTATATAAAGGAAGCAGCTAGTCTGTTTAGGGCTGCTGGTGTGTATGGAAGCCCGCTTGACTGTGTGCGCAAGTGTACTAAGAAAAGGTAGTGTAAAAACCTTTTTGTTTTTGTGTTAAACCTGTGTGGTTTGGTGGTTGTTTGGCAGGTAAACAGCTTAGCCGTCCTGCAAGCTAGTCAGGTACCTGCCTGTATAGTCAGTGCTCCAACAAGGAGCTAGGTGCTTATTTTGTTTGTGTTTTATTTATTAAAAATATCGCAACCGCACTTAAAACTCCATTTCCTGTGTCCTGGGTCTGCTTTTAAAGGGGCAAACGAACGACTGTGAGTGCCAGCCGGTTACAATATATATATTAAGTAACTGCAATATAAAAAAGAAGTCTTCATGAGAAAAAGAAGCCAGCAGATGGCACATTACAATACATAAATGGCATTCTTGCACACATTTAAAAAAAAAAAAAAAAAAAAAACTCAAAAACTACTAATTAATTTATTTTACCTGTGGTATCTCTAAGTGTATGTATGGAAACCCCTAAAGGACATTAAACTTTTTTTAAGTGGTACTCAGTATTTCGTGCACATCATTTAATGTATCATTCTCACCAAGTAGTACCTTGTTAGCAATACTTAATATCTCATAAGCACCACTGAATCACAGATTCACATTTACAGTAATTAAAGCAGGATTATAATCAATTCCTTTCTTTTTTACCAGCCAAAACCAAGCAAGTTACCAAGTTACTGAACCATGGAGAGGGCCCTCCTCCACTGTAGAAAGAATCACTTCAAATGAAGGTCACTGGGAGAGGACACCAAGCGACCTTCATGTCTCTGGAACTGTTGTGAGAAATTCCTTGTGGTGAGGGAACATAATCAGGTATTTTAAACTGGACGGAGCTAACAGGATGAAAATATGTAAAATATTAACCGAGATCTGTAAATCAGATTATAAAACCGTTCACGGTGTGCTTTTTAAGAGATTCCAATCCACTTTGTTTTGTAGCAACGTCTTGCCTCATAGCAGTGCTATTTACTGATAGCATCAATAGTTAACAATAGCAGCTGCAGATATGATTTATTAGGGATATGGCTCAGATAATGTACGGTTTGAGGAAGGATGCTACTGCTGAGAAATGCAAAGTTACTGTGACCATGCCGGGGGACAGGAAAAAGCCTGAGCCAAAATAGCTAATGCACAGTGGCTCATGAGCACCCTGTAACAAGAGTTTACAATGTCACATGACCAGCATGATACCGTTAAAGTTATTAAGCTACCGGCAGACCCTGTGTTACTTACGGTGCCAAGGGGGGCAATTGCCCACATTGGAGATTTAGCCCTTTATTACTTGGAGACTGATTCTCACGAGGCAGAAGTTGAAATATTAGATGTCTTTAGAGGACACGAGTTTCAAAGGGATCCTGCTGTAGAGCAGCTCCTGAATCAAAAGGAGCTCCACACAATGGAAATTACCGTCACTCCTACTGACCTTCAAGTCTCGGATTTGAGACTGGGACCTAGAGACAACTTGGTTATCCGTAGGACATTTTGGAGTTATATTTACTCTGAGGATATTGTCTGGGTAAGTGACTGCTGTCACGTTTTCACTTTTTACGTACTCTTTTTATTGTATTATTTGCTCTGTACACACTCTTAAACTCAGCGGAGATGTTGAGGAGGACAGAGATATTTAAAACTCCTAGTGGTTTATGTTCGAGCACTGGACGAGCTGTGTGTCCATACAACCTTTGTTTAATCAAGAAAATCACAAAGACTCATTTGTTTTGAAGTTTTACGAATCGGAGCGACTTCAGTGCTCCTTCGGTTTATTAAAATGCTTTTTAATATTGGATTGATAGATTGCGCATATCACCAAAATCCCAGCAGGTAATAACAACTAGTCTAGAGGTATTACAAGCATAGCACTAATACTTCAATACAATAATACAGTTATATGTATTATGTGCAGCCCTCAGGCTGGCTGAGCAAAAGCTGACAGCACCCACTGCTATATTTTAGCACATTCAATACATCACCCTCTCAATACTAAAACATAGTTTCCATACCTTTTATAGCAATGCATTCAATACATGTGAGATAAAATAATCAAATATTCCCTTACCTTCCAGTAACAAGGAAGTGTGGTTTGAACAAAAAGAAAAGAACTGTCTTCAGAAGGCAGATAATTCTAGTTCAAACAGCAATTGGCAATAGTTCTGATCAAACAGCAATTAGCTCTATATGGAAGTCTGCAGAGGAAGGACCATGTCACCCTGCCAGGCTGAGAAGTGGTGGTTTCAGTATGATTTGCCTAGGGTTTTTATAGGATTTTTATCCCTTTGAAAGCAATGAGAAGTCCCAATTAAATCCAATCATCAATCTATATAGACAACTCTTAACTTTTTGGCAAACGGTAATCTCTAAAAAATCCAACCAACTATTCAGACTTAATTGGAGTCATTTGCCAACAAATTAACACTGGCCCATGATCTCATCTACTCATTTCTGACCCCCTCCTTCATCTGAAAAGTTAGGTCCTTGCTACCTTGAATCACTACTTTGATATACAGTGCCTTGCAAAAGTATTCACACCCCTGACCAATTCTCTCGTATTACTGAATTATAAATGGTACATTGAAATTTCGTTCTGTTTGATATTTTATTTTAAAACACTGAAACTCAAAATCAATTATTGAAAGGTGACATTGGTTTTATGTTGGGAAATATTTTTAAGAAAAATAAAAAACTGAAATATCTTGCTTGCATAAGTATTCAACCCCCACACATTAATATTTGGTAGAGCCACCTTTCGCTGCAATAACAGCTTTAAGTCTTTTGGGGTAAGTATGTACCAGCTTTGCACACAGTGTCGGAGTGATTTCGGCCCATTCTTCTTGGCAGATTTGCTCCAGGTTGTTCAGGTTGGTTGGACGACGCTTGTGGACCGCAATTTTCAAATCCTGCTACAGATTCTCAATGGGATTGAGATCAGAACTTTGACTGGGCCACTGTAGGACATTCACCTTTTTGTTCTTGAGCCACTCCAATGTTGCTTTGGCCTTGTGCTTGGGATCATTGTCCTGCTGAAAGGTGAATTTCCTCCCAAGCTTCAGTTTTTAGC
This sequence comes from Acipenser oxyrinchus oxyrinchus, assembly GCA_030684275.1. Lineage (NCBI taxonomy): Eukaryota > Metazoa > Chordata > Actinopteri > Acipenseriformes > Acipenseridae > Acipenser > Acipenser oxyrinchus. The sequence continues at coordinate 81,529,141 of CM060249.1, forward strand.
GGACTGAAGCAGGTTCTCTTCACAGTATTTCCTGTATTTTGCTCGATCCATTCTTCCTTCAATTTTAACAAGATGCCCAGTCCCTGCTGATGAGAAGCATCCCACAGCATGATGCTGCCACCACCATACTTCACTGTAGTAATGGTGTGTCTTGAGGCATGGGCAGTGTTAGGTTTGCGCCACACATAGCGCTTTGAGTTTTGGCCAAAAGCTCTATCTTGGTCTCATCTGACCACAAAACCTTTTCCCACATGCAGCTGGGTCACTCTCATGCTTTCTGGCAAACTCAGGCGTGCTTTCAGATGGTACTTTTTGAGTAACGGCTTCTTTCTTGCCACCCTCCCATACAGGCCAGTGTTATGCAGAGCTCTTGATATGGTTGACTGGTGCACCATTACTCCACTCCCAGCCACTGAACTCTGTAGCTCCTTCAAAGTGATTGTTGGCCTCTCTGTGGCTTCTCTCACAAGTCTCCTTGTTTTGAGCGCTGAGTTTTGAGGGACGGCCTTTTCTTGGCAGTGCCTGGGTGGTGTGATGCAGCTTCCACTTTCCTGATTATTGATCCAACTGTGATCACTGGGCTATCCAAACACTATTATTTTGTACCCTTTCCCTAATCTATGCATTTGTATTACTTTATCTCTAACTTCTGTAGAATGCTCTTTGGTCTTCATTTTCCTTCAGATTCACAGCCTGACCAATGATCCTTCAACAGTGGGGTTTTTATCCAGAAAATGTGACCAACTTTAATGGTTCACAGGTGGAGGCCAATGGTAAGGTAATTGTGTCCTCGTTAGGGCAATTTCTTTCATAGGTGTAAACTGGGAGCTTCCACAGCACAGGGGTTGAATACTTATGCAAGCAAGATATTTCAGTTTTTTATTTTTCTTAAATATTTCCCAACATAAAACCAATGTCACCTTCCAATAATTGATTTTGAGTTTCAGGGATTTAAAATAAAATATCAAACAGAAAAAAATTTCAATGTACCATTTGTAATTCAGTAATATGAGAGAATTAGTCAGGGGTCTGAATACGTTTGCAAGGCACTGTATATTGGAATAAGTCAATTTCTACCCTAACCCCCTGTGGCAGGATGAGGCCCTGCCTATTCGTTTTAGTTTAGATCGGCAGGGACAGTGTTAATCCCCTGACCTACCTACAAATTGTTTCAGGTGGTTGAGATTGAGCTAATTGCTGCAATCGGTCCCAGTCACCTGGTATATAAGGAGGCCTCAGCCTCATAGTCGGGGCAGAGGGAGAGTTCCAGAACCAGGAGAGAAAGGAGGAAAGAGGGCTGTTTTTGTTTGTTTTTTTTTTTGTTTGAAGAGCCAGGAAGGATTGAAGCCTAATTTTTTGAGTTTTATTTATGTTTGAAACCTTTTGTTTGGCCCTCGTGCCAGTTTATTTTGTGTGTTTTGTTGAATAAAAGCTTTATTTCTGAACTTTTTAAAACTGTCTCTGAGCCTCACCCTCTGTCATCCCGTCACCCCCTTTCTCTAAGACGAGAAGGTATTTCTCCTCATCAATCCTGGCCTTAGTGCCATAAGTTTATTGATAAGAGGATCCCTGCTCTTGTGCCAAGAATATCTCTCTGTACCAAGCAATGGTCTTTCCAAAGACAGGTTTATAAAAAGTTCAGGAATACAGATTACATAGTTTACTTTTGCTTTCAAAGTTACTTTTCATTGTTATTTCAAACATAACGTCTTATTTTCTGCATTATTTTCAGCTCGGGGCTAGATTTAAGTATTCTTTATTCGTTATCAACTAAGACTTCCTACCACATTCTTTTTATTATTTAAAAGGCAGTGTACTGGCTGTTTTGGGTCCTTATGGTTTTCTCTTTTTAACTTTTAAGAAACCTCTAGCCCTTGTTATCACAACAGTTTATACTACTTAAAGCAAACATTAACACACATATACTTAGTACAGCAACTTTTTACATTCAAACTGAAATGCGTTTAACAGAGACTGGGCACTCAATTCTGGAGTTGTGCCTATCTTGATAAGGGACTGCTTAAAGCCAGCTAGTGTACCAGGCAGTGCTGGTTTCTTACACAGAAAGCATTCACAGTATCACAGGATTTTCACAATATTCCTTACAGACTAAAGATTATTAAGCACTACTTCGGGTTACATTGCAGATCATTTTATCAATACATGTCATTTTTAAATCATCCAGTTCATGTCCAGCAGATCTGCACGTTCCCAGCAGGCTTCAAAGTCTGTGTCAGGTTCGGCTCGAGTGGGTTCTGCAAAGACCACCACAGGCCCTTTAATCCAGCGTCTCGCATCGCAGGTATGGGCTACAAGACACTTGTACACGCTTAATAGGGACACCTTCCTCACATTCCAATTTGCCTAGATGTGCCCATTTTACAAGGTGACCGCGTTCACAATCCATGCATTCCACTCTTTTTACATCTCTTGGATGTACATTCAAGTGAGAGAAAGCTATCCCCTCAGCATCTTTACACTCAAACAAGATTCGACAGTGTTTGACTAGGTCACTGCAGGCTGGACATGGCCCTGCCAGGGGTGATTCACCTCTGCACCTGTCACAGGCACACAAGAGGATTTTTTCCCATTTGATGAGTCAGAGTTAGCTCTGTACCCCTCACAATCATTCTAGACCTGTACATGTTTCTTTCATACATTTCATTTTGTTCACATAGAGATACTTTACGAGGTATGCCATCCATCCAGAACACAGTAGGAGGCCAAAACTCACTGTTTTTCATATCAGCGGGCACCCAGCATCTGTTTTGCTCTGCATCATCAGTGGCCAGACTTAATACAACTGAATCAATTGATGAACCGTGAACTCTAGCCACTGAAATTCTCCATGCAAAGAGATCCAATGTCTTACTACACATAACTGGTTCGGGATCACCTGTGACACTGCCTTGGTCATAGGAGTGGGGTTAATTGAATGTGTTATAATACAAGTCCATATGGGGTTTATGTTGTCGTTCCTGAACTACAGAAATAAGTTCCCAAACGAATGGAGGGATGATGTGGGACATATTCCCTGAATATGATAATACATGAACTTGTATTAGAAATGTAACTGGATTCATTAATGAAACTGTGTGTCTTGAAGGGGGCCTCTGGCTTGCAGACATACTGAACTATGTGACCTACTGATTAGGTGACCGGCACCTGGACTGGTTTAGGCTGAACAGACAGTTGAATTATGGACAGATAATTCACACGTGCAACAACAATCGTTTTGATGCAAGGAAGACATAAACTAGTGATGTCCCAGTGGAAAAGGACATTAAAAAATCAAAGGACTGTGAGTTTAAAAAAGGCAAGATACATATATGATCTCAAGAAAGTGGCTATTTAGCAGAGTGAAAAAGACTATGAATATCCAAACAAACTAAACATTTTGCACTCCACATCGAATGCTAAACAAGGTGCTGTCACTTTGCTAAGCAAAGCTGCAACTCTGGGAGTCTGCCTAAAAATGGACCCAAGACAGAACTCTGCCTGAAACAGACCCAAGACGAGGAAGCAAGCTGCAAGCGAGTCAACGACCACAAGCAACGAGACTGCCGTAAAACTTACAGCGACTGTTATCAGACAAACCAGTCAAGGTCTGCTGTACACCTAAAACCACAGTATCCAAAATAAACTGTGTTTTGCTATCTGCATAGCTAAAAGATTCAGCGACGAGGACAGATCAGACAGGTGCTGTTGTGGATCCTATACTGAGGACTGAAGACTTTGTTGCAGCTGTTTGTTGATTCTATTGAGAATTGAAAGCTTTGTTGCCGAGTTTGATCCAATGTGGGATTGAAGACTTTGTTGCTGAGAGGAGAGCCTTTTTCTACTGGACACTTCAACTGATTGAGTTTCCAAACCAGCGGACCAAAAGTCTAAGCTTCAAGGAACCGTTGAATATAATTCCAGTTGCATTTTCCTTTCACGGAATTAAATTAATAGTAACACATTCACATAGAATTGAACTGTAAATTATTTAGTGTGCACCCTTTGTGTGTGAAATAACTTTTAGTGAAACTTGATGAAGTAACTATAAGTAATCTACCTCATATTGTCGTATGAAGAATTTCTTTAAAAGTAAACTTGCCATATACCTAATCTATATACCACTGATAAGCTTAATGTGATATATTCTAAGATTGTCTGTATCATCTCAGTCGAGGCCGTGGTCATATGTGGGCGTGTGTGTGTGAGCAAGCTACTAGCTACGTCACAGCTTGCTTGAGCTGCTGAGTTGCTGCTTTGTGTGTGAGGAGACAGGCGTTGTCACATTTCAATTGCCTGCTAGCCAGCATGAGTGCAGTGAGAGTTTTGAATTGTGTTTTGTGCTTAGAGACTAAGAGATTTACTTTCTGACTTTTCTGATTTCTGTTTAATATTTGTGTACTTAATAAAATACTACTGTTGATTAAACATTCCTTGTGTCTGCGCGTGTATGTGTGTTCATAGTAAATCCTCAATCTTTCCAACACGTCAATGAAATAATATTAATAAGAGAACTAGTCAACCCAGATAAACATTAAATTCTCAATTATTGAATTGTTCCTACAGCTATGAGAACGTTGTGGAAATTAAAAACTGAGTAAACCTTATAAAAACCTGTTGTTCTATCGGGGCCATCATGAAAGAAGTATTCATGAAACCCAAGGGAATGTGTATAAACACAAAAACAGTCTGTGGCAGGGTGGCTGAGTCGGTGACGTCACGGCAGAAGCAGGAAGGGAAAAGTACTGACACCAGGCAAGTACTGCAGTTCAAGGCGGCATTTGCTGTTTATTTATTAAGCAACAAAAATAAATAAAAGGTTTAAACAAAAAGACTGTGCTCACAGAGCAAAATAAAAGGTGTAAACAAAACAAATCTCGAACACAAAATATATAAAACACAGGTCAAGCTGGGCAGATTGCCTTCACTGTTCCTATGTTTAATTTTAGTTTCGTTTTTCTGTCACTCCTCTTGCTCACTCTCTCCGATCTAACACCCACCCAGAGTGCAGCGAGCTGCAGGCTTTTATATTGTGACCGAGGGGTCTAACTGGCTAGTCAATTATTCCATTACCCCTCGGCCACAATCTGCACGAGTCTACTAATTACTGCTGTGGATGGGACTACCCATGCACGCTACAAAACAATCTGCTACGCCGTCAAAATACAAAACAATAATAAACCCTGCGGCGTTTCGCGGTCATATTTATAATTAATAAATCATAAAACAAAACAAATGCGGAGGGGGAGACCCCGATCTAAAAAAAAAAAATAATACGTACAGGGCTCTCTACTGCCCTGCTACACAGTCATTTTGTGAATATAGCCCTTTGTTTCTTCTTTAGTTTTCTTAAAAAATGCCAGATCAGTTAAAACTTCATAAAAGCAAAAATATCCTGTCTGGGTCCATTGCTAAATCATTTTCCAGTTGGCACTTGGCATGACACTTGGAACTTCAGTTTTATGCTTATCATTAGAGCTGCACAAGCTTATTATTGTTTTTGTCCCACAAACAGGTTCAACCTGCTACCCATGAAAACAACGTGACTGACAGGATCTACTGTATTTGTGTCTACAGAATGCACACTGTTTTTTCACTTTTTTTATTGAACCCTTTGCGGTCCTATGTCGGACCTGGTCCGACATCGCAATTTTCCCTTTCGGTCCAATGTCGGACCCTGTCCGACAGCATCAAAAAGATGCAAAAAACAGGTCTCTAGTCGTTTTTTCTCCGGAAAAAGCCGAGAAAACCATTCAATGGCCGAGTGAGACCGATAGGAGCCAAGAGAAGCCGAAAAAAAGGGAGTATCTCATGAATACTGATAGACCCGACACCACATAGATAACACGGACATAAACAAGATAGCTGCTTCCGCATCCAGTGCTCAAAGAATATCACATTTGCAGAGGTTTTTTTAGATGTTTTAGCAATAAAATAATGACTTGGATCGCATTATTGAGGAGTTTGGTGATAAAACGAGTGATCAAGAGATGATTTATCGGTATGTACTATTAAGAGTTATTTGAAAAATATAGCGAACGAGGGGTGGGACGGTGCTGGAGATGTCCTGTTGATATGCAGTGCCTTTTAAACCTGTTTTACTGTGAAAATACTTTTAAACAGTGTGTCTAAAGTAAACTGCGCGTGTGAAAATGAATTGGACCTGACACGCCTGACACGCTGAATAAATGGACTGCAAAGGGTTAAAACTGTGATTGTGATCTATTTGTCTATCTGTATATATACTGTACTGCGGAACTCTTGGAACAGTTCCTCAGATTGGATTCAGTCTTGCTCTTTAGCTTTCTCCAAACTGCCAGCTTCCTTGGAAGTCTTGTTGCCGAAAAGTGCAAGGTAGCCAGCCCTGAAGACAATGTTGTAACTATATTTGAACAGTCCATCCTGGTTCCATGCTTTCTGCTCTTTCCTCGAGCCCACGCTATGCAGCATCAGGTTCTGCAAGTTCTCCATCATGGCCTGGGTCATAACCACCAAGCCGTCGCCCATCAGGTGCTTGTTACTGGAGGTTTGCAGGAACTTGTGATCTTTTTGCATTGCATGATAGCCAAAGACCTTCTCTACCAGCTGTATAGCAAACTTGTTAAAGTCAAGCTTGGCTCTGGTCTCTTTCACTACAGTACCAAAAGAAAGGGGGTCCATGAGGAAGGTGACGTAGTGACCTGCTAACTGCACAGTGAAAATGCTCCCATGCTTCTCTTGCATCTTCTGCAGGAACTTGGCTGTGTCCCTTCGGAAGTCCAGCACGTGGCCCAGCCATGGTAGGGGGCTGTTTTTTTAATATATATATGTGTAATTATGGTTTGAATTATTGAATATGTGTGTTGTGTAATGAGTGCATTTAATTATTTTGATTAATGATTGTTCTATCCCCCAGTCTTTTCCTATTGAAGAAGCATGGAACACTGCCTTTGCTGTCTGTCAGAGGATCCAAACTACACTACCGGAGGTTGGTCGTACAAGTACGGTACGCTTAGAATCTCGACGCCCGATTACTGTCCCAGCAAGGAGTGAACAGGTGGTGTGGGCCAGAGTGGCGGATAACTATAAAGGAGCTGAGTACTGTGCCCTTGTGGAACCTGACGGAAATGACGGGCGAGTAGAAGTGGCAAGGTCAGTGAGTATAGTTTGTCAGGGGCGAGTTCTGCTTTATCTGAGGAACTCAAACGCTTACCCCATAACGGTGCATCGATTTCAGAAGTTGGCAACCGTCTCCATGATTGACCCTGAAGATGTGAGGGGGGAACAAGACCTGACCCTAGCTGAAGTAAGCCCAGGCCTTGTCGAAGTTGGGGTAGTTAGCTTAGCTAGCGGAGAGCCTGTGGGAAGCGGGAGTGTCTTGGACCAATTGTCCCTACAGGGAGACAGACTTACTCTAGAGCAATAAGCGCAGTGGCAGGAGCTCCTGAGCCGATGGCAGTGAGTGTTTGCGACCCATGAGGGGGACTATGGATGGACTGGGGCTGTACAACACCAGATCCCTACGGGATGCGTGCTGCCTAGTCGAGAGAGGTATATAGCTATTCCCCTTACACGGTATAAAGGACCCTCCTACAAGTTATGTTGGATGCAGAGGTGGTTCGGGAAAGCTGTAGTCCGTGGGCCGCACCAATAGTCCTAGTCTGGAAGAAAGATGGCAGCTGGTGGTTCTGCGTAGACTACCGGAAGCTGAATGGGGTTACCCATAAAGATGCCCACCCACTCCCACGGATCGAGACGACACTGACCAGCTTGACACAAGCACAATGGTACTCAACACTGGATTTAGCTAGCGGTTACTGGCAGGTGGAGGTTGATCCCAGGGACAGGGAAAAGATGGCCTTCACCACACTATTTGGGCTTTATGAGTTTGAACGCATGCCCTATGGGCTGTGTAATGCCCCAGCTACGTTCCAAAGGCTTATGCAGTGCTCTTTAGGTGAACAGGTTAACGAGTCGGTATTGATATACCTGGACGATATAATTGTCTATTCCTCTGATTTCACAGCTCACCTGAACCATTTAGAGACTGTATTTGAAATGCTGTGGAAGTATGGCTTGAAGCTCCAGCCTGGTAAGTGCCAGTTGTTCCAACGCCACGTCAAGTTCCTTGGACACGTAGTTAGTGATAGAGGAGTAGCCACAGACCCAGAGAAGTTGAAGGTGGTGCAGCTGGGAAGCCCCGAAGACCATTACGCAGGTACAATCGTTCTTGGGATTTCTGGGTTATTATAGGCGGTTTATTGAAGGGTTCGCAAAGATTGCCCAACCCTTGAATCGACTGTTGGTAGGCACTGGCCGTCGCCAAGGGCGGTAGTCCTCGACAGTTGGCTGGACTGAAGACTGCGAGAGGGCATTCCAGCAGCTAAAACGAGAGTTGCTCCAGGCACCGATTTTAGCCTATGCAGATTTCACTGTCCCATATATACTGTATACAGACGCTAGCAATGTGGGGCTAGGAGCGGTATTGGCACAAGAAGAAGAGGGGGTCGAACGAGTAATTACCTATGCTAGCCGGAGCCTGCACCCGGCCGAACAGAATGATTCCAACTATAGTTCAATTAAACTCGAACTACTGGCGCTAAAATGGGCAGTAGTGGATAAGTTCAAGGATTACTTGTGGGGAAACCCTTTCGTGGTGTACACTGACAATAACCCTTTGGTGCACCTTCAAACTGCAAAACTGGGGGCAGTTGAGCAGAGGTGGGAGGCTCAACTGGCTAACTTCCAGTTTGAAATTAAACATAGACCTGGCCGTGAAAATACTAATGCTGATGTTTTATCTCGGATGTCTTTTAGGCAGGAGACCGAACCACCACCTACGACGCCCAAGTGCCGGACCTGTTCTGTGGTCAGGCAGAGGTAGCTGACTCAACCACTGAGGAGGCTGTGGCCCAAGTCTGGGGCTGGAACCCGCCCTGAAAGCAGTAAAAACCTACCTCCAGAGAGGTCATGCCCCCACTGGGATGGAGAGGAAGAAGGAGTCTGCTACTGCTGTAAAAGTGCTGCGGTATTGGGATGCTAAGCAGTGGTGGGAGTACCATGATCGCGCTGGTCACCAAGGACAAGAGAAGACCTTGTCCATTTTAAAAAAGACTTTTTACTAGCCTGGAATGGATAAAGACTCCAGCCTGTGGTTAATGACCTGCTCACGCTGCCTCCTGAGAAAAGGGAAACCGGACGGTAAGGCTCCATTGGTCCCTATTAGGGTAAGCGCACCTCTGGAAGTCATTGGAATCGATTATTTGACTTTGAGCCGACCCTCAGACCGCTATCAGAACATATTAGTACTCACAGACCTGTTCACTAAATTTGGCTGGGCAATTCCCACTCGGGACCAGACAGCCCTTACGACCGCACGAGTATTGTGGTATCATGTAATTCAACCCTTCGGATGTCCCGAACGGTTGGGGGAGAGTGTCACAAAGTCAGTGGGAAGACTTCAAATAAATTAGTGTTTCTATCAAAGAGACATCTATCTCTGCTGCATATGTCACAAAGTGACATGCTAAACTGCTGCTGACTTTTTTTGTGATATATATATTAAATGTTGTTATGGTTTGAATTATTGAATATGTGTGTTGTGTAATGAGTGCATTTAATTATTATTATTATTTTTTCTAGATATTGTTTTGATTTATGTTGTAGCACAGTGTACTATGTGTTTCACTTCCTTGATTAATCCCTTGTTTATTTTCACATGCACAATTTGAGCTCAGCAGCAGCAGCATTGCCATTTGGTGCCAGTAGACCGATGCACATCAACAGGCTATCTACCATATTAAGGACCCTATTAGAGGGAACGGGAGTAGAGAGAAAGGGAGGAGGAAACAGAAAAAGAGGGAATCGAGACAGAGAAACAGGGCATAACACGAGACAGGAGGGTAGCCGAACTAGGGGAAAGTGGAACGAGCGGAACGAGGGAGAAGTGGAATGACAGGGAACTAGATGAGGATAATGAGACAACAGACTACAACAGAGAACGAGATAATAACAGAGTACAGACGAGAACATCGGAGGGGAGAGAGAATTTGGATTGAATGCGGACAACTACAGCACTGGTAGAAAGGGACGCTGGTGGAGTGTGTTGGTGGAGTTAGCGGAGCTCAGCAGGACACTGGATAATGCACAGGGAGGAGCGGGCCTGCTTAAATTACCTCTGTGATAATGAGCTAAGTATCGCTTGGTTTTAGTTGTTTGCTCTGTATTTTTCATTTGTAACTCAACTATTGTATCGCGTATTGTTGCTCTTATACACTTAGTACTGGGTGTTAGGATTGTCTTGAATATTACTTGGTGGTTCACTCTCGCACAATAAATGTTATGGGCCCAGTAGAGTTTTAAAATGTATTACTAGTGTCGTGGTGTCTTCCGATATTTCTCTTTTTATATATTTAATATTACTGTGGGGCTTTCATATTGCTTTGTATACATGTTGATTTAGTCTAACGATATTGTATTTTTTTCTTACTTTATTGTGCTCGATAGTAAGTCAGGCCACATTGTATTGTTCGGGTAGTACTATCTATTTAGCCACGGGTGTCCCGGGTCTTATGTGCTCTTTCTACAGTTGTTACCAGCTTCCCCCAGCTGCATACAGAGTGTCAGACGCCAACTTTCTCTTGAACCACTGAAACTAAGTACCAAGATTTCTATGAAGGCTAACTGGACCCAAGATTTGATTCTACTCAGAAGACCTGTTCACTTTGCGAGTGCAGTAATTAGAGCTGGGAGATACAGGGTTTTAGTGGGGTGTGTAACTTTTGTATGGGTTGGGAACGAATTGGCTATACTGGCCTACTTAGTTTAAAGTTTAAGGACAGTACTAAATTGTGGGAAGCAAGTGTCTGTGCATCCTGGCTGCCTGTGTATCCCAGACAGTGGCACTAGAGATTTGAATAATTTTAACTTAGCTGTGTGATGTGAACTTTGTTTGTTTTGTTTTTTAAGTGTGAAAGCCCTCCTATTTTATTTCCTGTTTTAACTGTACAAGCAAATTGTAATAAACGTTTTAACCTCATTGGTTGGTCTGTGCATCCCTATTTTGGCTGGTGGTGGATCTTAGTGTGTGGCCCCCCTACTTTGAACCTGTGTAAGCCTATAGTAGGGTTATTCTACCTATGCCTAGAGGCAGCGAAGGGGTTTAATTAGTCAGTTTAATTAGTCAATTTGTACGGGTGACTCTCGTTCTGGCGTAGTCGGTCTACAATTGCACACACACCTTGCTGTTGCCCCCACCCTCGCCTCGCCACACATACACCTTTCACTCAAAAAGGATGATCACACCTTGTACAAGTGAAGACAGGTTTTAGATTAATTTGTGACAAAGCAAATTATGCTGTTAAACACCTGTAAACACCGGTCATAATTCCCTGCATTTTATATAACGTAACCATTATTAGCTTGTTATTGTTTGTTATAAATCTTAACAGAAACTAGGCTGTTAACAAACTTTGGCATTTGGGTCTTCATATACACCAAAAATATTAGTAACTGGTTATGTATGGTTAAGAAAAAAGCAACAAAAACACACGTTTTATTAGTGGCTCTCTTCTGCTGGGCTTTTTTCCCATTTTTCAGAATGAAGAAATAGAGCTAGACCCCAGACTTCACTGCCATACAAAAGAATGGGTAAGATCACACTGTCAGACAGTTTTGTCCACATTTTTATTGACGGGATTAATTGATATATTTGTCTCTTTATTGCGTAATATGCCCTGCTTGCTTTTTCTGTGAGATTTTTTATTGCTAAATGTAGACTGCCTGATGAACATTAATAGACCCAGGTAGTTGTAGTTGTAGTTTGTTGTGTGTTCCACTACATTATTATTTAGGGTGAATTGGAATTTATTTCCCTGCTTTTTTCTGGAAAAATCATTATTTTAGTTCCCAGGATTCATTTCTAGGGCCCAGGTTTTACGGTATTGCTCTGGTGTTATGAGTTTCTGCTGGAGGTCTGTTGCTGTGGGTGACAGTAACACCAGCTCATCTGCGTATAAGAGGCACTTGATCCGTGTGTCGTCTATGGTCAGTCCAGGGTCAGGGGACTGTTCCAGATCTGTGGTTTATATACAGGTTAGTTGGGCTGAGACTGCATCCCTGTCTCACTCCCCGGCCCTGTGTGAAGGAATCTGTCCTCCTGCTCTTGATTTTTACACTGCATTGGTTGCCTGTGTATATTGAGTTAATGATATCATATACATTGCCTCCAATTGCACTTTGGAGTAATTTCATTACAAGTCCTGGATGCCAGATTGAATCGAAGGCACATTTGAAATCTACAAAACATGCAAATATTTTCTGTTTCTTTTCGTGGTGTACATGCTGGGTGAAATTTATTTATTTATTCTTTTCCTCCCTCCTCCTCCCTGTGTGAGGAGACTCAGTGTCACTCCCTTGTTGTGACAGGTGCTTGTGAATTGGGCTGCCTCTTTAATGCATCTTGTTTCCTCTAGTAAGAGGGTGGGGAGTTTTTCATGTTCTGGCAGGTCTGGGAATTGTTTGCAGAGATTTTTGATTTTTGGGAAGAAGGCGTGCCTTAATGGGTTATATTTGGAGCACTGCACTAGAAAGTGTAACTCTGTCTCGACCTGGTTGAGAGGACAGTGAGCACGCAGTCTGTCCTCTTTGGGCAGCCATGTCTGCCTGTGTCGGTCGGTCTCGATGGCTAGGCTGTGCTCGCTGAGCCTGTACTTTGTTAAGGTCTGTCTCTGTTTGTTGTCTTTCACCCTGGTCAGGTATTCAGCCAGAGTGCAGTGTCTTTTTAGGGCCCGATAGCATTCCAGTTTGCTTTGTATTTTAGTGCATGTCCCCCAATGAATAAGGTATTCTTGTTTGTTTTGTGCTAGAATTTGGTTTACTCTGATTGTATGTGTTGGAGTGGTGCTGATTGTATGTGTTAGAGTGGTGTTAGAGTGGTGCTGTCCTGAAGCTGGTTGGTGAGCTTCAGGACCAGCTGGCTGAGGGGACTCTTCTCTGGGGTCTGCTCTTGGTATTGCAAGGCTTTATGGTGGTAAGAGTTTATGTTACTATTTTTTAGATGGAGCCAAAATGTAATTGCTCTTTTTTGGATATTAATCAATAGTATTGGTCTAAGTTCATATTCTCAGTTTTCTTTAATGGTTTCATGACAAGCTACGACCTGTAATTTTGCATATAATAGATCCAATAACTCTAGTGGTTGCCCTAATGGACTCTGTGACTTTTCATAGAAAATTCCAAATCCAGTTCTGTATTTTTGTATATAGGAAAGTCTTATGGATCCAAAATGTCATACTATTCATTTTTTTAAAGGAATCCCTAGAGGACAGTTCAATGGAATATGAAACTGCAGGCGACAATCCTATGCAGGGGATAGTGTAGAAATGCAAAACTAGACTTGCCCAAATAATTGGCATAGGCAAAACTAGGTTGGCCTAGCATCGATGTTGAAGCTTTGGACGAAACTAGACTCACCCAAATTAATGGCATGGGCGAACTAGATTCACCCAACATCGATTTTGAAGCATTGGACGAAATTCAGTGAAAACTGTTGAAAAAACAGGTTTTGCCCAGTCATCTTTTTCAAGTTCTGGGCCAATCTAGATTGGATGTGGGCGAGTACAGAGGTCGGGATACTATTTTAGGCTGCCACAGAACATTGACCCTGGCCACGTACAACTGCAGATCTCTTTCAGGTGAAGTAAGACTTCAAGAGTTGGAAGAACTTAGAAGAATCAAGTGGGACATTGTAGGACTAAGCGAAGTACAGCGAAAAGACGAAGGACTACTAGAACTCAAGAGTGGACATTTTCTCTTCGACCAAGAAACTACAGATGGACAAACAGGAGCCGTTGGATTCATTGTCCACAAGAGAATCAAGAATAACGTAGTGGAGATTGAAAGCACATCAGAGAGGTCAGCAAGACTGATAGTGAAAGTTTCAAGGAAGTATGAACTTCAGGTCATCAAGTATATGCATCAACAACAAGCTTTTTGGATGAAGAAGTACAAGAACTACACGAAAATGGGAAGGGACACTATAAGTTCATCATCAGTGACTTCAATGCCAAAATAGGAGCCCAGCAAGAAGACTAGAATTCGGTCAGCAAACTTGGACATGGTGACAGGAATGAGAGGGGCGACAGACTAGTCGAATTTGCAGAGAACAAGAACGTGTTCATCATGAACACCTTCTTCCAGAAGAAACTCATCAGGAAATGGACATGGAGAGGACCCAACAGAGTGAAGAATTAAATTGACTACATACTCACCAACAAGAAGCACACCGTACAAGATTTCTCAGTACTAAACAATTTTAACACAGGAAGTGACCTGTGACAGAGATCAAATGATTCTTGGTGTTAGAGATCTCCCTCCCGACCTACGAAGGCTCTGTGTAAAGGGAACAGAGTACCCTGGACTGGATAGCACGACAGTTCATTCCCAGGGTTAGGCGGAAGTTGGACATCTAGAAATACGGTGGGTGAAGCAGGCGTCTGGCAATTCTGCCTCTACGGAGAACTCTGCTCAGAGAGCTGCAGTACTCATGAACTTTGCAGTTTTCAACTTTTTGTATAATTAAATACAAAACTGTGAAGCACTATCTTTCTGTATTTTGTAGAAGAATAAATACTCCAGTAAACATAAATAACAATCACAATACTCATACTTTGATGGTTTTTGTTTTATTTCCCTTTTAAAAACTGTAATTTCTGAAAAAACATTGCCTCAAGCATATTCAAACTGGTAAAAAATGAATAAAAATATTAAATTAAACTCTAAAACACACATCTAAGTATAGTAATTGAAGACATACCATGTGCAATGTAATTTCTTTTTGCTTGCAGTATTTTCTGTATTGATCTCAAAAAAACACATCACGCCAAACATGTTTTGATGACAGTGCGAAATAGGCGTTTCCTTGGGTCCGAAGTTTTTTTTACACTTTTTCAAACTCACGGCTGATGAGTTCTTGTCGAGTTTGATTCATGTTTGTATAATAAATTAAAAGTAGACAGCATAAGCTTTCTGTCAGTGTAGGCCCTTAGACATATGACATATAGAAAGGTGTTTTTTTAAAATTATATTTCCTTTACTCGAAGATTTCAAAACCTAAACCAATCCGGGCCGAGCTAAGATTTACACTATTGGTTGTTGAAGGTGTCTATAGTAAAACGTCATTTAAACGAAGTGCCAATCGTGGTCGACATTTTAGATATTAGGGTGTTAACATCATACGCGCTCGGTGACAAGTTTGTCATTTTCGAACAGTTAGCTGTGATACAGCGATGATAGAATTTAAAACAAAGTATACTGTCTACAACAAATATTCAGGCATTGCTACATTTCTTATTTTCTTTTATGTTGAATTTGAATGTTGCAAAGAAAAAGCTTCTTATTTGCGCTGTACAAAACCACAAAGGTCCTGCAAATTTAAAACCTTAGGTACTCAATTGTGATAATACACTAGTATCTCATCCAGAATAAAAAAAAATACTTGTTAACTAAACTTTTTAAAGTTTTGTATTTAAATAAACAACATATAATGGGAGCACGTTCAAGTCACAGGCAAGTGCCTCTCATTTTCCATGGCTGGGTACAGCCCATTCATTATTTAAGAATGTTTTTTGAAGTCTGTTTTATGAGTAAAATGTCTTGGTAAACTACTTTTAATTCTTATAGTTTTAAATTACAAAAAAAATTCAATTATGTTGAATTAATTTATTGAATTAAAGTAGTCACTTTCTTTGAATGTTGACTGTTCTTATTTCAGTACAGAGATACTAATAATACTGTATACAACAAAGCAGACACTCACAAAACTGTTAAAGTCTCTCTTGTGTTACATGCTTACTGGAAAAGAAAGTATTACACATAAATATCACTGGTTTGCTTCAACAAAGTCTTGTCTTTCATAAAAATTAAAAACAATTCTGTATTCCATGTAGTAAATCTGCATGCAGCTTTACCTGTAGAACAACAAACTACAACTATATACAATGCAGTTTCAATTATAGTGATCATAATTAATTTTTGTAAAAACAGTTAAACTGCAGTGTAATAGGAGTGTTCTGTTATGGTGTGGGTATACACTGAGAGACAAGAGAGACACAGAGGGTTTGAGAAAATGCCGCTCAGGCATCCAGGTTTTATTAAACAAACAGGCAGCTGTTGCAATGGTGGTTATCAGAAAACTATACCATGTTAGATAGAATACCAAAAAGAAAGGAACAAGCAGGAACAAATCACATAGTTAAAACATTCTTAAATGAATTCAAATTGAACAGTTAATTTCACTTAGGATCATTGGTAAACCTTTATAGACTATATATTTGGTTATTTTTTCATCTGAATTATTTCAATTCATTAGAATCGTAGGCGGTATTTAAACTGGATGTCTCTGACTGGTTGCATAGATCCAAAACCCCAGCGTGTGACATCAATGGAGGGGATTTCCTCATCTGGATTTTGTAGCCTAAACTCAAAATATGTCAGCATGAGAAAAACAAACTGTTTGAGCTCATTTGTAGCAAAGAAGCGTCCCGGGCACATAGTGACTCCAGCACCCCAAGGCATGTTATAATATTTCAGCTTCTTACCATCTTTGTAAAAGTCAGTCTTTTGATCCTCCGGGTCAGGAATCGGTCATATTTAAATTTGTCTGGATCCGGATGCACGGCCGCATCCATCTGCACTGCAGTGTATGGGAACAGAGCCACTCTGTCCCCCTCTCGTATGCTGTACTCTCGTCCATCTGCCATCCTGAGTTTCATGTCCTGCATGACAGCCCTGGTGAGGACAGGGGCAGCAGTTAAACGAAGGGTTTCCTCCACTGCACTGTCCAAAATGGGGGTCTTGAGAAGCATGTCTCTAGTGAGATTAAGTAGTGGGGCCCCAGATGTGACCTCTTGGCCGGTTTCCCTTAAGAGCTGGTCCACTTCCCCCTGGACTGCCTTCATGGCTTCAGAATGCTTCATGAGGAACAGTAGCAGCCAGAATGCGGACGGACCAGTGTTGCCCTGGGAAGCCCAGAGGAGCAGAAACATGTATCTGTCCTGCATTGATTCCTTCATTCCACTCTCAGCTCTCACCTGCTGCTGATCCAACACCCAGCTACTGATGTTGTCTTTGTTAGCCCCCTTCTGCACAGAGAGCCTGTTCCAAAACCACCTCTTCAACCTCTCTGCTTCCATCTTTTCCTTTGGCGGCAACACTCCATATGCCAGCCGGGGGAAGAGTCTATCGTACTTGCGGAACTCTTGGAACAGTTCCTCAGATTGGATTCGGTCTTGCTCTTTAGCTTTCTCCAAACTGCCAGCTTCCTTGGAAGTCTTGTTGCCGAAAAGTGCAAGGTAGCCAGCCCTGAAGACAATGTTGTAACTATATTTGAACAGTCCATCCTGGCTCCATGCTTTCTGCTCTTTCCTCGAGCCCACGCTATGCAGCATCAGGTTCTGCAAGTTCTCCATCATGGCCTGGGTCATAACCACCAAGCCGTCGCCCATCAGGTGCTTGTTACTGGAGGTTTGCAGGAACTTGTGATAATCTTCCGTTGTGTGGTAGCCAAAGACCTTCTCTATTAGCTGTAAAGCAAACTTGTTAAAGTCAAGCTTGGCTCTGGCCTCTTTCACTACAGTGCCAAAAGAAAAGGGGTCCATGAGGAAGGTGAAGTAGTGACCTGCTAACTGCACAGTGAAAATGCTCCCATGCTTCTCTTGCATCTTCTGCAGGAAGTTGGCTGTGTCCCTTCGGAAGTCCAGCACGTGGCCCAGCCATGGTATGGGGCCCTTATCCAGGGGAGGCTCTCCGTGTCGTCTTTTACGAAAAGCTCCCAAGAAATACAGGCCACTGAGGATGGAGATTAGCAAGGCAAGGAGGACTGGAAGCAAGAGAGACATTTTTTCTTTCTGTTACTCTGAGCACTGCTCTGACTGAGAGCTAAGAGAAAACGGCAAAATACACTAGACCCTAGGCTCCTCCTTTTGGGCTGCTAGCCAGTCAGGGTGAGAACTGATCAGTGAGAAATGATTTTAAAAAAGCATGTGTATGTTTGCAAAGTTTACTCACTGTACAGGACAGCAATAATTGGAAATTATCAATTTAACATTCATTTTATTCTTAAAACTTTTTTTTGGAAATTTCAGGACATTTTGGAGCACTAACTTTTAACTGCATATTTTAACTAAGACTAAACATCTATTGAGAAACAAACCAAATAAACAAGCCGGTATTTTGGGGCTTTCAGCCGCTTTAGCTTGAATATTAACCTTTGGGTTTACATCAGTATTTCTTACTGATTAACACAACACAGGCATTTCTGACAAAGCCCCATTTCCAAGAAAACTATTTTTTTTGTGGCTACAACTCATATTTCTAACTATATACTTAAAGGCTTAAAGAGTAAGTAGCAGGGTTCAGAAAAATATAGCGTTAAACGTCCCTATGTGTTGCTATAACTGTTTCCAAGCTGTTTTCAAAATGACTGCTCTAGTGCACTGGGGTTTGAGATCTGTCCTCTAAATCACTACAGGAAGAGTGATTAAAAAAATAAACATAATAAATGTATTGGCTTTTCTTTTCCGTACCACATTATAGATCGTTATTGCTGAAAACGCAGCTCAGGCATCCAGGTTTTATTAAACAAACAGGCAGCTACTGCAATAGTAGTTATCAGAAAACTGTACCATGTTAGATAGAATATCAAAATCAAAAAGAAAGGAACAAGCAGAAACAAATCACATAGTTAAAACATTCTTAAATGAACTCAAATTGAACAGTTAATTTCACTTCACTGCAGCAAAAGATCTGAACGGTACATCTTGTAGCTCATATAGTGATATTTTTCGTTTAATAAAAACTGAATCTGCAAAACAAAGCACATACAAATAAAATAATCAATCATATTCATTAATTGTGCAATGTGAATATCGTTTCCCGAATCAATTGTATATGCTAGGTTTCAGATCGATCTTCTAAGTCAATGCATAAGACATTTTACAATGTGTAAACGAGCCTTGCGGCTTGGTTTCGTTTCGCCCTGACCCAGACACAAGACTGAAGGTTTAAAGTGCGGATGCGCTTTATTTAATAATAAAAATAAAACGAAAACAAACATCTAGCCCTTACAAGCACTAACTAAACACAAGCTGGAACACTAAACTAATAACCGGACAGCTAAGCTGTTTACCGGCTAAAAACAAAACACACACCGTTTTACACGGCACAACAAGGTTTTTCACACTACCTTTGTTTAACTATCACAGCTGTACACACGCGAACAGCCGATCTTCTTCACAAACACAGCAGCCTACAAAAGACTGGCTGCACGCCTTTTAAACCCTGCACCTGGCACCTAATTTAATAATTCCCAGGTGCGGGTGATAATTAACAAAACAATTAACAATAAACGTGCATGCGCACGTTCTTTTGGCATGGAGGATTTTAACTCCCTCACTGCCTGTTTATAAATGTTATAACATATATTCATTGTATTTTGTACACTTCACGTAAAAAATACGATCTTACATAGAAAACATACAAATAAAATAATCAATGCAAAACGCAAGTAATTGAGTGCCTTTCGCCTATTGATTGACATGCATACGTTTCACCACATTCAACGTTGCACTGAAGCAGAAGCCCACTGACAACTACAAGATGATCCTTGGTCAATGCCCTTGGAGGAATTAGAAGCTTTCATTGCACTAGGATATTCCCGTGGATCATTTGGTGTCAGAAGCCTGTTACTGTACAGTTTGTGGTCCAGTAAGTTGGGAGTTTCTTTTTTTTCCAGAGACAATGCCACGGAATCGCATTTGTGAAATTTTGCGATTTCTGCCTTTCAATCTGAAGCAAACCAGAAGCGCCGGACTTAAAAATGATAAATGTAGACACTCCTAACTTTATAAATAGAGATATGGACACCGGATTTCCAACACAACAGGACTGCTCTTAAATGACCTTAACCTTGTTACATTAACGGGTGGGAGCACAGCATAGAGTGGCCAAGACTGAAAAGTGAGATAATGTGCTGAGCATAGCGAGCCCATTGTGTGTTGTGATTGCTACCATATATTCACCCAGAAATCATGTTATGGTAAAACATACCTATGATGTTACAGTATCCAACAGTAATTTTACATTTTACACAAAAATATGATTTTTGGGTGAATGTATCATAGTAGTATGACAATTTGTATTGGGGAAAAGTAGTTTGGTAGATTTATGCATTGCTTAAACATAAAAGCGTATGTCTTTTTACTATCAGACTAAGCAGGGTTGCCAAAAATAAATATTGCAACATGACCATTGACACAACTGAACCCTCTTTATCAGGAAGACTATAATGTTAATCATTGCAAGAAGTTCAATGACACTTTCCCTGAATTTCTATTTGTCTGTACTTTTTTAACCCTTATTAGTTGCATTGATTGCAAATTGTTCGGGTATTTTGGTACTTGCACTGTCATGCCTTGCTGTTCACTGTAAGTCTCTTTTTGGCCGGGCCTTCATAAATGAGAGTGATTTCTCAGTGATTTTAACAGGGTGGGTTTGATATTAAAATAATCACTAGAACATGATGGAAAACAGCAATGCGTTATCCAGGATATATAGGTTTAGGTTTATCCTGTTTACAAGTGTCAAATGTCCATCTTCATAAGGGACTTGTAGTAATGGCTTTCTGCATGAGGTATTAATTATGTTATTTTTGCAGTTATAAGTGTATGTGTGCGTCTTTTATATTTAAGTTGTTTTTAATCATTGTGTTTAAATTGTGCGTGAATGTGCTTTTATAGTCGTTTTAATGCAGTATTGTCCAAGTTTAGAATTCTCTCATTATACATGGCTGACTCTGCGATGGAGGGAAGGTGCATAAAAAAACAAAATGGATGCACCATGCCACATTACACGTGGCTGACCCTGAGACGGGGGGAGGTATTTTAAAAGACAAGATGGATGATCCCTGCTGCATGTAGCACGTGGTGGCCCATAAGGTCAGAGAGCACCGCCCCCATTCCCACAGAGGAAGTATGTGGTAGGCTCGCTGTGTGTAATAAGAGAACGACTATCTCGATTATTGGACAGAAACTAGTCAGGTTGAAGGGGAGTCAACAATTGCTTACAAAGGTATAAATATCAAACACTGTCAAGTTTTGTCAGTCTTTCCATCTCTTTCAAATTGACTCCATGGATGTCCGTGCTTTCTGATACAAACATATCATGCACTGAGCTCATGAATATTTGTATCTGTTCAAGGTAATTACATTGTAGGAGCAGTTCCAGCTAAATACTGTATCTGTGAGTCGTGTGTGACCTAAATTAAAGTTTACCATGTTCATTTGTATCTCTTGTTTTCACTGAGCTTTTACTATTGACCATAGTTTTTTTTTTTTTTTTTTTACTAATTTTTTGTGCCATGCCTACCTACAGTATGCTGTTCCTTGCTTTTCCTTTGACTTTTATTTAAATACTTAAATACATTTTTACAACCTGCTAAATTCTTGTTGCCAATGAGATAGCAGTGCAGAGAATTTCATTACATTAGGAGTTTCATTAGGAGGCTGTGTGGTCCAGTGGTTAAAGAAATGGGCTTGTAACCAGAAGGTCCCCGGTTCAAATCCCACCTCAGCCACTGACTCATTGTGTGACCCTGAGCAAGTCACTTGACCTCCTTGTGCTCCGTCTTTCGGGTAAGACGTAATTGTAAGTGACTCTGCAGCTGATGCATAGTTCACACACCCTAGTCTCTGTAAGTCGCCTTGGGTAAAGGCGTCTGCTAAATAAACAAATAATAATAATTACCTTTGTAAAGATTCTGTGTTGCATGACTATTTTATTAGTTCAGTCAGGTGCTGAATTCTCATTTTTACTGTGAAATGCAAATTGTGTGTTCTATAATTTTCAAGCCAATCATGAGGAATTGTAAGGTTTAAAATGATGGCAAACATGGAATTAACTACTACGCAATAAGGATGAGACCAGACCATGTTTCAAATTTTAACAACGATTACCATTTATTAGTTAAGAATACAAAACATTACATTCTACATTATTTTTAGATACAATACATGCCACTAGCATTAACAGAGATAAAGTAATTGATCAAGTTACCATCCACTGGTAGAAGCTTCAGACACTACATGAATGTTCTTGATGATCTGGGGGTATGAGGAGCTTGTCAAATAAGCATTTCTCCTATGCTGGTATTTATATCATACAGTCCATGTGCCCTTTAACTTGTTTGCTCTTCAGTCTGGTAACCCACTTATGTCTTGTAACCTTGAGATGTGTAAACTACAAAGTCTAAAAACGGTTGTTGCCTAGCACCTACTTCTTTCAGTGTCTGCTTTCTTGTAGCAAGAGCAGTTTTCAGAGCAGATCTTGTTATCAGTCTTGTTGCTAGGCAGGCTTTGTTAAATATTATCAACACATTTTCTTTCATATGATTACCAATACATTTTCACCCTAAAGGACAA
Source organism: Acipenser oxyrinchus oxyrinchus (assembly GCA_030684275.1). Classification (NCBI taxonomy): domain Eukaryota; kingdom Metazoa; phylum Chordata; class Actinopteri; order Acipenseriformes; family Acipenseridae; genus Acipenser; species Acipenser oxyrinchus. The sequence continues at coordinate 81,551,592 of CM060249.1, forward strand.
CATTTTGAGTCAAATACCAACAAGGTTATAAAACATGGAGAATGACCTTGATTGTCAGGTGTCAGCATTCCTGGATCCACGGTTCAAAAGTCAACTCTTCAACAGTGAGCAAAAAGAAGCAATTGTAAAGGCTTGTTTGTTGGATGTGGTCCTTCTGAAAGGGATTCAGTTCCAACCAAAACAACATGTCCAAATGAAAGTAAGAGCATCCACCAGCTTTCTGACAGTAGCACAGAAGATGATGATAACTAGGGGTCTACTTAAATCGCGGTAAATTTACGTATTTTTCGTGGGTAGGTTATGGAATAAAATTAGGATTTCGCTGACATTTCGTCGACCTGTTTAAACATGAAAGAAGTAGACTATTTCAGAGCACTATAAAAAAAATATTTCAGAGCACTATAAAATAACGGTACTTGCTTCCTTACTAAATCAAAGTGCTGTAATTTGTTAAAGGCAAGCATGCAACATCCCCCAGCAGTTGCATTCTGTCTGGTGTGGACTAGACCATATATTGAGACTGCACGTTCTGCATCCACTGAATGGTTGGAAGTGTAAGGCAAAGCTTAGCCAAGTTATACAGAGGTGGAAATCGAACCCAAAACACAGTTACCCAAGGGCATCTACCACACTTTAATATAGGCAATATATGTAGCACGTTCGTTGTCATGTTATTTGTCCCATTCAATAATTTATTTTATTAGTACCGAGTCAAAACAAAGAAAACGTGCCTATTCCAGTCTAAAATTCTAACTGCGTTTAAAAAGTAAGCAGCAGGTTGTTTGAAGCGAGTTGGCTGTGCTAGATCGTACCTGTAGTATTGATTTAACTTGGATACAACTGACAGGAATACTTTTTGTCTGCGCTGACTTTCCAGTTTGCTTTCTGAAAGCTGTTTATTTTACGTTCTGTTTAGCAGGCTCTGTAGTAGCTTTTGTTTAATGTGTGATTCTGAAGCTAAATAGCGATCAATCGTATTTTCTCCAAAGACACATTACAAGATGTGCAAAACAATGACCTCCATCTGCATGTACAGTTTCTTCAGGAAATGTCTTGACACGACCATCAGCTGAAATATATTTTGCATTTTTTGCTTTGTCGTCCATTTCTGGTATTTTACCTCCAATGCTGAAAACTAGATTTTAGCAACCTAAATCAAAACAATGCAGCACTGACTTGGTCCCACCCCCTACTGTACAGATCACAGAAAATCCAGTACAGACGCACTGACGGGCTGATTAAAACATCGTTCTCATCTGAACAGTAAACAAGAATGTTAACCTCTTTGGAGTATTTTTTTGTAACTGTTATTTGTCTAAGGACGTTTTTTTTTTTTGCACAATGCACACAGGACGGCAAAGGAATAAAATAAAGCCTACCTACAGATGGAAGATACATAGTTTGCGTCGCTTGCGTTGTACAGTAGTTCATTTAAACTAGGAGCCGGACCAAATCAAAGTTAGCACTTAGCGAACGAGGACGTGAAAGCATTAGCGGTAGGGCTGGGACAATAGTGTTTTTTTTACTATCGATGCATCAGTTTCATAAAGACCCGATTCATCGATGCATCGTTTTTTCATAATGCAAAAGAAATGTGCAACTAATACTGTAGCGAGCTTTGTTCCCACAGGCAGGCGCATCACACAGGGCGAGGCAATCCACACACAGGCGGAGGGCAGGCGCAAACCCGGGACCTCTCACACTAAAGCATAGCGCCACTAGTTAATTCTTTGTTAACTGATTTTTTTTTTAAAAATCTTCGTTCTTGTGCAGTTATAGCCTACTGTACAGTAGGGCTCTGGGCAGCACCGTGCCAGTCGGGTATGAGGATGCTGGCATTGCATGGTGCTGACACAAGCCAGGGCACGGTATGGATTTTTACAAAAATCATGAAAACAATGGGGTACGCTTTCATAACAGTGACAGAACAACAATGCTGCAGAAGTCGTGCAAACGAGGTATTTGCCAAGTGTGTGTGTGTGTGTTTTTCTTTCAAGCTCGCATCCGTATTTTTCAATATTTTACACAATAAAAATAAAAGCAGATTATTATTATTATTATTATTTATTTATTTATTTATTTATTTATTTATTTTTCTGCCCTGGCTGTCTTCGTCTGCCTTTTCACATGTTACCGCCTTGTTTCTGCCCCTTCAAAATGTCACAAATACCAGCTGGGGATTTGTCAACAGCTGTTTTCATGTTGCTTTCGGTGGTCCCTCCTACTCCTGCGAAACTTCTCTCCGCCCCTTCCGCGGATTGGAAATGGCTAGTTTTGGTTTCGGGATAAAGAAAATGCGATATAGAAACTAGCGATATTATCGCATAAACACTCTTTCGCAAGAGTGATCTGGGTTTCATTTGGTCCGGCCCAAGGTTTCTTTTTTTTCTTTCCGTACTTGTCCAGTATGCATTGGCCCCTAATAATGTTGAATTTCGTTGTGACCCCTCAATTTAGACAATGAGCTGAAGGTGTATAGACAGCTGAGAAGAGAGAGACTTTGGACTCAAGCATTCCTTGCCTTTGTTGGCACAACTGTCACATCCTTTCTTTTGTCTACCTGCAACATCAGTGGAATATGGTAAACTGTTCTCCACAGCAGGGGATCTAAGTAACAGATACAAAAACAAACCCAAATTCCACATATGTCGAACAACTCATATTTTTTAACTGAAATTTATCTTTCAGGAAGGTGTGACGAGGTAAAGCGATCCCGTGCTGTAATCCTCCCTCCCAGCCGCCAGGGGGCTGTTAGCCAGCCTAGAAGACCCCAACAGAGATGGTGTGACGTGGCAGTTCCACCTTTGGGGTGGAAGTCCCGAAAGGATGGTCACCATCTTTGTTGAGGGCAACAACACGGAATGTGCTGGAAAGTCCCAGAATTGGGAGGCGATTAAAATGCCAATCGCTGATTGGTGTTCCGCTGATTAGGGGGCGTTCCGCGGCACATAAAAGGGGGCCGTGTTGTAGTAGTCGAGGCTGGTATCTGAAAGCACGAAGGAGTGTGAGAGAGGTACTGAGGGAGATTTCCATTACATGAGAGTAGATGTTAAAACTTCATGCTGATTTGAACTTGGCTCTCGCCAAGATAAGCACCAACTAAGACGTAGCTTCACAGTAAACTAATGTGATCCATATGTGTCTCCATCCATTTGCGCTTCCTTCCATATGATGATGTAGATATCCTTCTGTCTGGTGTTGATGGCTGAAGTGTAATGCTGGCTCCAGGGATCAGCTTATTTTGCCTCCCTAGCGCATCAGCACACAACGGCTGCGATGCTGGCTCCGGGATCAACCATAGTGCGGTCTCCCCAGCGCATCAGCATGACAACCGTCTGGATTGAGCTAAGTAGGGTACATCTCTGGGGTCTTCAAGTGGGCACCTTCCATCCTCGGTGTTTCGTCGACTAGCCCACGACACCTCAAGAGGGCTCGACGGTGATTCTGGCGTCCCAGCATCACCCCCCTCCGTCCCCCACTCAACTATATATATATATATTATAAAGAAACAAACAAATGCTAACTGTGATTTTTTGACAGACTTAAACAAACTAATTTAAAAGAGAGACAGCCAACCAGGAGGGTGGACACCTGAACGGCCAGAAAGGCGAGAGCAGCCACCCAGAGTCTGGATAATTTTACTTTGTTGTTTATTTGTTTTTGTCTCTCCACATTTCAGTTAGCGTTTCTCTTTTGTTTGGACATTTTCTTTTGTTTGTTGTCCTGTCCTGATTACCACTGTTTGCGGACAATAATAAAGGAAAAGAAAACAACTTGTGGAAAATCATACCATTGTCTGGATTTTATTATTTTGTACACCTCCACCCAACTCAGGTATCCGTGACGGAAGGATTCAAAATAACAAACTGGGTAGAAGTTAAAAGTCTTTAAACAGACGGTAAAATATCATAAAACTTGGGGCGTGATTCAGGAAAGTTCTTCATAGACAGATTAATACTTTGGCTATCTATAACTAGGAATGGATCTCTTGGAAAAAATACTATTTTTGTGATTATTTGTAAATTTCTAATGTATATAATTGCTAGATCTGCTCAAAAAATAAAGAAAGAAACACGCAAGTCTGCCTATGTACATGACACCACCGAAGAGACTGCAACCTCAATCCAGCATGTAATACAAACTAATGTACACCCACCTTAGTAAGCAAATGTTATTTTATAGTACAGTCCCGACAGACAACCCAAGATGAACTACTTACAGCACAGCAGTCCTTCACGTCCTTTTTTTCCAGCAGAGTTCAGTGCCAACACAGCAGAGGATAAAACAAGGGCTGTCTGTTTACCTCGTCGTCAGCTTGGATGATGAAAACTTAAACTCAGAGGAACTTAGAGCTTTGCGGGTCACTCTAAGCGCTATCCGAAAGCTGGCTGAAGACATCTTCTTGTAGGGGGTTTAGTTTTTTTATTCAATTGGAATTTTACTCAGTCCTATACAATTATTTATATATATATATATATATATATATATATATATATATATATATATATATATATATATAAACGTGCTTACTATCTGTGAGAAGATTTATTTCGGTTTCTCTTACAGAGAAATTAAAAACAAGCAGGTATATTGCAGTGAGATAAAAAATAACCGAGTAGGATATATTTTAGTTTTAACAGAAATCATACCGATATTCAGAGGTAATATTTTTCATTAAGAAAAACAACTGCATCACACTCAACTACCGATCTCTCTCTTCTTCTTGTCACCCCCGTCCCCATAGCAAAAAATACACACTCCTGATTCGCTGGTATAGTACAACCCTGACCTCCCAACTCCCACCTAATAGGCTCTCGTTAACTGTCAGTAAATGTACTGTATTCAAGCCCCAAAAACGCACAAGAGTATAGTGCTGCAGATAGGAGCCTCTCATGGCGCCGTTTCTAAAATGCCTTAAATCATTTAATAAAATATTGCAGCGTTCATAAAGAATAGTATTATTAATAAAGGCCACCCTTCGTGTAATCGCCGGCCTCATTTAAGGGCTGCAGTCATTTTGATCAATTTAAAATAAATGCTGCAGCGACAAATTGAAGTAATATGGTATATATATATATATATATATATATATATATATATATATATATATATATATATATATATACTGGACAGAGCGATCTTTAGCAGAAATATTTCCAATCTTTGAAGCAGCTGATGTCTTTTTTGTTGAAGGTAGTGTGTCAATAAGGAACATGTTGGCTGTATTTGTTATTAAATGATAAAAAGTATGCATATTTACACTATTCTAACAGAAACGGAAATTTTTACGTGAACTACATATTACAGGCAATCGATAAATTTCATGGAACTCGTGAAATCTGTGATCACCGTGAAAAAAATACAGCCTTACTCATGATAAATATAAGACCAAATAAGATAAAATACCTCTGCAGTACAGATCCGAACCAGATTCACCAGTTTGGAATGTCTGATCTAGCTGGTTATGACCACTGCAGAGGATATTAATGGTGTTATACACCGAACAACTGTTTTTTTTGTTTGTTTGTTTGTTTATAATTTGTATTGTGTTCCAATGCATGAGACTTGGCATTAACATTATTTGGCATAAATTATTAAGTGTATCAGATCCTGGGGATGTCTGTCCTTCTTCCATTCGTCTGTATGTCACCCTACATTTTTGTATATATCTGGAAAATGATGATTAAACTTTTTATAGTTGCTGCTCATTCTGTACTATTCTGTACATACATGGTTTTTTGAATTTTGAATTTACAGCCATGGCGGGGGATGTATGATGTTACTAATGTTTCTCTAGTTTCACAACTTGTATTAGTGAGTAGTAGGTGGACTTACTAACAAAGTAATTACTTGCAGTATAGGGCATAATTGAACTCTGTATTTTTTCAACTGGTCTTAAAGTGTACCAGATAGATCCAGTGGACCGTTCGGTGGGACTCAATTGCAGTGACTGAACGTAGTTAGAACCAGAAGCACTGCCAAAACCGGTGATCAAAATGTGCAATCTCAATATGAATAAACATGCTTCTTCATGGTACAATGTTACATACAAAAAAGCTGAATAGTTACGATATGCTTTTCAACATATATTTTGTACATCACTGTGTTAGTGTTAGGTAGTGACTACTAAATATGCCTAGGTGTCTGTTTGTATGACTATTTTTTATTATGAAAAATCGAAATCCAAACTTTTACTAATTCACCAATATACTGTAAGCCTGAAATATGCTTTCTTTGTAATTAATCCAGTTAACATCTAATCGTAGAGTCTGAATATGTTCCTAACTTCCACAGTACAGTTTTCATTTAGCAGAACTTACCTATTCAACATGCGCTATCTTTGATCTTAGCTGTGAAATATTAAAGTTTGTCAGGAAGGCTTCTTGCCAAAAAAGCTGGCAACCGAGTATCACAATATCTGCTTCTCCCTTCATTGCCTGTCTCAGGCTGACACACAGGAATTTCCTGTTTCTTGCGTTGACATCATTATTATTATTATTTGTTTATTTAGCAGACGCCTTTATCCAAGGCAACTTACAGAGACTAGGGTGTGTGAACTATGCATCAGCTGCAGAGTCACTTACAACAACGTCTCACCTGAAAGACGGAGCACAAGGAGGTAAAGTGACTTGCTCAGGGTCACACAATGAGTCAGTGGCTGAGGTGGGATTTGAACCGGGGCCCTCCTGGTTACAAGCCCATTTCTTTAACCACTGGACCAAAAAACTATTTATTGTTAATCTCTGATAAAACAGAGGTAATGCTATTGGGATCAAAAAATCAGTTAAACAATACAAATTCAGATGTTCTTGCAGTTGATAGCTTCCCATTTAAGTTGAGGTCTGAAATGAGAAATCTGGGTGTCATTTGTGACCCAGATCTCTCATTTGAACCTCATATTAGAAATCTGCAGACTGTTCTCAAGAATGGCCAATAAATAGGTTCTTTACTTTTGACACTTTTGAAAATAGTGAAAAAAGATCACAGATGATACTACTATGTTTAAGAATGTGGATTTGAAAACATTAGAAAGAATGCCTTTAAAGATCTGTGTGTGGAGGTTGAATTATCACTTGTTTAATTCACCATTGTTCAATATAGGGTTTTTCATGATGGAATGGATCTATAGATTGTGCAAAAAAAACCTTCACTCTGGATCTCTGTTTTTCACACAACTACATTTCTGCAACAGTTTATGTTGCTCAATGTTTCTGGTCACATGTCCTTTATCAGGTTTGAACAACACATTGAGATACTATCCAGTGACAGAAACTAACTAGCCATTGCCAAAACACTGCCCTTGTCTGCTTCTGAAAAAATACTTAATATGCTACAAAAAGACAGAACTTTTCACTCTCTAGACGTGGTAAATAAAGCATGTACTATAATTGTTTAACACATTATTCATTGCTTATGCAAGTGTAATACCTGGCCAATTAGGGCCGTATAAAAGGTTATTTGAGCCAACTACGCCACCTGGGGGTGAGTTCAAACTCAGGAAAAACGTGTTATATAATACACAACCACAGGTCCTTATTCAATTATATATATATATATATATATATATATATATATATATATATATATATATATATATATATATATATGTGTGTGTGTGTGTGTGTGTGTGTGTGTGTGTGTGTGTGTGTGTGTGTGTGTGTGTGTGTGTGTGTGTGTGTGTGTGTGTGTGTGTGTAGTATATAATACATGGATGAAGGCTGTATTTGCATCCTGAGCCATTCGGGAAAAAAAAAGACATATTACCACAGTAGTGACGTCACAAAGTGATAATTCCTCTCGAGGAAAATATACTTGAACTTTTTTTTGTTTAGATAAGCATATCCATGTATTATAAAAAATAATAGATGGGCCTCTTCAGTGAGTTACAGGAAAACAATTCCATCTTGTGTTTCTGTGACAGTTTAGAAATTACTCGACCTTGGGTCTCGTAATTTACTAAGCCTATCTAATATATATATATATATATATATATATATATATATATATATATATATATATATATATACAGTACTGTGCAAAAGTTTTAGGCAGGTGTGAAAAATGCTGTAAAGTAAGAATGCTTTCAAAATAGACATGTTAATAGATTATATTTATCAATTAACTAAATGCAAAGTGAGTGAACAGAAGAAAAATCTAAATCAAATCCATATTTGGTGTGACCACCCTTTGCCTTCAAAACAGCATCAATTCTTCTAGGTACACTTGCACAAAGTCAGGGATTTTGTAGGCATATAGTCAGGTGTATGATTAAACAATTATACCAAACAGGTGCTAATGATCATCAATTCAATATTTAGGTTGAAACACAATCATTAACTGAAACAGAAACAGCTGTGTAGGAGGAATAAAACTGGGTGAGGAACAGCCAAACTCAGCTAAAAAGGTGAGGTTGCTGAAGACAGTTTACTGTCAAAAGTCATACACCATGGCAAGACTGGGCACAGCAACAAGACACAAGGTAGTTATACTGCATCAGCAAGGTCTCTCCCAGGCAGAAATTTCAAGGCAGACAGGAGTTTACAGATGTGCTGTCCAAGCTCTTTTGAAGAAGCACAAAGAAACGGGCAACGTTGAGGACCGTAGACGCAGTGGTCGGCCAAGGAAACTTACTGCAGCAGATGAAAGACACATCATACTTACTTCCCTTCGCAATCGAAAGATGTCCAGCAGTGCCATCAGCTCAGAATTGGCAGAAAACAGTGGGACTCTGGTACACCCATCTACTGTCCGGAGAAGTCTGGTCAGAAGTGGCCTTCATGGAAGACTTGCGGCCAAAAAGCCATTCCTCCGACGTGGAAACAAGGCCAAGCGACTCAACTTGAGGAGGCTGTGTGGTCCAGTGTGGTTAAAGAAACGGGCTTATAACCAGAAGGTCCCCGGTTCAAATCCCACCTCGGCCACTGACTCATTGTGTGACCCTGAGCAAGTCACTTAACCTCCTTGTGCTCCGTCTTTCGGGTGAGACGTAATTGTAAGTGACTCTGCAGCTGATGCATAGTTCACACCCCCTCGTCTCTGTAAGTCGCCTTGGACAAAGGCGTCTGCTAAATAAACAAATAATAATAATAACTATGCACGAAAACACAGGAACTGGGGTGCAGAAAAATGGCAGCAGGTGCTCTGGACTGATGAGTCAAAATTTGAAATATTTGGCTGTAGCAGAAGGCAGTTTGTTCGCCGAAGGGCTGGAGAGCGGTACACAAATGAGTGTCTGCAGGCAACAGTGAAGCATGGTGGAGGTTCCTTGCAAGTTTGGGGCTGCATTTCTGCAAATGGAGTTGGGGATTTGGTCAGAATTAATGGTCTCCTCAATGCTGAGAAGTACAGGCAGATACTTATCCATCATGCAATACCATCAGGGAGGCATCTGATTGGCCCCAAATTTATTCTGCAGCATGACAACGACCCCAAACATACAGCGAAAGTCATTAAGAACTATCTTCAGCGTAAAGAAGAACAAGGAGTCCTGGAAGTGATGGTATGGCCCCACAGAGCCTTGATCTCAACATCATCGAGTCTGTCTGGGATTACATGAAGAGAGAGAAGCAACTGAGGCTGCCTAAATCCACAGAAGAACTGTGGTTAGTTCTCCAAGATGTTTGGGCCAACCTACCTGCCGAGTTCCTTCAAAAACTGTGTGCAAGTGTACCTAGAAGAATTGATGCTGTTTTGAAAGCAAGGGTGGTCACACCAAATATTGATTTGATGTAGATTTTTCTTCTGTTCACTCACTTTGCATTTTGTTAATTGATAAATATAAACTATTAACATGTCTATTTTGAAAGCATTCTTACTTTACAGCATTTTTTCACACCTGCCTAAAACTTTTGCACAGTACTGTATGTATATATATATATATATATATATATATATATATATATATATATATATATATATATATATATATATATATATACACTGCTGTGCAAAAGTCTTAGACATGTTGCATTTTTCTACTTTGATGCATTGTGAGCATCAACAATTTACTCAAAGCCTTCACTAGTGTTTTCTACTATTATAACAACCTTGACTTGCATAAAGAAGTAAAAACATTGAGTGAAATAGCTCGCATCACTCGATTTTCAAGGTGTGGTATCCGAAGCATAATCAACAAGTACAGGGAAACATCATCTGTAATTGACAAACCCAGGACTGGAAGACCCAAAAAGCTGTCTAACAAGGATGAGCAATACTTGAAGATAATATCCTTAAGGAATAGAAAGAAGACAAGCATTGAATTGCCAACAGAACTGGCAGAAGGCACAGGTGTTGTTGTCCACACAGAAATTGGACTATGGAGCAATGGTCAAAGGTGCTTTGGACTTTGATGGATGGACAACAACACCTGTGCCTGTCTTCTTTCTGTTTCAGCTAATACAATGCATTGATGCAGAAATCTTAAAACTTTTCAAGAGAATGTAGAACATTTTATATCAGTTGTTTTTTTTTAGCAAACGAAAATAAAAGAATAGATATGAATCTCTTGATTATTATGAAGTTAAATTTGTATTAGCTGAAAGGTAAACAATATAATACAGTATATTGTAAAAATTACGTCAAAAAAGTAAATACCACCTATACTGTTTGCAAAATAAAACAATTTGTAAAAATATTTATTATAGGAAAACACACCATGATGGAAAATATGATAGGTGCAAGATAGGATAGTCGGACGAATCATAATTATTTTATTTTTCACCTCAGGAAATACATGGAGTTCCGTGATTTGTATAGAATACGAATAAATGCATACAATGTACAAATTTTTTAAATTGAAAAGTACGTTTTGTTCATTTTTTTTTAAGAATAAGCCAGTAGGTGGCAGCAATGCATCAAGATGCTTAAGCAGCCATAAAATAAAACAAAAGAAAATCGGATGCTGAGCGAGTCTGTAACACAGTAATGAATTTGAGAATTGCATGCACTTTTAAAAGCTTTAAATATAGTTCACTAACTACAAATTTAAGTAACAAATTTAAAAAGCAGTTGTTCGAGCTAACACACAACGTTTTCCTAACGTTCCTGGAAGGTTCCCATTTGGTTGTGACAAACACAACGTTTCTGGTTAGGCGTAACGTTGTAGGAACGTTACAGTTAAGTGAAAGGGAAACGTTCTGTACATGTTGTATCTCAGCCAACACACAAAGTTAATGCAAGGTTCTGGTTTGGTTGTGTTTTACACCATGTTGTGGCAACGTTCTAAAAACGTGACATTTATAAAGGTCTTCAGAAGTATTGGTGAAATTATTTTAACTTCTGCATGTATTTGTATTAACCTGCTTGGCAAGAACAGTACGCACTGAACAACAAACTGAAGCAGTGATCAGAAGAGTACTTTACTGCAGCTTGCAGATGCTGTCTCATAGCGGAAGTTTAATTTGTCGCATGGTATGTGGTGGGCGTCATTTTATTTCAGTGGGAGGTCAATGGAGAAGGGTATTACTGCAGCATGCAGCTATTCTCTCATGTAATTTCGTGATAGAGAATGATCATGTAATTACGTGATAATTTCTAATCACGTGATACTTCTTAACACATGGTACTGCAACTCTGGGTCACAAGGAAGCGTTCTCTATATTCAGAATGACTGTGTGGTATTACATTTCCATGTACTGGTGACACCGGTTTAAAATACAATTTCTGCAAAGTGTGTCACGTGATCAGGGTGACCACCTGGCCCCACAATCTCGGGACACTTTAAAGGCTGGTTCACACTGGGCATACAATTCAGACGGACACTACGAACCCGCCACCTTGCGTTCAAATCGACCTTTATACATTTTAATATTTGCTGCGTTTTATTTGTTATACAATAATTCATAAATAAAATAAATGTGTGTGTGTGTGTGTGTGTGTGTGTGTGTGTGTGTGTGTGTGTGTGTGTGTGTGTGTGTGTGTGTGTGTGTGTGTGTGTGTGTGTGTGTGTGTGTGTGTGTGTGTGTGTGTGTGTGTGTGTAACAATTACAGTGGCTCTCAAAAGTATTCACCCCCCTTGGACTTTTCCACATTTTATTGTGTTACAACATGGAATCAAAATGGATTTAATTAGGCGTGTTTGCCACTGATCAACATAAAAAAGTCCATAATGTCAACGTGAAAAATAAAATCTACAAATTGTTCTAAATTAATTACAAATACAAAACAGAAAGTTTATTCATGCAAGTGTATTTCCATTGCTAGATTTTACTCAAATGTTGACAGGTTTTCTTGTTTTATTATTATTTAAACTCTAACAAACAATGTAGAAATAAAACACTGACCAACCCTAACCTCCCCCACTGAAAAAAAACTTAACCTATACCTCCCCCACTGAAACAACCAGTTCTCCCACAAACTAGATAGCCTTATTATAAACCTTCAAGTTTGAAGACCCGAACTATGTTTTTTTTTTTTTTAAATAAAGTATTGCAGAAGTATTTCCAGGGATTGTTTATTGGACTACCAATTGCCAAATATTGACAAACCCTTAAGTAGGGAAATAGATTCAAGTTACGCGATTGCTGTTATTACTGTTAACGATGACACGGTATATAAATTGGAGAATTAAATAGTGAAACACTTCATTGATGTAATGTATGTAGATCAGAATTCTCATATAGCAACGGGATACAAAGAACATTAAAATAACTGATGTAATAAGAAAATGTCCGAAATAAAATTGTATTATCTATCGATAAACATATCAATTGCTGGCGTTTAAAGTTGAGATTAAATCAAAACTACAACCCATAATTTGCTGGCGGGTGTTTTTGTGAGTAGAGCAAAGAAGCTCCTTAAAAAAAAAAAAGAAAGAAAGAAAAACAAGTACAGGTTTGTAATCTGTGATTAGCGGGTGGGTGAAAGTTTTGATTTAATCCCAGCCTAAGCGTGATAATAGCTACAACAAAAAGAAACACTTAATTCTATTTTACGTAGGCTTACATTCGAACTCTCATGGAGCATTTTAATAAAATAAATACTGTATGGATGTAAATAAATAATCTGTTTTATAATAAAACAAATATTGATAAACTTATTCATAGTCGGCATTTAAACAGATTATACTTAAAGAAAAAATATACATTTATGCAGCTTTTAAAACCAAATGTATCACTCACAGATTCACTCCCAAACATCTTTAGTTAGCTGTGGTTTAAAACTTGTGGATGAATGAGCTCACAAATTGAAATAAAAGAACGCCCACCACACCAAACAATGACCAAATAGGGTATTACTGCGGCCTGGAGCTGGTTTGTAAGTTTTGTGCGTCTTCTATGCTTGATCGATGCAGTATGAATTATGGGAATTGTAGTACCCTATAGCTCCCTAGAGATGTGACAATGATGAAAGAAGCAAAGTTATTACATTAGAAGTGCGAATTCGCTTATGTACGCGAGATAATTGCGTGCTGGGCTATTTTAGAGAAAGCAACACAAAAAAAAAAAAACTATTGGAAATCCATTTAGCATGCTTCAATGGGGTCCTTTGTCAACGTTAGTGTACCTGCATTTTCTCAGAAAAAAAGCCTGTAGTATGTACCCAAATATAGGTTATATTTTAGTGATTAAACGGTATTCTTAAAGTACAGTGTAGTTGTTTTTACTGTGCTTGTGTCAAGTTATATTTAAAAATGGATTCAACAACAGAGGCCGGGTTCAAATTCTCACAAGCTCAGATGAGGATCGGAGGTCGGAAAAAGAACGCATTGGTATTGTTCAATTAAAGTTTTTATGTCTGCTTTTTCAATTGCCTACCCACCTTTCATGACGTCACCCCCCCGCTCATGCAGTATGTGGTTACAATGTGTCTGCTAGCTATCAAGCTCACCTAAATATAATTATAATGCATTAGTTTAAGTAAATATAAATCATAAGCTTATCACATTTAGTTAATAAATTTAGCATGTTTATTATACATCTTGACTTGACACCTTCACAGAAAACAGACATCAGCCTACATCCTCAAAAATCTGCCTCTAGCCAGCGATACTTCAAGACCAAACCACACCCTGACCTTTTGACTGATAATAATACACTGTCTAGATGGCAGTTACTGGGTATAAGTTCCTTTGTCAGAGAAAATGGTTACTTGGAAAAAGCCCCTAGCTCTGGTCTTGATTATAAATACTTGAGGTGTTGCAGCTTCACTGAAAAGATGTTAAAAGAAAAGACAACTATAATTAATCTTTTAGTGAAAACTGGTGCTAGTGACCAGAAAGCATAGGCTTATTTTTAATTGCAGAAAATGCAGTATGCAACTATACTTTATGATAAAAAAAACTATTTAGCAGCAAGCACGCAAGCTCTTCTCTTCAGGTCAAGAGGGACCCCATGTTTTTCTGTTCTCCTCTTCTCCCTCAAACAGCAAGGCTGGTCCCAGGCATCCAGTATCTTGCATCACAGGTATGGTGATCTCTCTCTGCTTGGCACCTGTAATGTACTGCAACTCCCTCAGTAAGATCCCTACACTGCAGACATACCATGCTTCCCTTGGCTCCCCAGTCTACTGGCTGTTTACACTTAAGGCAGGTTGCGCTTATTTCCTTTCCTTTCACCCTCAAACCAAACCTTGTGGAATTCCCTGCAGGACAGTTCTGGAAAGTCCCGTGCTTAATCCATCTCAGTCTGCTCACATGAATACACTAATCTGGGCACACCATGGGCCATTTTAATGTCTCTAATATAATATGGATTTGCCTCCATGTCTGCCACTTTTCACTCTGTGCTGTAGTCACAGTCCGTGGGTATTTGCTACAATAGATTAGACAAGGAGCCTACCTGAACACCATTATTATTATTATTATTATTATTATTATTATTATTATTATTATTATTATTATTATTTATTTATTTATTTATTAGCAGACGTCCTTATCCAGGGCGACTTACAGTCGTTTACATTTTCCACACTGTGCCAGGCTCAATGGTTTTGATCAACTCAGTGACACTTGCATTGTCAGAAACTACAACTCCCAGCATTATCGCACGTTGTGAAAAAGTCACAGTTCAGGCTCCTTTAATGCAATACTCATGTAAACTTTGTATTTCATTTTATTATTGTTATTTTAATTTCAGACTTTCAGAAATAGACGCGATACGAGTGAACATTTTAACTTGCGAGCTTGGTTAAATATGTTCTTGTAAAATATTACGAAACAAGGGGTTTTACATCCTCCTCACATTTTCCATGTGCGTCAGCCACTGTTTTTTTTTTTTTGTAGCCGGCTCTATAAATACAAGTAGAGCAGTACAGTACGACAGTATGTTTGTACGAAGAAGTTAATACCAGCTACTCGATTCTATTTGAAGACCACTTCCTAATTCTACATTAAGGTAGGTCGACCACTTAGAATATGACTATTGTTTTTTTTAGATAAATATACATTTAAGTTTTTTTTTCTGATGTGTTAGAAAGTTATGTAGCATGTGGAAGTTACTTGTTTAAAATGGTTAGTCATAATTTATTTTCTGTGATAATGTAGCTACTCCATTTCCTCATATACAGAGTAGTCGCTACACAAGCTATTTTTTAATCGTAAAGTTTCACGAATTTAGGGTTTATTTGTACTTCCTGTTCTGTAGTAAGTGTATATAAAGGGCTCACAGATGAAGATGATGCTTGTCCCAACGAGTGAAAACTGACCAGAGCCTTCACCGTTGTTATATAAAAAGTATAGACTTTAGTTGACGTCTTTTAAAAACAAATGAAAGTAACATTAAATACAGTACACTAATCTGTATGTCACACTTTTTTTTATTTATTTGTTTATGTCCGTGGGTTAATTTTAAACAATGATATCTCTGATCTCTTCATAACAAAGGGATAATAGTCGCCACAGTGAGTTTGCGAGATTAAATCGCAATATAAAACAACCCTCCCAAATTGCTACAGCTGCGCATTTCATCTTCAGGAAGTCGCTTGACCTCGAGTTTAGACCCCTAGTAGAGAAGTGTGACCCAACTAAATAGGTTTTACATTTTGGGTACCGATTAAAGTGGAGTGTTTTTTTTTTTTCTCTTCTTCTTCAATATAGGGTAAACGGAATAGTTTAACATGTCTTTAATGGGTAGACTGAAAAATACTTCATCAGCTGCAGTTAGCCCTGCCCTTTATAATAAAAATAGAAACAAGAAACATAACATTCTTCTTACACATGTACTGATGGATACAGTCAATGTTTGAGTGAACATTCAGGCCAAGTCACTGTGTTTGCGTCACTTTTCTTGGCAGCAGCAATTCTAACTGCTTCATTTCCTTAATGATTGTGCTGTGTCATTACAGTATTGTGTCATTCCCGTTTATCGGAATTGTTCATAGTATAGCAGCACGGTAGTTTCCCTCATTGCACACCTCACTTGCATCAACCAGAAAGGTTCTACCAGAAAGATTTATGCAAATGAGGTGTGCAATGAGGAAATGATATTACAAGGTTGCTGGTTTTTATTGTCCTGTAAGGTCCAGCAGAGTGTGTGTGTATATATATATATATATATATATATATATATATATATAATTAGCTCAAAGAGCCAGCTGCCCTATATCTCTGTTATATATATAATAGAGAGAGAGCACGCAACAGTTCGAATCCAATTGATTGCCAAGATCCTTTCTTAATATATTTTATGAAGGTTTACCTGGTACATACAACATCGGGCTGTTTTGTTTTGTGTTTTTTTCCTGGAAACAAGTCACTGTGTTTGCGTCACTTTTCTTGGCAGCAGCAATTATAACTGCTTCATTTCCTTAATGATTGTGCTGTGTCATTACAGTACTTTGTCATTGCTGTTTATCGGAATTGTTCATAGTATAGCAGCAGGGTAGTTTCCCTCATTGCACACCTCACTTGCATCAACCAGAAAGGTTCTACCAGAAAGGTTGATGCAAGTGAGGTGTGCAATGAGGAAATGATATTTCAAGGTTGCTGGTTTTTATTGTCCTGTAAGGTCCAGCAGAGTATATTTTTTTATATATATATATATATATATATAGAGAGAGAGAGCGCAACAGTTCGAATCCAATTGATTGCCAAGATCCTTTCTTAATATATTTTATGAAGGTTTACCTGGTACATACAACATCAGGCTGTTTTGTTTTGTGTTTTTTGTTTTTTTCCTGGAAACAAGTCACTGTGTTTGCGTCACTTTTCTTGGCAGCAGCAATTATAACTGCTTCATTTCCTTAATGATTGTGCTGTGTCATTACAGTACTTTGAAATTGCCGTTTATCGGAAATGTTCCTGTTTATCGGAATTGTTCCTAGTACAGCAGCAGGGTAGTTTCCTTCATTGCACACCTCACTTGCATCAACCAGAAATGTGGGGCGGGGGGAGGGGGGGAGGTAACGGGGGCGTGTAATATTCGAGTAGATTAACTCTGTACCAGTGTTTTTGCATGTTAGAGAGATTTTTGTGTGTGTGTGTGTGTGTTACAGCGATCATGTCTTCCAGTGTATCTACTTACCCAGGTGACATTAAAGTTTATCTTTTTGGAAATGATATTACAAGGTTGCTGGTTTTTATTGCCCTGTAAGGTCCAATTATAACTTCCTGCATCTGCTTTATTTCCTAATACTGCTGTTTATCAGAATTGTTCCTAGTACAGCAGCAGGGTAGTTTCCCTCATTGCACACCTCATTTGCATCAACCAGAAAGGTGGGGAGGAGGGGGCGTCTAATAATATATTAGATTCACTCTGTACTTGTGTTTTTGCATGTTTAGAGGGATTTTTTTTGTGTTACAGCGATCATGTCTTCCATTGTATCTGCTTACCCAGATGATAGTCAGACATCAAAGTTCTGGCAGAAATCGAAGGAGTCTCCATTTGTTCCAGTTGGTATGTTGTACTTATTAATTTATTAAAGCATTGTAGATGGTCACAGTTGCATGTTAAGAATTGTTATTATTATTATTATTATTATTAATTTCTTAGCAGACACCCTTATCCAGGGCGACTTACAATTGTTACAAGTTATCACATTATTTTTACATACAATTACCTATTTATACAGTTGGGTTTTTACTTTAAAGTATCTTGCTCAAGGGTACAGCAGCAGTGTCCCCACCTGGGATTGAACCCACGACCTTCGGTCAAGAGTCAGAGCCCTAACCACTACTCCACACTGCTGCCCTATACATTTGTTTAGAATTTCTTCAGGCAGACTGGGAAGGAACAATGCTTTGTCATGTGTACTTATACTTCTCACTAATGTGTTATATATATATAGACTCAATAGTTAGGTTCTTGGCAGAAGTGGTACATCCAAATTAGTAAATTATTCTAAATTGCGTGTACAGCCTTGTCAGATTTCAGTATGCCCTTCCTGGTGGTGTATATTGGCCAAAATGTCTTCTACAAGAAACATGTAGTTCATGGGCCACACATCTAGAACGGATGGGTTCTGAGGATTGTGCTACAGATAAATTAGGGTAACCCAAAGCATTTGTTTACCTGATGTGGGTTGCGTTTAATAATAATAATAATAATAATAATAATAATAATAATAATAATAATAATAATATCTGCATGTACAGCTTGTTCTATTTGTTGTTTATCTTTATTTTTAAGGAATGGCAGGTTTTGCTGGGATCGTAGCTTTAGGCCTGTACAAGATGAAGACTCGAGGAAACACTAAAATGTCTGTCCATCTTATCCACATGCGTGTGGCAGCTCAGGGATTTGTTGTTGGAGCAATGACTATTGGTAAGTAGCAAAGCCTGTGCATCCTTGTCAAATTTGGTATGTCCCTTATGGTGGTCTATACTGGCAAAATGGCTTCTACAGAACACTGTTACTTCATGAGGACCCACATCTCTCAAATAAAACTGTGGTACTGACGCTTGCTCTGCTCCTACATTAGCAGTGCCAAAGCAGATCTGGATGGTTTAATTGTCAAATTATTAACAAATTGATGTACAGTACTTGAATGATTACTCAGACTCTCAATCGCATTGATCCTAGTTTGCTCTATAATTGTTTGCCAATTTAACATTTTCAGGAATATTTGTCTCAAGAAGTAACATATTCTCAATTAAATACCAACCTTAAATTATATATATATATATATATATATATATATATATATATATATATATATATATATATATATATATATATATATATATATTAGAAATGGATACAAATACCATATTATACTGTCTCGGTTTATTACATGCATGTGATTTGCAGATAAAACAAGAAACATTTTAATACGTTTCTTCTTCATATTTCAGGAGTTGTTTACTCAATGTATAGAGACTTCTACTTGAAGCCGCGAGAGCAAGCAAAAGCCCTGCTGGAGAAATGAGAAATGTTGGAACTTTCTTGAGCAATTTATGTTTTGTTTTTTTTAAACTCAATTATAGTAAATAGTGTTTGTTCAACTATCATTCAAAAAAACAAACATGACATACAGCATTTATCATGGGCCTTCGGGTGAGTTTGTTATACTTCAGCTGCTCACCGCCTATGACGTTAACACAATATGTCATGTTTTTTTTTATGACCGATATGTTTATGGCCTGAATGCTTACATCAATAGGAACATACTGTGTGTGTGTGTGTATATATCTATGTGTGTGTGTATATGTAAAAAATAATATATAAATATATTTATATACTATACAAATTCCTATATCATGACGTTCACTGGTTGGCAGCTTCATTTAAAAACAAACAACCACAATCTGACAGGAAATAAAGACACAGACTTTGAACCAAACAATGACAAGATCTCAAACAGTGTTCAGACCAATTACAATTAGAACTGAAGATGCTTTTAAAAGAGGACAAAATTACAAGGCAGAAACCTGTAAACCTCACACATTTGTGTTCAGTGAACAAAATAACACAACACAAAATATCCATTATGCATGTTTATATGAGAGTTTTAATAGAAAACCATCCCGCATGATCGTTTCACTCAGTATAGGTTTTGCCAGAAAATATCACACATGGACCACTCGTGCATTACTGCCCCAAACCAACTCGAGACATATATTATTGTGTGATAATGTATTATGACCCATACATGATTGCACTGAAGACTATTGTGGTCTGTGCTATTTGATTTAATAATGCTAAACTTGTTATTGCAGTGGTGATTTTAAACTAAATATAGAGGATATACTGTAGGGTCTATGTGGGTAAACGGGACCATGCAGGTTTTATACAGTACATTACAGTAATTACATTACAGTGTGGAGTAGTGGTTAGGGCTCTGGACTCTTGACCGGAGGGTCGTGGGTACTTTACCTAGATTGCTCCAGTAAAAACCCAACTGTATAAATGGGTAATTGTATGTAAAAATAATGTGATATCTTGTAACAATTGTAAGTCGCCCTGGATAAGGATGTCTGCTAAGAAATAGATAATAATAATAATAATAATAATAATAATACAGATATGTCCTAGACACCTAATGGCTGTTTTTACAGTAATACCGACAGGATAAATGATTGCTTCTGTTGTGACAACTACCACCTTTTTCTCTACCTGTCTGCTAACTCATAAATAATGAATAGGGAGCATTACATACTGACATTCTGTGTAGTGCCTTTTATGATAGCTAATGTGTAATCTTCCTCAATGTGCTATAGTTAGAACAATGCTTACCTGATACTACATACTTTCATTTCAAAACCTTTTTTGTATGTTTTTAATCAAATATATATATATGCCCGAGGAAGATGCATTGTAGATGAACCAGTGTGAGGGAACCATCATGCCATTTCTCTTTCTAATTGTCTCTGAAAGTGTGACACTGTTTTAAATACTGTGCTGTAAAAATGTGTTACAATTGTATATATGGTGCTCTGTATACATTGTTTTAGTTCATGTTCTTGTGCTCATGTTGTATGTTCTGCATTCCTATGAAACAATGGTAACAAGTTAAATATTAACATTAAATTAGTCTATTTATTTGCACATTAACATTATGAGATACTTTAAGGTTATATATCTGTATTGTCTTCTCTATCATACAAAAAACAAAGCTTCTATTAATGTATGTCAAATAAAATCTTAATTATGATTGTTTGGAAATTCAAGTTCTATTTTAATTTGAACATGCATTTCTGGAAAATTGTCATAGAGACAAGACTGCATCTGTATGTGCATGACAGTTAGCTTAAGTTGTCTTGAGAAATGTTCATCCAGTTATGTTCAAACTAACTGGAGTCATCATTGTTAATCATTGTATTGTAAATGCATTTCACAAAAGTGACACCTGCACCTCAACTAATTCATTAGAATTTGATGAAACTGCATGGACATTTGTTATTAGAGGTGGTGAGGTTCACATACTGTTTTACAGAAGGGGGCAGTGTTATCAGGTCAAACGGATAAATGGATTATTTAAGACAATGATTTGTAAAACAAGAACAGACGTGAAATCAACCAAAGAAAACCGTGACTCTTCCTTCAGTGTGGGCAAGGACTGTTTTTAGTTAAATTGTGGGCACTATAGTTTCAATTATGTGCAGATTTGGAATGTCTGGTTAAAATTGCCACCCAGACAGTGACTGTCTATAAGTGTATAAAAACAAAGGTTGAAGAATATGACCATTTTGTGTGGTTTTACTTGTGAATGTCAATTTCTTGGTTGTTTTATTAACTGATTTTAACATTAACATAACATTTCTCATATTTATATTTGAAATCTGTTAGCATCCAAGGGAAACTAAGGAATTTATACAGACTAAAAAAAATATGCATAAAAATATTTCTGAGCAGTTACAAATTTCTTAACTTAGAATCTTATAATTGTTTTGTTTGTCTTGTCAAGCCGCTGTTAATATAGATATTTGCATTCCGTAATAGTTTACTAGAAGTACCAGGTACAAGAAAAAAAAACCCAGCTGATATCTTAAAAAACAAAATAAGCACAAAAGACATTATAGTTCAGGACCCAAAACCATCTGACCTCTGGAGATCAAAATGAGCTGTAGTCCGTGGCAGGCCTATGATATGACATGATTTGTAAGAACATGATAGGGCAATATTTTCAGAATCCCTGTCACTTCATAAAGGAAAATGTTATTCCTCATGGGCCAAAACAAAACAAAAAAACTTAAATAACTCTATGTTCTTGTTTATACCCTGGACAATTACACACAGTGGTGCTGTGGTATTTTGCACCCCTTGTGGTTAAATAAGGTTGTGTTGTTACCACAATAACAATAGAAAAAAAAAAAAAAACTCACCTCAAGCTTAAGCACTTTTCATTTCCCAGTTACTGTTGCCATGAAAATACTAGGGTGTACCTGGGAATATGATGGACTGTAAGCTCAGGAAAAAAACAAAACAAAACAGCAAAACAAACCCAAAGCATAAAAAATGTAACTGAACATCTGTGTCTCCCTATTCATATATTCAATGCATGTTAAGTGTTCAGTGGCTACCTCTAATCAAGTTGAGTGTATTTCTCGCACACTCTATTCTTTGTCACTCAAAAAGAACAAGATAAGTCATTAAATGTAAATAAAAAAAAACTGATATTAACGTATTTAATCTATTTATGATTCTGTTGTGGTTTAGAATCATTTGTCATTGAGCTCTACAAAATTGTAAGTGTAGTTGCTGCCAATAGGTTTCAATGGAGATATAACTCATTATAAGTGTCAATTAAAACACTCAATTGCTTTCATTTTGAATTTTGCAGTATTGTAGCACCAAACCCATTGCAGAATAATATACTGTATGTATGCAAGTAACACACTGCATTAAAAAGTGCAATAGAAGTCAATTACAGGGTCTCACTTTAGAACTTACAGCAGGGACCCTGTTTTAAACCCACCTCAATGAATTGCCTTATTTTAAAATGTTTCCTATGCTGTTTGCTTTAGAATAGCAGTCTCTCTCTGCAATGGATTGTGATGATAAGGGGGGTAAACCAGAGCCTGAGGCAGCAGTTCCAGGCCTTACAAGAGCAGCATATGGAGAAGCAGAAAGATGAACTAAAGCCGTCAGAGAGGTTCTGCAAACAGGGAGGCAGACCCCTTCAGCGCTGAGGATGACCTCAAGCTCCTGGAGCTGGACAGGGAACCTGCTTGTGGCCTTAGCACAAAGTGGGTGGAGTAGCAACTGTTACATTCATGACTTGATTTGTAATCACCCAATGCAGGAGAATTCCAAAATGTAAACAGAAACTCATACCAGTTTACAGGGGTTTGATCAGTGGTACTCAAAGCTGTGCCCATGTGTAAAACTGCCTGCAAGACGCCATGGCAACTGACATAATATCTAATCTGGATGTAGTAGTAGGGGAGCCATTACAATGCACTACTCTGTACTGTATTTTGTTACATTTTAAAATTCATAGTTAAATGTAATTAGATTAAAAGTATCATACCCTCGGCCACATGATAAATACACATATGTGCCTGATGCAAAAAAGCTTTGAGGACCACTAGGTTAGAGGCTGCTACAGGAGGTGTACTAGTTTTTCAGTTAGCATGGTAAACAATGTTTTATTTTTTTATTTTTTTATTTTGCTGACAAGGAAAATATGTACTGTAACTCCATGTCCTAAAATTGATTAGGGTTTTAATGCATGGATTTCCAGGATATTAGAGGATGAACAGCTTCAGGACCAGCTGAGGGAGGTGCAAGATGAGAACAGCAGGCTTTACAAACTCTTCAGTGAGAGGGACTTTGAAATCAAACACCTGAAGAAGAAACAAGAGGAGGACAGGGCTTGCTTTAGCAGGTTTGCAGCTCATAGTGTCTTGTTTATATTACATTAAGTAGTTCTGCACTTGCGGTTTGGCATCTGAGGAATGCTTTTACCATGTGCCATTCCCTATCCCTTCTATGGAGACATTTACTAAAATTATATTTAAAGAATTTTGTAAATAAAAGTAAATTAACCACAAGGTAGGCCAGACAACCAAAATAAAGCAGCGATTACCTTACACCGACAACATTCAACATAGCACAGATAGGCATGACTTGCCTTTGTTTAGTAGATTTCCTAAAATTCCATAGAAACCAACTGTGCACCTGTACGAAATCAATGCACCCACCTTGAGAAAGGGCATCAGACTATTGTTGATGCCAGTTGTGGCCAGCTTACATTAAACATATTTAATTCAATCTACATTGAATAATTTACGGTATTGTGAGAATGGAGAAATCGGGATTGGGCTAGTCAGAGAAACCCGTGAATAGCTGAACTACTGTAATGGACAGCATCATTTTAGTATACTGTGCGGCTTTGTGAGATGCAGATAAGTAAAAGGGTAGAAGAGCATTTAGAAATGAGCTATTAAAGTACTGTATTGTGCTTGTCTGTCAGGTACCTCTGGCATGGCGGGTGACGTGGCAGCCACTAAAATAGTGCAGCTGTCCAAGAGAAACCAGGAGCTGACAGCAGAGAGAAAGCCAAGGTGAAACAACATAGCAACAGAGTGAAGGACCTAGAAAAGGAGGCAGGTGTTTATTTTGTTAAAAGAAACCGTTGAAGAGTTCCTTTTTCATTTGGGACATGTAATATATTAAAAAGAGATTCAAAATAGTTTAAGAAAGGTATAAAGATGAATTGACCCCATCCTTAATACTTATTTTCTCTGTTATTTTGGTGATAAACAGCATAATCACATTTCTATAATGAGACATTTATTGTTGGATTCTGATATGGTCACCATTGTGAAAAAGACATTTGAATGCAAAATCTTTATTTGTGCTTCAACTGGACCAGCAGTGCTACTTGAACTATGTTTACGAGAATATTTGGATTACAATCACTTCTTTTCAGGAAAGACCAACCGACAGTAATTAAAAATCTTTACATGGATTTTTTTTTGTTAAGCCACAATAGTAAACAATGGTTTACTAAAGTTTTCAGCTTTACTGATTTTTTTCTCCAAAGAAGATTTTTTTTTAAATGTGTTAATTTGGTTTCTAGTTGTGTCAGTGTTTTTGAACTACAGTGGTATCAGAGTTTAACTATATGCAGAGGTTCAATGAACAGAATACTGCCAAAAAAAATGTGGTGTGTAAAGTAAAGTAAACTATCTGTTCTATGTAGCTGCATTGTCTGGCATTGGTGGAAAAGAGACATGAACCATGCAGTTTGCCTCAAGGACTACAGGGGACCTGATGGTAAGTCTGTGTTTTCAAATGGAACAGGATGCTGGAGACACCCCGCCCAAGGCTTCTAAGAAATGAAAGAGAAAAATACCCCTAGAGTCTGCAAGAGCAGGGCCGGAAGATGACTTAAGGTTTGACAGCATGGTTAACGACTTAGGAAAGGAAACGGATATGAGAATGGAGAGTACTTTGCAAAGGACTAGATCAACATCTGCAGTTAGCAAAGACAGGGTTGTGTCTGTGGCTGGAGCAAAGTGACAGCGGTTAGGGGTTTGAAGATTCATCAAGGGAGAATGAAATGCTTAAGGGAGAAGGGACAAGGGACAATATTTGGGAACCCGAAATATTGAACATTCAGTATTCTAAACATCTGTAACCAAGGGCTCTCTGGCTGACAGTAGCACAGGCAATTTCAAATGAAAAATGTTTGGTATACTGAACAAAAGGACTGAGGAGGTATAAGAGTGTCTTTTATTGAGCACTTTGCTTTTGCCCACCCAAAGCGCTCATGAGAAAACACTCTTACACCTGAAGAGACAGGGTCAACTGTACATGGTAACTTCTGTAATAGTTCATTTCATGATGTCCATTTAATTGGTAATTTAAATGGCTGCAAATTATGCAATTTACAGTGTATTACGCAGTATAGAAGTTTTACCTTTAGTTCATCATTACACCTGTAAATATGAAGAGGATTACAGCAGTTAAAAGGACTATCGGTTACGTGTTTGCAATCCTTAGGTGCAGGATCTGAAGTCAAGGCTCTCAGTGTAGGCAGGTGCCAGCTCTCACCGTGGAGGAGGAGATGCTGGGTCTGGGGGCACTGCAGAGAAACCTCAGCCACATTCGCACCATTGAGAGAGAGAGGAAGGAAACCTCAGAGGTGCGCTTGAGAAACAATCATTAAAAAAAAAGGTTTTACCCATAAATTAATCATAGAATACAATTCTTGGTTTCATCAGAAAATACATTTAGATATTTTTTTTTATTCTGAATATACTTTCCGGCTCTGGTTACCAATCCACATGCCCACAGCTGTGTTCCACAGCATTCCTGTGAGTAGCCCCACAGCTGACCCACATTTGTTGCTGTGAAATGTGTTTTGATGGCTTGTATGCAAGCACATGCTATTTGTTGTAGTTAGTCGGTTAATAAACATGACTGGGTTATTAAAATTGCCTGAATTTATAATTGAAGTTGAATTTATGAACAGCTATTAATAAGATTCCCTGACTCCATAAGATAATACGACAACCCAGACGAAATGTGTACCATCAGAAGTCTAATTGAGTATAATTGATTTAATAATTAAGAATAAGAATAATTATTGCATTTATAGTGTACTATGTTAAAAAATAGTATGCATTTTAGGAATTGAATATACTGTATGGTATGTATGTTTTTAAGGGATGTATGATATTCATTTTATGTATTGCCTGATTGTCCACAAACTACTGTTGTTGTTCCCAAGGCAGTATTATAAATTAGTCTTAAATTAGATGAGTGATGATTACTTGGGACTTGTGTTATGCAATTTGTTTTCCATTCACAGAAACTAACCTTTGACTACGAAGTTCTACAGAAAGAGCATGAGGAGTTAAATGAAAAAGTTGGAGGGCTCCAAAGTCAGAACCAAAGTGCTGTGCAGTGAGGTGAAATCCCTGATGGGTCAGATCTCCACCCTCCGGGAGAAGGGCAAACATGACGATGAGCTTGTAGATGCTTTACTGGTACAAGTGTTTTCAGAGATGTTTTTTAATACTTTAATATCTGATCTGACAAAAGTAGTGATCGCAGTGGAAGGATATCCTCTGCCCGGTAGGGACAATGAAATGTGTAAGGACATGTTTACTTTTATTTTGTTACCACACACTTTCTCCTGCTGTTTTCAACTTTGCTATTTTAATGTCCTTTTAGTGTATGTTTATATTTTATTATTCCTTTTAGCTTTGTATCATGTGTCTGTCTGTTATTCTGTCAGCGAGCTATATAAATTTAAATCCCAAGTACCAACAAAGCATGTGATTAGCACACATGCAATTTCTGCATACTTAGGCTGCCTGTTTAAATGGAGGGAAGGCTGTGTTTCTTTCATGTCTCTATATGCCCAATCTCATTTTAGTATAATAATCACAATAAATGTATAGCTTTAATAAAGATTAGTCGCTTATTAATGAAGAGGTTAAATGAATCATAATGTACTATTTCTCTAAGGATATGTGCTTATAACATAGTGTGGAACTAGGATAGGTGAGTCAGCATTTTGCTAAATGTAACATCTTCCCTAACATGTAACAGAGACAACACCCATACCTTCCCCCACAGACAGCTTGTGATTTATGGTTCCCTTGGAACACAAGTAAATGTTCTACTGCACGTAGACAACAAGTCTTCTCCTTTGATCTTTATCTTGTCACTGGTATACTACATAAAGCAGGTCTACTTCCCTGATTATTATCTTATCTGTGCACTGGTATAAAAGGTTGTAACTTGTGATTTTGTGTCAGAGAACTAACTGCAGACCGCCTGTATTGCTTCTCTCCAGAATTCTGTACAATAAACTTTGCTGTTACATCTACACACTCAAAGGCTGGTTTTATTTCTTCTGAGTCCCTACATTAACATGTTGCGATCTGCTTGTTAATCAAAAATTAAGGCTCGGACAATTGTTTCACAGAAAATCCTGTAAATTAAATCAATTTTACTATTATCACATTTCTCAGTTGTGATTGAGATTCACGAATGGCTTAATAGGTATCAATTGAATTGTTAAAAGGAGAGTAGAAAAGTCGAGGTAAAGCACCGGAAATCAGAAGCCCTAGTTAGAAGTAATACAAGTTGGACACTGGGGACTTCTTGTTCTTCAAGTCCATTGTTAAAATGTTTGTAGGAACTAAACTTTAATGTAAAGTTTTTTTTTACAGATTATATTTAAGGGAAATGTAAGTCCTGGATGTAAAGTACATTTACTATAATGTTAAGCTTTCCTCTGAATCATATTATATGTCCCCATTGGAAACCATTAGCAACGAATTCATGCAGACGCGTTGCAGCCACAAAGGCCAGTGGCCACAACGCGTCTCCATGAATTCGCTTCATTGTTTTTTCATTATGATGTTATAATAAATATATACACTTATCAGCAGATACCTGGTGAGTGCTTGAGCCTATAGCACATTGTCAATACAAGAACATTGCTCTTTTAGCGTGCTCCTATTTTTTCAATTATTTTTTCAACCCATTAGCAGCACCTACACCTTTAGTTTCGGTGAGAGTGTAGATCTCACACTCAAACTGCAAATGACAAAGTATTCTAAACATTTAAATCACAACAGGTTCTATATAAACAGATTAAGTACATTAGTCTGCTTTACGTTTTTTTAAAAATTGTATTTACCTTTAATAATCTTATAACAAGTGTTCAGTGGTTACCTCGAATCAAGTTGAGTGTACTTTCTCTTGTATAAGATCTGACTCGCTTCACTCGCGAGCATGACAAAGCGCAAGAAATACTCTCAACTTGATTAAAGGAAGCCACCAAACACTCAAACACACAGCAAATATAATTTACACTTCATATCTCAATTTTCTGTTTATAGAACAGACCAAATTGTTTTAGTGTTATTATGCTACGCAGTCTTGCTGTTAAATACTTAATTCTATTTTAATTATTACAATTTTTATTTTTTTTATTTCAGCAGGTCACTACATAATTGTACTGCAATAACCTCTTATCCCACTTATAAAATATAAACAGATTGCATAATACTGCATTGTATACAGTTTTCCCTTTTGTCCTCTTTAAACTAAAATATACATTTAAGTTAAATATATAAAATGACTTTTAAAAAAAACACAAATCAGATATTAACTTACAACTTTTACTGTACATGCAGTTTCTACACTCCAGCTACTGCTGGGAACCAGACCCTCTGTTTCAAGGGGATTCAGCAGTAATACAGGCTGCTACTCTGTGTGGGACTTTACTTTTTAAATAAAGACTAATCGCATTTAAATAACCTATACAGTAATTTGGTAAGAGAACATGGAAACACATTTTGAAAAGGTGGAACCAATTTTTGAAAAACACAAAACAGAGCATTCTGATTGGTCTGTTGTGTTGGCAGCAAGAAAGGTCCTTGGAGTACCACACAATGGGGATAACATATGTGACCACTGCCTAACGGAAATAACACTGCACCAAATACGTCTCTGCTGTATATAAAACTTAAGGTGCTATCATTATTGCCAACCATCAATATAGGGTTTTCACACCAAGTTTAAAAACAGCGTTACCTGTTACAACAGATCTGCCACACTATGCATGGCTAGTATAGACCACTACTTTTTTTATCCAGTTCCCTTCTGGCTACTTGAATCTCAATACAATCTTTCATTTTCTTCAGTTTTCAATTAATTCTTCAGAGAAATGGAGTTTTTACAGTGGTCCCGGAATATATTTTGTAATGCCTTCCTGCAGTGTTTAATAAGTGGGGAGATCTCCTCAGCACCCCCGTTGATTTCAGTCTGGGAATTCGCCTAGTCTCCTATTCTCTTTCTGTATGTGCTGGTAACATGACTATGGAGACACAAACACACATTTACATTCTTAATTACACTAGCTATCTTTTATCAACTATCTCACTTATAGTTTTACCTCTGAATTAGCTACTTGAAAGAGCAACTAGGTATGGGTGTGAAACATCAGTTATCTTAACTAATATATTCTTTTTGTTCTTTAGGTTCACTTTGTATTAGTTTCAGCCATCACATCCTGCCCTCAGAATCACGCTCGCTAACCTCCATGTGTAATCATGCAAATACATAATAGGATCGCACACAGGCTTGCATGGGGGACTATTTTGGAAAAGAGTTTTTGCACAGGTTTTAGAAATATAAAGTACACTCTAGGCTTCAAAGTGATATTTTATCAGCATGTACACATGTATAAGCCTATGCCCCTATTTGCACACCTATGGTACATTTGGTACACTGGAGTGTATTCATTAACCTGTCCCCGTGCAACAGCTAACCCATTTGTTCTATGTGATATTTCTTACTGATGCTATGATAGTAGCGCTATTGAAAAAAATCCACTTGACCCTGTCCTTTTTTATTTTGATACAGGTTCAGAGTGCCACGACAAAACAATACACTACTTAACTGATTTTTAATACCCAGAACAAGTTGCTCTTAAAGAGTAAGTAGCGGAGTTCCCAAAAATAGTGTTACACGTCCCCACGTGCTGCTACAACTGTTTAAATAAAATACCTGTCATTTTTAGTTAAAGTCTGTTTCAAAGCTCTTTTCATCATGTCTGCTCTAGTACTCTGATACTGTAAGGATTATTGCCCACATTGTCAAACTGGTAACACTGCAATAACGATCCATAATGTGGTACGGAACAGAACATGTATTTATTTTATTTTATTTATTTTAAAAATCGCTCTTCCTGCAGTAAGGACAGATCTCAAACCCCAGTGCAGTACAGCGGACATTTTGAAAAGAGCTTTGAACCAGACTTAAAAGTTATAAGTGTATTATTTAAACAGTTGTAGCAACACATGGTGGGTGTATAATGATATATATTGAGACTTAACTGTGCATCTTGTTTGTGCTACAAGAAAAATTATACAATAAAATCAATAAACTTGCCTCCAGTGCAGTTAATAAAAAATCATATATCCCTCCAATGCCACAGGGGTCCATCATGTCCCTGATGAGATGGAGTTCAGCCCCCAAGTGCTGAATCCTGCAAAGTTAAAGGCTAGCTGGTACATGAATCTGAATTTAATTGAGAAAATGTACAAGTACGTACAAATTGTGAAGTAACATTTAGCTGAATGTATTATCAAGCTTAGGGTTGTATCAAGTGTACAAAGAGTTTATGGTTTCCAAGCATTGGTCTCCATTATATCTACGCTGCATAGGATAAAGGCGTCTGCTAAATAAACAAATAATATACATCCCCAGCTGGAGATAATACTAAAACTACTACTATGACTATGAAAACTACTATGAACAAATATTATTATTATTAAAAAGCAAGTGAGTGTTGAGTGACTACAGTAGCAAAAATGCAGAAGCACAGTAATTATTGCCAGTTTTCTTGGTGATGTCCCTTTACCTCCTGGCAGGATCTGAACCAGCACCCAGTGTTAAGGGCAGTGTCTTAGACACAGCCATTAGAACTGAGCCACCCAGTACAAAGGACTCTTCCACGGATATACCTTGCTCTGGACACCACGTAAATGAGCAGAGGAAGCAGGTCGTCCATGGGTAGTTTGTACTCTCTGTCCAGCACCCAGGACACGGTCTTCTCAATCTCTTCAAACGTCCTGAACAGAGTGTCCATTTTTTCCAGAGGGTCTGCTGTAGTGCTATCACAAAAAAAAAAAAAGTCTACTATTTGGTCTTTACATAAGGAGTAAAATAACTTTGTATATAAAAACCATGTTTGTATAGATGTTTATATTTGTCACCTCTTTGGAGGGTGAATAGTTGACAAGGCCATGGGAATTAAAACTACAACTGGCCTCTGATCTCTTGCTCAGGTATTCCAGCATGAATACAGGCTGTCAGAGTTGTAGGCACCAGCATTTTCAGATAAGTAAGAGCTTGTGCTGGGAAAACTAATCCTAAATAACTTATTTTATTTAAGCAGTCTTTTACCTTACTTTCTGGAAGCACTCGATTGCTGAATGGAAGCACTGATTGTTCACAAAGGAATATCTCTAGGAATTAAACAAAGACAGTGTTTTTCTTGTCCTTGAAGTCTTGGTAAAAGTCCTAAGTTTGAAATTGTATGTGTCTTCTAAAGCAGGGGTTCTCAACCGGGGGTCCGCAGCCCCCTAGGGGGTCTTGAGGTGGGTTTCAAGAGGTCTTCCAAAAATGAATCACAGAGTGTTATTTTCCTTGCATGGTTATCAGAGATGTAGTGCTGCCGGAGCGCCGCTCTGGCACCTGTCAATACATTCAAGGTGGAGCTCAAACCCATAAAGACCCATATAAAAATATGAGGATTCAGTTTTCTAAATGTTTTAATATTATGATTGATTTACTATTTAATTAAATTTGTTTCACATTTTTATCGAATTTGAAAAAAAAAATAAATCCAAAAATATTACTTGAACTTTATGTATTAGGCGTATTTGAATGCAGCAAAGTAGTGTAACTAGGAAGTGTAACCAGGGAAAAAGGTTTTACGTCCACCAGTCGCGTAATACGGCGTCAGTAAGTGTCACGCTCGTTTGCCGCCCTCTGGAGCAGCACACAGGAATGTCCCCTAGAAAGTGTCCTGAGGGCATCAGATGATTCTTAATGGTTAGGTTTAGGGTTAGGTATTGGGTTTGAGGTGAGGTTTTAGGGCAGGGGTTGCTTAAGGTTAGGGTTGGGGTTGGGTTAGGGTCAGGGTGGCTTGATTTCGTAGAGTTGCCGAGCTTTGGAAGTGAAAGCTGGGAGTAAATGGCAAATGCCCTCGAATCATCTGATGCCCTCAGGACACTTTCTAGGGGATATTCCTTTACGCTGCCCCTCTGGGGCTTAGAAATGTATAAGTGAAATAAAAACAGAAATTAGTAAGCAATGGCAGCGAAACAAAAAAGTACACCGGCGTTTTTCAGTAAGACACACAAGGAAACCACAGAGGAGAAAGAAATAGCTAACTCCAGCAACACGGGAAAGCTGGCGTCCAACGATACGGAATGGAATGGAGATGAGATTTCCAATGCAGCGGCTTCAACATCTACAGCCTGTGACACTGGGCCTGATGCAACAGGTCTGTACTGTACCCGTGTGCCGATATGCACGCAGAGGAAATGTGGAAGAGGAAAAGAGACATATCCGTGGATAGACTACAAAAATGGAAAACTTGGCTGTAACGTGTGTTGCAAATTTATCACTCTACGTCCATGCCCTGGACAACAGCGCCCTCTGCGGGCAGACATAAATCAGTGCACCCCAGTGGTGTTTCAAATAAAGTTCTGTCTCCTCCTGTGTGTCAGCGAATTGCCCACAACCCTCTCACAGTCTGCAAAACAGATTTTCTTCGAAACAGTTTATTTTGGATTTAGCTCTTATGTACGACACGTTGAATGAACTGGCCTTGCTCTCAAAAAGTTTACAAAAACGCACGACAACAATCGTGTATGCAGACAAACCGATCCATCGCAGCATACGCTTTTTACATTAAATGAAACAACGACCAGGGACAAACACTCTTAAACCTAGGGAAGATTTGGGACTGTTTTGCTAACGAGCAACAGCAAGATTAGAATCATTAATCGTCATCAGTTTCTTACAAGTCTCGTTAATAATTTAAAACATCGAATGTTCATTATGTCATTGAATCCAGCTATGCTTCTCTGATCGACCAGGTTCGAGTTCTTGACCGTGACTACTGGCCATCTGAAATACCTCCGGGGTATGGAGAATCAGACATAACTTCAATTTAACTGCAATCTACTTCTGTAATCAACACATTAGAGATTACGTGGATGAAGCTGGACAACGCTTCCCCCAGGAATTACTACCTCTACTTAATTGTACAAAAGTAATTCCAAGCAGCACTGTAATTAAAAACGGCAAAACATAAACATTTAAAGCCCTGAAGTTATAAAAAAAATAAATAATAATAAACATGTGACTAACAAAACGGTAAAAAAAAATGAAACTAAAATCCAGGGGATCGCTTTACGATTGTTGCATTTATGTTATTGTCATTATTTTTTTTTAAAAAGGTTTTAAACTTCATTGTATGCAACAGTAACTCAATTATTCAGAAATGCTGTTTTTCTCTGTCTGCGGTGTAAATACCTGTCCATATTTAGACCTCTCTGCATCCGCGGAGTTTGTTGGAATTGACAGACAGCGCAGAGCTAGGGCCGGGTCTGGAGCTGGACAACATATCCAAGGTTAAAAAATGTTAATGTGAATTCTCTGAAATTAGTGATTTTTTTTTTTTTTGCACTGCGGTGCTTTTAATGTATTTTTCTGCTCATACTACTACTTGCTATATATTTGGCTTCCACATTGTTTTACATATTCCGCTGCAGTAATGATTGTAGCCTGTTTTGAGTTCTTTTGGACACTCATTTTAAAATGTAGGTCTAATTTGTAGTGATGTGGGTACAAAGCCTTACCCACTTCGACTGGTCTCGAACCATTAGAAGCAAACAAGTGTTGTGAATCAAAGTTTCAATTGGTTCGCATGAAGCAATACATCACGTGACACAAACGCCAACAGTTCTACGGATCTTCTGAAGCTGCAGACGCTGGGGTGTTCAGTCATGCACGCCACGAGTAAAGTCTTGCTGACGGTGTCGTAGGGTGCACCATCAAACGTTTTGATGGTATATTTACAAAAGAAGACACAGACCACTAATACAACGCTTTACTTCGAATCAATAATGCTTCGTTGATTTATATATATATATATATATATATATATATATATTGTAGCGTTTCACGCAGTGTGCCGGATAGAAGGAGACAACACGCCGTTTCCAAGTTCAAGGCTTTATTTATGCACCTCTTTCAGAGCCCACTGCTCTAGCCCCTTGCTCTGCCTCCAACCCAATGAGCGCAACGCCCTTTTATACCTTAGCCCCGCCTTTATTCTAAGGGTGCCAGAGCGAACAGCTATCCCATTGGTCCCCAGCCGCACACCAAGACCAATGTGCACATACAACAAACAGCCAATGACAGGGACAGAGCGACCCGCAGCTACAGGTAATACAGACGGGGAGAGGAACACAATACAGCGGCATTAACAGACAGTAGAAACAAGAAGGAATACAGCACGCAGACACAATACACGGATCGCTACACTACCCCCACCTTAGCCTTTTTGTCCCCAAAGTTCACAGGGCGCCATGCAGCATTTGACCGTGGTCGGCAACCTCCACCTCTGAAACACAGACCCTCTCCCGCATGTCCGGTTTTCCCTCCAGGGCCTTTGGTGGTGAGCCGGGCGTGGCTGTGCGGAAGGCCCTCTCTCAGGCGGCGGCGCGCGGAGGCCCTCTCAGGCGGCGGCGGCGGGCGGGAGGCCCTCTCTCAGGCGGCGGGCGGCGGCGGAGGCCCTCTCAGGCGGCGGCGCGGCGGAGGCCCTCTCTCAGGCGGCGCGGCGAGGCCCTCTCTCAGGCGGCGGCGGCGGCGGAGGCCCTCTCTCAGGCGGCGGCGGCGGCGCAGCGGCGCTCACAGGCGGCGGCGGCGCGGCGCGCTCACAGGCGGCGGCGGCCGCAGCGGCGCTCACAGGCGGCGGCGGCGCAGCGGCGCTCACAGGCGGCGGCGGCGGCAGCGGCGCTCTCACAGGCGGCGGCGGCGCAGCGGCGCCTCACAGGCGGCGGCAGCGGCGCTCTCTCAGGCGGCGGCGGCGGCGACGGCAGCGGCGCTCTCAGGCGGCGGCGGCGGCGGCAGCGGCGCTTCTCAGGCGGCGGCGGCGGCGGCGGCAGCGGCGCTTCTCAGGCGGTGGCGACGGCAGCGGCGGCGGCAGCGGCGCTCTCAGGCGGCGGCGGCGGCAGCGGCGCTCTCTCAGGCGGCGGCGACGGCAGCGGCGCTCTCTCAGGCGGCGGCGACGGCAGCGGCGCTCTCTCAGGCGGCGGCGACGGCAGCGGCGCTCTCTCAGGCGGCGGCGGCGGCGGCAGGTCTCCCATCTCCCACACTGGAGATGATCCAGGCTCCCTCGTTAGCCTCCTCGAACGGCCACCCCTCCTCCGCTTTCGTTTTCGGGCAGGCAGTAAGTCCCGTTCCTCCTGGAAGGGGCAGCACGCCACTTGGTGCCCGATCTCCCCGCAGGCAAGGCACCAGCCTTGGTCCTCCAAGCCACCGAGAAGATCCTCCAGTCCGCCATCCCACCGGTTCAGTGACGGCTCGGGGTCGTACCACAGCCACTGGTCCATCTCCGTCCTCTATCTACTCCTGCTCAACGCTGGGTTACTTCTTGTTTTCATCCCGCTCTGACACCAATGTAGCGTTTCACGCAGTGTGCCGGATAGAAGGAGACAACACGCCGTTTCCAAGTTCAAGGCTTTATTTATGCACCTCTTTCAGAGCCCACTGCTCTAGCCCCTTGCTCTGCCTCCAACCCAATGAGCGTGCAACGCCCCCTTTTATACCTTAGCCCCGCCCCTTTATTCTAATCGGGTGCCAGAGCGAACAGCTATCCCATTGGTCCCCAGCCGCACACCAGGACCAATGGGCACATACAACAAACAGCCAATGACAGGGACAGAGCGACCCCGCAGCTACAGGTAATACAGACGGGGGGGGGGGGAGAGGAACACAATACAGCGGCATTAACAGACAGTAGAAACAAGAAGGAATACAGTACGCAGACACAATACACGGATCGCTACACATATATATATGCTGGCTACTACTATGTGAAATTGGGGGAGTTTAATTATTGTTAATTATTATAAAAATAAATTAAATGATTATTTGAGATGTTTTCCAGAAATAATTGTTAATAAAATGTCTTTTCAAAGAAGTCTTGAATTCAATATTATTTCATTGTGATATATCAACAAAATAAATATAATTTATAAATATCAAATTGCTATACTATTGAAAA
The DNA here is from genome assembly GCA_030684275.1 of Acipenser oxyrinchus oxyrinchus. Classification (NCBI taxonomy): domain Eukaryota; kingdom Metazoa; phylum Chordata; class Actinopteri; order Acipenseriformes; family Acipenseridae; genus Acipenser; species Acipenser oxyrinchus. The sequence goes on from CM060249.1 coordinate 81,588,249, forward strand.
CACCATTACACCTTAAAGCACCATATGTTGTTGATGTTTGTGTTGTTACTGTGGGATCCGTGGCGGCTCTATGAGTTTAGTGCGAGGAAGTAATCAACCTCAATCCAGAAATTTGCGTCCGCCAAGTCATATATGTAATATGCTTTTTTTTAAAATAAAAATATATATGTATGTATATGTAGAAATCTGTGCATTCAAGTATGTTTTACTGAAATGTAATAAAATAAACATTATTATTATGTTATGTTTCTATATATTATGCACTTTAAAAAAAAAGTCCAATAGGCTTTAATTGACATAGGGTTACGCTTCAAGTATGTTGTATGCTTAAAAATAATCTAGCCATCCGAGAGACACTGAACTAATGACCCATTAATGCTATGCCTAATACTAGAATGCCTATGAGTTTTGGAGAGGGGCTTCAACTGATTCAACTACGTTAGTGCGGAGCTTCAAATCATACACTAGGTTCATTGCCTCATGAGGCTTCAAATCACTCACAGGAGCTCATTGAGGCTTCGGATCAGTCACATGATTCAGTGATTCACTACTTCAGGTGATTCAAATGACCACTGCTTCATGTGAAGCAAACAAATGACGTAACCCGCCTCGAACCATCTGAAGCAGTGTTCCGCATGAAGCAACACATCACGTGATCTGACGGAACCAGATTCAATACAATGCTTCGTTGAAATATATTCAATTCGTTTATTTAAAAAAAATAGCAAATATGATTCTTTTAGTTTTGCATTTTGGAAAATGTAATTATTATTATTTTTTAAAATCTAAAACAAGTTCTCTACATGCACACTTCCTCACAGGAGCAGGGATTCGATCTTGCCCTTCACAAGCATTTTTAGTTATACGACTTACTAACTTGTTGCGCCACCTGGCTAACAAATGAAATATCAAATATCTTATTTGTTTCAACACTCATTTCCCAGCCGAGTACATCGTCATATGCTTACCTTTCTAAAGCAACATTATCGTGTTTTCGATTGTACAACCATTTTACATTTCAAGTATGATAGTGCGTATGCATGACTGGCTTTTTTGTTGGGTAATCACATGTGTGGTTGATATATAACCAGATAACAGAGAAATTATAAAATGTAACTTCATTTTGTAAGTCACAAATGACACAGACAGAGCCTGTAAAAAGCGTGCTTTACGGTGTCTTTCGTGTACATTAGGTTGCAGATCATAATTTCTAAATGCCAAGTTCCAGGCAAAAGCAGCCTTTGTGTAACTCGTATGTTCAAGTTCAAGTATGTTCAATGACGCGGCTCTACCAATAGATGTCACTATGGAGCACGAAGCGCAAGTGATTCGGCTCGGTGAGTCTTTTATGAAGCAAATGGTTCAGACGGTTCAGTGGTTCAAGAGGCTTCACTTTTCCCACCACTACTAATTGGACTCGCCTGACAGTACTACCAGTTCAGATAAGCAGGTCATATAAACCCGCCCCGGATGCCTGTGTCTACCAATCAGTGAGTAGAGCCTTGTTATTGGCTGTTGTCAAGTGTCAATCAATAAATCCTGTCCGCTTCATGATGAGCTTTTTTTTAAATTGAAACAAGCTAATAATTGCATCAGGAAGCTGTGGCGGTACATATAACTTCATTTCAGTACACAAAACAGACCAGATTTCACGGTGCAGAATCAATTTCTCAGTCGGAGTCACGTTTTTCACGGCCGTCAAATGGATAGGGACATGTGACGGGGTACCCCGTGCCTGTGCGTAGGTGTTATTTGGTGTTTTTATTTGTTTATTGTTGTTATTATTGTTTACAGCCTGGATGGGGTTTTATGTAATTAGACATAGTTTCACAGTGCATTGATTGGCTGCGTGACAATGAGTTTGCTATACAACTCAATGAATCCACAGACATTTCTAAATGGCCCATTTACTCGCCTGTGTTCGGTATGTGTGGAATAAGGGAATAAAGAAAGACTTTGTTTTGCAAGGAACTCAAGACAACAACAAAGTCAGATGATATTTTCAAACTGTTCGATGATTTTATGACTTCAGCAGAAGTCAGCTGGACTAACTGCATTGGGGTCTGCACACTGCTGGAGCCGCAGCAATGACCGGAAAGCATTCTAGTGTTATACCAAAAATAAAAGCCGTTGCACCTCGTGCTATTTGGAAACATTGCTTTTTATACCGCGAGAGGCACTTGCTGCGAAAGATATTGAACCAGGTCTTCACAGTGTTCTGAACACAGCGGTAACACTCGTTAATTTTATTAAATCAAGCAGGTGTTTTGCTGCACTTTGTAAGGAAGTGGGCGCAGAGCACCTTTTCTTGTTAATGCATACAGAATGCTTACCCATATATTTACTCTCAAGGAGGAGTCACATACTCAGGGATGTGTAATTTTTGAAAAAAAAAATGTTGTCCAAGGGACAAAATACTAGAAAAATCTACTTGTCCTTCTTACGAATATAAAACTTGTAGGATTTTGGTTTTATTTAACAGTGAACACAATCAATCAATTAGTGATTAACAGGGGCGGATCTAGCATTGTAGCTTGACAGGTTCACTAAATTCTTCAAGATACACAAAATGTTCCCGATGACCCCAGCTCTCCTCAACAAATGGATAACATACTTTAAGGAAATGTTCCTTTCAGTGCAGTTAATAAGCAATACTTGAGAGTTATTCAAATATAAAAATAGCTTCTGCCTGTTTTTTCCCCCCACTCTTTCTCTGAATCCAACGCCTGATGAACAGGTGTTTTAGTTATAAGTTGCATCACAGATACAAAATCGTTGCCTATTGCTGCTGCTTTTTGGAATTCTGATTTTTCTTGAAGTTTTCAGTTTTGGAACTGAACCCCAGATTTTTAAAGGGCTTGTGTAACCTGTCCAGTTTCTCTGCAGTTTTTACTGTTTTTCTACCAAAATCCAATATTTACAGTAGGCTCCATCAAATTCAAAATATATTTTTCTCTTTTCTTTATTTCTATTGTGTGTGTGTGTATATATATATATATATATATATATATATATATATATATATATATATATATATATATATATATACAGTACTGTGCAAAAGTTTTAGGCAGGTGTGAAAAAATGCTGTAAAGTAAGAATGCTTTCAAAAATAGACATGTTAATAGATTATATTTATCAATTAACTAAATGCAAAGTGAGTGAACAGAAGAAAAATCTAAATCAAATCCATATTTGGTGTGACAACCCTTTGCCTTCAAAACAGCATCAATTCTTCTAGGTACACTTGCACAAAGTCAGGGATTTTGTAGGCATATAGTCAGGTGTATGATTAAACAATTATACCAAACAGGTGCTAATGATCATCAATTCAATATGTAGGTTGAAACACAATCATTAACTGAAACAGAAACAGCTGTGTAGGAGGAATAAAACTGGGTGAGGAACAGCCAAACTCAGCTAACAAGGTGAGGTTGCTGAAGACAGTTTACTGTCAAAAGTCATACACCATGGCAAGACTGAGCACAGCAACAAGACACAAGGTAGTTATACTGCATCAGCAAGGTCTCTCCCAGGCAGAAATTTCAAGGCAGACAGGGGTTTCCAGATGTGCTGTCCAAGCTCTTTTGAAGAAGCACAAAGAAACGGGCAACGTTGAGGACCGTAGACGCAGTGGTCGGCCAAGGAAACTTACTGTAGCAGATGAAAGACACATCATGCTTACTTCCCTTCGCAATCGGAAGATGTCCAGCAGTGCCATCAGCTCAGAACGCAGAAAACAGTGGGACCCTGGTATACCCATCTACCGTCCGGAGAAGTCTGGTCAGAAGTGGCCTTCATGGAAGACTTGCGGCCAAAAAGCCATACCTTCGACGTGGAAACAAGGCCAAGCGACTCAACTATGCACGAAAACACAGGAACTGGGGTGCAGAAAAATGGCAGCAGGTGCTCTGGACTGATGAATCAAAATTTGAAATATTTGGCTGTAGCAGAAGGCAGTTTGTTCACCGAAGGGCTGGAGAGAGTACACGAATGAGTGTCTGCAGGCAACAGTGAAGCATGGTGGAGGTTCCTTGCAAGTTTGGGGCTGCATTTCTGCAAATGGAGTTGGGGATTTGGTCAGAATTAATGGTCTCCTCAATGCTGAGAAGTACAGGCAGATACTTATCCATCATGCAATACCATCAGGGAGGCATCTGATTGGCCCCAAATTTATTCTGCAGCATGACAACGACCCCAAACATACATCGAAAGTCATTAAGAACTGTCTTTAGCGTAAAGAAGAACAAGGAGTCCTGGAAGTGATGGTATGGCCCCCACAGAGCCCTGATCTCAACATCATCGAGTCTGTCTGGGATTACATGAAGAGAGAGAAGCAACTGAGGCTGCCTAAATCCACAGAAGAACTGTGGTTAGTTCTCCAAGATGTTTGGGCCAACCTACCTGCCGAGTTCCTTCAAAAACTGTGTGCAAGTGTACCTAGAAGAATTGATGCTTGATGCTGTTTTGAAGGCAAAGGGTGGTCACACCAAATATGGATTTGATTTAGATTTTTCTTCTGTTCACTCACTTTGCATTTAGTTAATTGATAAATATAATCTATTAACATGTCTATTTTTGAAAGCATTCTTACTTTACAGCATTTTATCACACCTGCCTAAAACTTTTGCACAGCACTGTATATATATATATATATATATATATATATATTGTGACAAAGCAGTACCCGTCTGAGTAAAACTTGTACACAAATTGGTTTAGCAGACAAGACACTTGTTTGGAGGCAGTAATGGAGGTAAAACAGGACAGTACCTGTATGTTTTTATCCCTATGTTAAATACACAGGGTCGTTGGGACAAAGCAAAAGTCCAGTACACAGTTCAGGTTCTCATACAAAGTTGGGTCAATCCAGGCAATAGTGTTCTCGAAACAGTCCAGAGTCATACACGGCAAATCAATAGGGTTTTTCAATATGTTTACATGACTCTCCTACCTCACTCCACGCCAACTCCTTACTCACCCACCTGAGCTGAGAGTCAGCCTCTTTTTAAATAGGTGAATCACACCCATGTGCTCCTAACAGGTGTGTTGACCACACCCAGTCATCCCGCTAAGGCTTCTGGGTAGTGCAGTCCCTAGAAGCAGCCATTTTGTGGATTGTAGTCAATTTTTGGGTCAGCCATTTTGTGGCTGGACACAATCCCCTTAAAATCTCTGCCCTCCTATACTTCCCCTCAATCACCGTACCCTTGGGTCTGCAACAATATATATATATATATATATATATATATAATTTTTTTAAACGGTACATTTACAGCAATTTTTCCTCATCTAACATCTTGTCACATGATGGACAACTGGAACACTGCTGCAGGGTGATTCTGCTTTCATACCCTGATGGAATTTTTTTTTTTTGGGGGGGGGAGGCAACATTCTTTCCCTGCACTGCTCTCGCTGAGTACTCACTACTCTTGTATGAAACCGGATTCTCAGCCTTAACATCGATGAAAACAAAGTACCGAGCCAGGATGAACACTGACCGTGACATGCGTGTGTGCTTGGCGAAGATACCGCCACGTCTTGACAGAATTGTTGCTCAGCACCAGCAACAAGTTTCACATTGAGTAAGTAAAACAATATATATATATATACAGTGCCTTGCGAAAGTATTCGGCCCCCTTGAACTTTGCGACCTTTTGCCACATTTCAGGCTTCAAACATAAAGATATGAAACTGTAATTTTTTGTGAAGAATCAACAACAAGTGGGACACAATCATGAAGTGGAACGAAATTTATTGGATATTTCAAACTTTTTAACAAATAAAAACTGAAAAATTGGGCTGCAAAATTATTCAGCCCCTTAAGTTAATACTTTGTAGCGCCACCTTTTGCTGCGATTACAGCTGTAAGTCGCTTGGGGTATGTCTCTATCAGTTTTGCACATCGAGAGACTGAAATTTTTGCCCATTCCTCCTTGCAAAACAGCTCGAGCTCAGTGAGGTTGGATGGAGAGCATTTGTGAACAGCAGTTTTCAGTTCTTTCCACAGATTCTCGATTGGATTCAGGTCTGGACTTTGACTTGGCCATTCTAACACCTGGATATGTTTATTTGTGAACCATTCCATTGTAGATTTTGATTGTATGTTTTGGATCATTGTCTTGTTGGAAGACAAATCTCCGTCCCAGTCTCAGGTCTTTTGCAGACTCCATCAGGTTTTCTTCCAGAATGGTCCTGTATTTGGCTCCATCCATCTTCCCATCAATTTTAACCATCTTCCCTGTCCCTGCTGAAGAAAAGCAGGCCCAAACCATGATGCTGCCACCACCATGTTTGACAGTGGGGATGGTGTGTTCAGGGTGATGAGCTGTGTTGCTTTTACGCCAAACATAACGTTTTGCATTGTTGCCAAAAGTTCGATTTTGGTTTCATCTGACCAGAGCACCTTCTTCCACATGTTTGGTGTGTCTCCCAGGTGGCTTGTGGCAAACTGTAAACGACACTTTTTATGGATATCTTTAAGAAATGGCTTTCTTCTTGCCACTCTTCCATAAAGGCCAGATTTGTGCAGTATACGACTGATTGTTGTCCTATGGACAGAGTCTCCCACCTCAGCTGTAGATCTCTGCAGTTCATCCAGAGTGATCATGGGCCTCTTGGCTGCATCTCTGATCAGTCTTCTCCTTGTATGAGCTGAAAGTTTAGAGGGACGGCCAGGTCTTGGTAGATTTGCAGTGGTCTGATACTCCTTCCATTTCAATATTATCGCTTGCACAGTGCTCCTTGGGATGTTTAAAGCTTGGGAAATCTTTTGTATCCAAATCCGGCTTTAAACTTCTCCACAACAGTATCTCGGACCTGCCTGGTGTGTTCCTTGTTCTTCATGATGCTCTCTGCGCTTTAAACGGACCTCTGAGACTATCACAGTGCAGGTGCATTTATACGGAGACTTGATTACACACAGGTGGATTCTATTTATCATCATTAGTCATTTAGGTCAACATTGGATCATTCAGAGATCCTCACTGAACTTCTGGAGAGAGTTTGCTGCACTGAAAGTAAAGGGGCTGAATAATTTTGCACCCAATTTTTCAGTTTTTATTTGTTAAAAAGTTTGAAATATCCAATAAATTTCGTTCCACTTCATGATTGTGTCCCACTTGTTGTTGATTCTTCACAAAAATTACAGTTTCATATCTTTATGTTTGAAGCCTGAAATGTGGCAAAAGGTCGCAAAGTTCAAGGGGCGAATACTTTCAAGAAGGCACTGTATATATATATATATATATATATATATATATATATATATATATATATATATATACAGTATATATGTATCGGATGGAAATAAGACTCCAATTGCATAGCAGTTTGCTCCATTCTTGGATCAAATTAAGTTTAATAAGACAAACCTTAACTTGTTCACACTGGGGCTAATCAAGCTTGTTGTAAAACCCGGAATAGGTGAAACTGCTATGAAATAGAAATATGAGTCTTATTTACATCTCTGATGTATGTATGTGTATATACAATAAATAATGTATATGGTGGGCCATGGAATTTTTATAGGGGCGAGTGGGAGCACAAAGGTTGAGAACCCCTGTTCTAAAGCTATGCCAAGTTTCAGGCAGGAATACACCTGCAAATATGATCATTAACTGCATCCCTGACTATCTCTCAGAACAACTCAAAGATGGGAATCAAAATGTCAAGGCAGCACAAGTGCCCTTTTTTGGCAGCGTGCCAAAACCAAGCAAGACAAAATGTGTGAATTCCTGCTTGTCAATGATTTGTATTGCTTATGTCAACTGTATTTATTTATTTAAATAATAAAAATGTTGTTTTAACTCAAAGAGTTGTCTTGACTGAAAAATGCTCAGTAATTTCCTTTATGGTCTTACCTGGTTTGCAGTCAGGTGAAGGTTCTTTAGTGGCCATAAATGCCTGAGACAAAAACAAAAACAAAAACAAATTCACGATTCATAGAACCTAGAGGAACAAAAATATATACAGTTAACCACTTCCTTTTTTGTCTTCCTGAAAATACCAGCATGCAGAAAAAACACTGTTCCACCGTGAAATACTGCAATATGTTTTACAATTACTAGATGGCAGTAAAACACAAAATCTACAGGGACTGGAGTGTTTACAGTTCTCAAAACTACACACACACTCTAGTTTTGTCTTACACTTTATTTTACCACAATAGGATTTGCTTTTTCAGAACCACAGTCAAATATCTTTACCCCCAAGACAACATATAAAGGGCTGTATTCACAGAACTGTTATAAAAGGACTGGTTTTTGAAGAATGTCTATTTTCTAGGTCAAAAAGTGCTTTGAAGATCTAGAACAAATTAACAAACCCACTCTAAAACAAGTAAGTAATTTGATGGAATTAATCTTCACTGGCTTAAAAAAACAACCATTAAAATATGGAATGTAGTGAACCCACTGACTTCTGTACATCGAGAAACTCCAGCAGTTCAGCGTCTGACAGCAAGCCGAGGTGCACGATGCCCTGCCAGTAGAGGGCATCGTCCTTCTCATGGTACAGCATATAGAGCATGGAGAGCTCGGGGTAGAACTTGGGCAAGATCAGCGGAAGCACCAGAGTGTAACAGTTCATTTCATCCCTGTAGAGAACAACCCGGAACAATGGGTCATACTGCATTGTACTGAAGACAGGGCAAATAAATAAATAAACACCAGCTATATCATTGGATGAAGATCCATTACTGGGAGCCAGGATATCACGGATTTAATAAGATGAAGAAATGTGTTTAAATTGTTTTTCAATCCTTCATGAATTTGTTTCCCTTGTAAAACGTTAATTATATTTGTGCAGTCTTGGATATGGGGGAATGTGAATTGTGATTATACATAATTTAGAAGGGAAAGGCTTTGACAAAGTTAATAGATATTGATTTTTTTAAATACCTTGTCTCTTTGTCTTTACACTCCTTGTTGAATGACTCAGGGAGGTAATCCCTGAAAAAGACATTTTTTAAACTTTCAATTAACTTGTAATGAACCCCAACGTAAAGATGTACTGCCCTTTTAAGGTGTTCTCCTTGAAGTCACTCCCCACTTGTTAGCATATCTCCACCTACACGCAGAGAACACAATCATATTTTAGTTGGAGTAGTTAACAGGACAGGGTGGAGAGATGGAGTAGGGTAGAAGTGTGAAGGTTTGGTTGAAGCAACTGTATTCGGAAGCCACTAGTGGTTTTAGGCACATGCAACCCATGCAATTGCATGGGGCCCCGAGGCAGAAAGGGCCCCCCGGTTGTCATGGCTCCGTTACCAGTGTTTCCAACTTAGTGATTTTGTCGCTATTTCTAGTGACTTTTGGGTTTCCCTAGCGACAAAAACATTGTCAAAGTGACTAGCGACAAATCTAGCGACTCTCACTGCCGACAACAGCGATTTTCAGAGAAAGAAGTCGCCAAATTATATCATCACAACATCAGGTCGCAAGCAGCTCAATACACCACGCTTCTCCCATCCTGAAGTAGTACAGTGGTGTCGTTATAGTAGCGCAGCTTTCCACAGAGATGCGCGTTCTTCGAGGGCTGCTGGGTGACGTCACTCAACTCCACCCGCAGAAATATGTGCAGATCCTGCACAGCCCAGCGCAGCTTTAAAAAGTTGCTGCGGACACTGGTTGCTGCTGTGAACCAAAGAGATCCAGAGTGACCTGCTAATCGTAATGCAGATACTACAGATGCCCCCTTGTTAACAGAAGCGAACTACAGCAATTATTTGAACAAACATAAATGTACTAAATCCTTGATAAGGGATGCATAATGTTACAATAGTTAATGTTAATGAATTACATCACTCTGTATAGGTAGATAATCCATCACTAACACATTTGATATTGTTTACTCTTAATTTATTCCGAGAGGAGTGGTAAATTGTCTAGCGACATTTTTGGCGACCGTAGAATGTCTAAATTGCAACATCTAGTGACTTTGTGAGGTTTCTCTGGCGACTTCTTGCTTTGTGGAGTCGACAACACTGTCAGTTACTATAAAACAAAGCTTATATTCACCTCAAGTCTGCACCAGAATGAATGACTAGGCATTTTACCGTTTTTTATTTTTTATTTTTTATCTATAAGCCACAAGCCATAAACAGAACATGTAGGGGTTCAAAGCCGTGCACACGTTTATGTCAGTATTTGCCTCGTAATCCTGTAACCCACAATTTAAGCTAAAACGGTAAGACATTTAAAAATGAACTAATTTCGACACACTAAAAACAAAGTTTGCTTGCGCGTGCTGTCAGTGCTGCAAACTTGATGTTAATACACGTATAACTAGAAGTGTCTCACGCGTGCTGCTTGTTTGAATGAACCTGGAAACAAATACAAATAACTGTGCTTCCAGCCAATGTTCGTGCTCGCCTCTTGCAATGTTTGATGGCACCTACAGGGGAAATTTGCTGGGCTGCCCTAACATCAGTATTGCCTTGCGTCTGCTTTCACAGTAGCGTCAAGGGAGAGAAGCTTTTTTTTGCCTGAAAATGAAATTATTCAAACTATTTACTTCCTATAATATCGCAGGAACGTTTGAATGGACTCGGCAAAACTGGATTATTCAGCTATAATTGGAGACTTTGCCACTGCAAAAGCACGAAAGGCTCATTTCTAATGTCTCTGTCTGAGTTTTTTTTTTTTTTTGTAGTAAATGCAATACATTTAATAGTGTTGTTGTTGCCCTGTTTGAAAATCATGACATCGTAGCGTAGTATTACTGGTAAGAATAAGGAATTGGGGCCCCAGCATTGAGCTATGTGTGGGGCCATCGTGGGACAAACGCCACCGCTGTCGGAAGCCAGTAAAGGGATAAGCAAAAGGTTACTAAATCTAAATGGATGAATGTGTGTCTGCTACTTATTCTATAAACACAACCCTACAAACTGCAGTATATTCATACTTGAATTACTAACATGCACAATAGTTCATAATGACACGGGGCACCCCCCTGTCAAACTCTGTGTCACTCTTCCAATTCAGAACCACCATTACCTCAGAATACATCCCCACGTCGCTTATGTCCTAGTAGGATGTGTAGAATGTGGTGCCCTTATTCCCCTTACCTGATGATCGCCAGTAGTTTTTTTGCATGGTATTTGACTTCATCCTGGGCCATGGTCAGTAGATGCTTATTGGCACCCATCCCAGAGTAGGTGGCCTGGAACACCAAGGCCTGAGTCTGCAGAATCTTTCCCAAGGGGTGCTTGGAAGACTGGAAGGACTGCAGCACAGAGAGACAACAGATTAATTTACCAATTGTACATGGGTTCCTGGTTTCTTAAAAAAATGCAATTAAGTTTCATATTTCACTGTATTTTTTAAATTTATCTTTCCACTTTGAAACAGTTATTTCCTTGCAAACCTGTAACAAAACGAATGATGTATTTAATATAAACAATAGTCGATGATTAGATTAAGATTTCTAACAGCAATTCTATTTTAACAGCAATTAGTTAAACAAATAATTTTTGTTTTTACTACATACATTAATCATCTGTATACAAATCTAATTCAGTTTTTAAAATGAAAACCAATACAAAAGTTTAGAATATCACTTTTTGTCCAAATGTATGTGTACCTTTTCCAAATATTGTTGTAGTAATACATAATCAGGCTGCTTTTTAAGGTTTTCTATGAAGTCAGTATTCGCAGAGAATTCTTCAGATTCCCTATTACATTGGGAGAAAAAAAATATATATATATATATATATATATAATAAACATAACTGCATGTGTTCATACATACTATCCATGTACAATCTACCATCTGTTAATCCACACATGTAATAGGCCTGACCTGAGTTTACTGTGCCTGTCTTAATTACCAGTATATTTTCAACAGGAGGCCTTGGCATTCATTCATATGTGGTATCACTTTAAAGTTAAAAAATTTGAAGACATATACATTGAACATAAATAAACTATGCTTACAGTGTGCATAGTTGTGTTTAATTGTGTTTATGTGGGGTTTCTGTTTGTGTGGTTTTATTAGGTGTAATTAAGTGCCAGCATAAAATGGGTTCTTAATGCAAAGCATATAATAAATAAAATGTAAGTCAATGTAATCATTTTAAATCATTATCTGTATTTTGTTTTGCTTCTGAACTGGGAAATAATGCCTTAAAATTAATGTGATTTGTCTTTAAATGGATGCTGAAACATGCTGGGAAATTATCTCTTTTGCAAAATGTGCTTCCCTGTTTGCTGTCTAAATAAAAGTTCTAATAGGCTTTGGGAAACCGAATGCCCAACTTGATATACCTAAAATTAAGAGTCTGCATTTGTGGAAAAAAAAAAAGGTTTCGTCATTGAACTTTTTATTTTATTTTTTTATACACCATAATTCTGAGCATGCTACCTACAGCAACAGTTCATCACACAAAATAAAATGAAACTTTCCCAACCTTCCCAGAAGTTTTGTAACTTTGCAAACCCTGATACATAATATGGACCCAAATGCTTATTAGTATGAATTTTGCTGCATTCTGCCAAGAACAAGAGTCTTTATTAAGAAGATTAAATAAGTAAAATAATCCCAAACACTGTTCTAAATGACAATCCAATAATCCAGACAGCAAGTCCACATTAAGCCTCACTGTACTGCACCTGTTGCAGAAGAGATATTCTGTAGTTTCTTCAGTATGGGTTTCTGCTATTATCCCTGCACCATTATGGTTGTTGGGAGTCTTTCTCATTGTCCTGCCAGTCTCTATGTGGAAACCGAGGAAGGACTCATCTGATTCTTCAGTGGAGCCGGCTTGAAGGTACTCCACAAATGGTTCAAAGATGCCCGTCCATCTCTTCTCGACAGGCAGCCCATGCAATCCCATCTGTCTAAAATAAACATTCATTTGTTCTGTTTGTATTTTTGCATAGTTCATATTTAAAAAGCCTGACCTGTTGGTCAGTGCTAAGCATGGTAACTTTTATTTAGATAAGGCGAAATATAAACACGTTCAGAAATATTTTTATATCTATGTATTTAAAAAAAAAGTCTATCGTTATATTCAACTTGTATTATGCAAAAGTAGCGGCATACATACTGCGATGAATTAATTCCTTATTCCTTGGGATTATCAAGGTGATCGCTCTCACCCACAATGCTATCTCCAATAAATAATAAATCCAGTACACAGTGGATGAATGAAAACGCAGTTGCATATGTTTATTTGTTTACACACCGAAAACAAAACAAACAAAACTTAACTCTTCCCAAAGAGTCCTCACTTAAACAGAATATCGTCCCTGACTAAACGGGGACAGACTAAGCCTGTTTACCCCCAACTGAAACCCTGCTTCTTTTAACTCACACTTTTGTTCTTGTGTGTTCTCCTCACACACACCCTCTCCAAAACCCCCATCTTCAAACAACTCAATTGTGGTCTTATTACATGTCCTGATCAATCGCAGCTGATTGGCATGTATCCATTACGACCAATTCAGCAATAAATTATCCAATTTAGGAGGCCTTTCCCAACATGGCCTCCTGAGAGCTTCATCTTTACCAAGATGGAGTGTCCTCTCCTAACCCCAGGGTCCTATTTACACTAAATGGAAATGTGAGCTAATCAGAACCACTCTAAATAAACCTTCGTAAAAAATAAATGTGAAGCTATGTGTTCTTTGAAATATATTCCTTTGGCAAGGTTGCCATTACCAAAAAAATGGGCAAACAGGGCATGTTTACTCACAGTTGAGCAGCTGATTCCGCTGTTTCTTCATTGCCAGGTGTTTTCAAAATGCCAGTTGCCTGTAAGCCATTTCCAAATTTGCTGCTGAAAACCCCCTCAATTGTAAAACCATTTGGAAATGTCAACTTTCCCTAAAAATACATGAATAAAATTAATCACTGTAATTTTTTAAGTTTAAAGTTGACCAATTTTTTAAAATACTTTTTGTTTTTCTGCTGTTTTCCCTGTCTTGCCAGGGTCTCCAGGACCAGGATTCAAACCAGCAAGCGCCTGATCGAATGAATCACCCTGCACTTCATGTTGATGTGACTGTGATGGATGGGCCGATGGGGGGGGGGGAGGGGGGGAGCTTTTAAAGTTAAGGGGTTAGAAAGGTTACAGTAGTTTGTGTCTCATCAGCATAGTCCATTTGGCAAAAGCAGTGTGCACTTACTGATCTAAATGCTGCTGGTATTTAGATGTTCACCATTGGCCTATAAACAGACGGACCATGTTAAATCAAGAAGCTGCTTGATGAGATTCTGGGATCAATAAGCTACTAACAACCAAACGAGCAAGATGGGCCAAATGGCCTCCTCTCGTTTGTTGACTGCAGCATTCGTTGATGCATAGTTCTCACCCTAGTCTGTGTAAGTCACTGTGGATAAAAGTGTCTGCTAAATGACTAATTAATAATAGTATACCTTTCCTTTGAGCATCAAGTCTTCGGTAAACTCCCCTTCATAAAGAGAATTGTCTTCAGAAAGCAAAATCCCTTTGCCCTGGAGAAAATATATATATATATATATTGTTAAAAAAAAAAACCAGAATGCTTTGACATTTGAGAAAACAAAATTATAATTTTCAATCACATGTGATCCATCCATTGTCCTAAAATAAAAACATCCCGATTTATATGCGGATGGTAGGATGAAAAACAAAGGATCTACTCTAAAATTAATTTCAAGTCAAAAATGGTTGGAAGTCAAAAGTGACACTTAATATCATCTTCACTTTCCTAAGATGTAATTTCTTACCTGATTGCTATATCACCAACAGGGCTTCCTAACTAATATACATTTTCAACAGTCTAGTCAATAATGATCTATTGATCTATACAGAAACAGCATCACAAAAAGATAGAGATAACACACAATAGGATATTAAACAGACAAGAATTTAAATATTGGAAAATGCAGATTATAAGGATCACTTAAAAAGCTTTAGCCAATACATTTGAGAACAATTACAGTAAAATGCTACTTACTGTCAGTTTGTCGGAGTTGAAGATTCCTTCGTAGCACAAGCCAGACTGAGTGACCACAATTCCGTGTCCATGTCTTTGGTCTTCCAGCCACATTCCAAGGTACCTCTCCCCACTGGACCAAAACATCACTGTGTCACTGTCACAAAATGAACCTTGCTGTACAGTCTATCCTACTACACCAAAACATGTTAATGCTGACATCAAAATAGGACACATGCATACTTGCCAACAGTTGGAAACTATTCAGCGAGTTATATGCATAAGAACACACATATACACCCTCAACTAAACACCAAATGACCATCATGATAGTAAAAACATACATAATGAAGCGTTCTTACCGTTGTGTAAGTTGTCAGCTGCACGAAGAACAGAACGTGTGGATTTCACGAACTCTACTGTGTTAAACGAGCACTTTCTTTTTTATGTTGCTTTGATAGATGCCATTGTCCTTTACTGGACCCGACAGGCTGACTTACTTAATGCATATAATATCTCAGACCCTTCAATCACTATAAATTCTGTACGAAAATTACGGGAGTAGCTAACTCCAGTCATTCGTGTTTCATCGGCTCCCATATTTTACTCATAATTATACATATCAAATCATATTGCAGCAGCAGTGACGAAGCTACGCTTCTCCAATATGAATGGATATGACATATGTCAATAAACTGAGATCACTTGAACAAAACCCTGCCACGCAGTGCACAAGGGGCAGCAGCTGCAAAAAAAAAAAAAAGAAAAACTGTACGGGCTTGAGAGCAAAAGCCCTAGATCTGTGAAGAATTTCCAGGGATATATATCGGGACTTTCTTCCTATGCATCGGGATGCGGGATAATTGCTAGGAAATCGGGACTGTCCCGACCATATAGGGACTGTTGGCACGTATGCACATGTAGAATAGCTGTTGTTTATATAAGTCTAAAGATCTGGTGTTGTGTAACACGTTAGTATTCTCTGCTGAATACATATATATTTTACTGGACATCATTCAACACAATGACTGGGAAAATTGTACTGTGTCATGTTTTAAACACTGCATTTTTTTATGATTTAGCACTGACTGTGAAGTGTGACACTTAGTTGAATGAAGGTCAGTGGAATGTGATGCCATTGTGTTTGAAGTTGAGTACCTGTTAATGCTTTCCCAGACTCCATATCCAGTTTTCTTGTCATTTTCCCAGTGGCCAACGTATCTTAATGGATTGCTGTCAGTTCTGGAACCTTCCAAAATCCCAAAGCCATGGTGCACATTGCCTTTGAAATAACCTCTGTACACGGTGTTATTGCTGTACCTAGAGAAGCAATAAATACATAGTTAATGAATAATGCAAACACCTATAACTACGGTTAAAATGCATCCTACACATATTTTGCATCTGTGCTGTTGACAAAAGCCAGGCCATTGACTTAGTCCCTGATGATTTTGTCTCCCTAACCCATGGAAGCGCCAGAGCCAACGGACGCTATGTAATACCTATCAAAGACTTGCGACTTCACACAGCCTGGACGCAAACCTGACTGTATGACTCCCCCTGCACGCTACACGGTTGTGCCTTTACCAGGTGAGCCCCTGACTGACTTTTTAATGAGAGATACAGTAGCATTATTCAGTATGTTATTCATTTGCCTTGTTGCTACCTGGAAAGATACGATTCGGCTCAAACAATTCCATCTCAAAAGGCAACGTTCTATTAAATTAAGCAATGGAACCCGAAGAAGAGGGCTTTACCATCTGGTAAGGCCCGCCTTGTGCCGTTAAATGTCCTGAGCCGAAGGCAAAGGCATTTAACAGAATGAGAAGGGACTTACCAGACGGTAAAGCCCTCTTCTTCTGGTTCTATTGCTATTAGAAAATGGATACGTTAAAAAAAATTACATATCCATGAGTAATGCGGTTTGCTCAGAATTCTATGTGTGCTTTGGAAGCCTTCAGGGCTTCAGTATCGCAGCATCGGACTATGTCGTGCCCAGGATATTTCCAATAGCGTAAATAATAATTCAACACTAAAAATAAATCTTCTACTTACATGGAGCTGTTCTTCAGTTCAGGTACCTCGTACACAAAAGCGAACATGGTTTGTGAACTGTTTGTAAAACATTTAAATAAATAAAAGTGCTGGTAACCTTTTATTTTTTTAAATTAGGATTTGAGTGCAGGTTTGTGTATTTGTTTAAGTTTCAATATTTAAGTTACTGTTAGGTCTTAAAATATTTTAGTAAAATAGAAATAGAATTAAAAATATCTTGTAGTCTACATGTGTTTATGCTGATCCTGCTATTTGTTGAGTAACTTGCTCACAGTGCTCAAAGCCTCCTTCCTGGCTTTGTAGAAGAGAGCACCATCCTGTTGTACTGTGATATGCTGAAGAAAGTTGCTGAAAGTAATCAGACTGCATTCGGTTGTTTTCATTTCTTCAACTCGTCATTCAAACCAGACTAGTTACTATTGTGGTTACTGTAGAAAAAACTATTCAGGATTTAAAAAAAAAAAATCTTTTTTGTTATATTAATTTTAAATAGAAGATTGAACGTATAGGTCAGGAAGGAACCAGACTTTCAGAGCATGTGCTATGTACTAGAACGGAATTTTTCTTTCATCAAACAGAATAAAGGTAAAATACATGAATACTGTATTTGTGTATTTTCCAGTGGATTGATTTGGAACAGTGATTAAATATAGTTTGAAACATAACATTCAAGGTCCTTTATTGGAGATTAAGGCCCTTATATTGACCGGTTTAATATAAAGGAAATCAAAAATCAATTTTCTAATATTCATTTAAAAACCATCTAAAAAATATTTTATACTTACTCACAGATTCCATATCCGTGCATTTTTCCATCTTTCCAGTGACATTTGTAGCAGTCGTACCCCTCTGTCTCTTTCTGAGGAATGACACAGATGCCAAACCTGGACAAGAATGCAGAACAGAAAGAATGTTAACAGTAACTTACATAGAAGACTTAGGAATTGATCAACCTGTTGGTATAAACCACAGCTGGACTCTTAGAACATATTATATATCCAGGGATTGCATCAACGACTTATTTTTAGGGGTAATCCCATTGCTGTAAAATGCTCTCAGAAAATCCAGCTATGGCATAACCAGGCGGAATATAAATTGATTAAATCAGCCAATGTGTCAATGCCCAAATGGAAGAAATCAGATTGTGCCACTGGAAGTGAATGGCACATCAACATTATCCAAACTTGAATCTATATATTTTGAAAAAAAACCTTTGCCTTCTTACCCATGCTCTTTACCATCTCGGAAGTCCCCAGTGTAGTTCCGTTCATCATCCCATCTTAATGTACCTCTGTGATCAAAAAGCAAGTTTTCATAATAATGTACTTTTCAGCAACCATCCTTTCATCCCAATTGCCACACATGGCCAAGCAAACTGTATACAGATATGAATTCCTATGACCAAGCTGCACTACATTTTGTATTGAATAACGTTGTGTATGTCTTTTTTGTAAATGAAGCTTGGCTCTTTAGGTACAGCAGATAGTGTGCTGATGTTTGATCCTGGAGACCCGGGTTCTATATCATGTTAAGGATGCTGATGTATCTATCCAGCAGTTCTTCACATCAAGCAGTTTAGAACTCTAAAGAATACTTACTTGCCATGTGGCACCCCCTTATTCCAGTGGCCTTCATAAACCGCATTTTTGAACCTTCCTTCGTTTTTAAAAGTGTATGCAGAAAAGCGAGAGGTGGGGGGGCTGCTGGGACTATGCCCATCGACTCCTTTACCCCACAAGGGAAAGTCCCTCTTCCCAGCCAAGCACTGGCGAATGGCTTGATTCAACTTCCACTGCCACACAGCCTGAACACAAAAACAGAAACTAAAATCAACTCCTGATTTCTGAGAACTTAGCAAGATCTTTGCTGTCCTTTATTTTACTTCCGTTTAAACAAACCTTCTCATTAAAACATATGTCTAATATTTAATTAAGTTTCTTTTTAGAATTTCTAACTCCCTCACACTGCAATATTACAATTAAGAGGGTGTCTGGACAACAATCCACTACCACCATCTTAACCTCCCAAGGTAAAAAAAAAAATGAATGAATACTTTACACATGCTTAATGACGGTATTAAAGAGCAAGTGCAGTAAAAACATTTGCGCATTCATATTTGAGGTGTCACATTTGAACAAGTTTATACACTGTGAGGTATTTGAATACCATGACCCAGACGGCAATCTGACAAAATGCCCAAACTGGCCAAATAAAATGTGTTCTCAGCATATACAGACATGTCACATTGAAAGTATCTGAGTATAAACATGTACAGACCTCGTGCGAGGGCTCCTTAGTGCTCAGTGTGAACGATTCTTCTGGAGAGGTCACCTTCAGACTCCTCCTGGAGAACAATGTACCAATGCAAGAACAATTCTGAATGCAGATGTGTGATTATAGCGGGAATTAAAGCGGTAATAATGTTCAGAGATCACGTTCAGAGCAGTCTGGAAAGGGGTACGTTTTTAATTAGATAGGACCATATGGGTACTCCATGGTAACAGATAAGACAGTGCAACTACAGGCCTATTTCTAACTTGCCATTTTTGTCAAAAATTTTGGAAGGCGTTGTGGACAATTGCAAAGTAATTTATTGAAATGTGAACTTTTTCAGCCAGGCTTTAGACCATTAGACAGCACAGTAACAGCCCTTGTTAAAGTTGTCAATGATCTGTTTATGGTTGCTGATTCTGGCGCTTTATCCATCCTGGTTCTCTTGACTCTCAGTGTTTCATTTGATACTGTTGATCATACCATTCTTCTTAATCGTTCGGAGACCTATGTGGGGATTACAGGCACTGCTCTTTGCTGGTTCAGATCTTACCTGTCTGATATAAAGCAATCTGTTTCAGTGGGTGGGTATTCTTCTGCCTCTAGTCTCGTATCCAGTTTTTATTTACAGACTAAACCTGACACTAAAGTGACTGTGTCTGTAGTTTCACACCGTTTGGCTGAAATTAAATTAAGGATGCAACAGAACTTTTTGCAGTTGAAATGTGAAAAGACAGAGGTAATGCTGCTTGGCTCTCCACATCAATTGTGCAAACTCGATAGCTTTAACATGGTTATTGATGGGATTGAAATCAGGTCAAGCTCTGAAATTAGGAATCTTGGTGTCATTTTTTACCCTAGTTTAACCTTTGTCTCATGTGCGGAATGTAACCAATGTGTTAATTTTCATCACTGTAACATTGCTCGACTGTAACATTGCACTGTAACATGACCTATTCTCTCTCTACCTGATGCGGGGCAGCTAGTACATGCCTTTGTCTCTTCTCGACTTAATTACTACAATGCCATGCTTGCGGGTGCATCAAAAAATGCTCTCAGTAGGCTACATTAAGTACATAATTCTACAGCTAGAGTTTTAACAAGAACTAAAACCTGTGAACATAACTTTTCTGGCATTATTATTATTACACTGGCTGCCTTTTAAGAGGGGGGTTGGTTTTAAAATCGTGTTGTTGACCTATAAAGCCTTGAATGGTATGGCTCCAAGTTACATTTCAGACCTCATGATTAGTTATATTCCTGTGTGTAACTTACAATCTGCAGCCTCTGGCCTGTTAAGTGTCCATATAACTAGGCTCCACTCTAGGGGTGATGGGGCATCTTGCAGTTACACACCTAGGCTCTGGAATGCTCTTCCCCTTGAAATTAAGGACTCAGGAAGTGTTGGTATTTTTAAAGCACGACTGAAAATCTTGAAACTTTTTTAAAATGGAATTTGTATCTACTTAAATGGTAACTTATTTTATTTAAATTACTACTTTTTAATACTGACTGTTGTGTCTGTCTGTTGTGATTTTAATTGTAAAGCACTTTGAGATATATCACATGAAAAGCGCTATATAAAATAAAGATTTTATATAGAGCTCTGCCCTCTGCTCAACTTAGGCAACTCCATAGAATTCCCAGATTGTTTGCACAATGATGTGTGTAAGTTGATAAACACCCTCAAGGTCACAGCAATAAAGAGCGGTCTGTTGTTTTAGTGAGATTGCTGGTCAGAAAGACAAAAGGGGAACAGAAGACAAGAACTATAGTACGAGCTTCAGAACATCCAGCTAAAACATCAAATAATTCAATAAATGTGGAAGAAAACCTAAATATCATTTAAATTACTTAAAAAGGAACTTTATCTTAACCTGGATCACCATTGATGAAAGGAAAAGGTAAAAATTGATGAATTAATTATGGACCAAGTGTCTTGCTGTATTGGACATCTCAATGCGAAGAGGATTTCTCATTGAATAAAGACGCCCCAAAGCCGTCGCCCTGCGGATCAGCTCTGTGAAATAAATTGAGTATTCTCTATTAAACGAACGAATATAAAAGAGTAACAGAGAATATACTGGGGGAACATAATAACTGCATATTTGCAGAAAGGTTATTGATGTTGTGAAATGTAAATGGGTGTACTACATGTCTAAGACATTGTTTCAATAACAGGGGCCAAGATAATAATTTCACAAGAGTGGTTTAACTCTCGGAGTGAGAATAACGTAGTGATCTAAGAAACTGAGTAAAAGTGCTGGAATAAATAAGAACAAGGGAAATGAGTGTTAAGTTTATGTGTCGTTGTGACAGAGAGTGAATGAATCCGAGTCAACAATCTCCCTCCAGACCTGTGAGGGCACGGTATAACAGGAACAGTGTGCCCCAGACTGGATGGTTTGACAGTTCATTCCAGGGTCGGCCATGCAAAAAGGGGGTGAAGTCACAATACTAGAAGTCAGCGCCTTACTACGGAAGGCGATATGTCAGTCATGGATTGGAGGAGACGTGATTGCACTTGCTACCAAAGGGGGCGTGACTGAAGTTATATCAGGGGATGTGGCCGAGTGATCTGTTCCTTTGTTATGGTTACGGACAGACCTGTAAAAGGAGTACAGATATAAAATAACCATGAGTGTTTCTTGTTTTGTTTGTTTTGTTGTTCTAACTGTCCTTGTTTGTCGTTGTTAGACGGCTAACACTAGGCAGGAGCTGTCGCTAAATGCCAGCACCGAACCCAGACTACACTGCACCACTGTTTCACAATTGTTGTATAGCACAACCTGCAGAAAGAGCACTCACTGTTTGGATAAGTGATCATGTCTGTGTTGTGTTTATTACTGCATTATTATTTCAGGACTGAACCCTGTGGTCTAACTGAGCGACACACATTGGTGTGTAGAGCCAGTTATTATTATTTACCAGCAAATAAAGAGCTGTTTAACCGTGAACTGTGTTGTTTCAAATCATTCCTGAGCACTGCATCACTTCTACACCTGTGCACTACAAACCACTTTGCCACAGCCGTGAATTCTAATTAAAATAAATATAATTTAACAACAGATTGATAAAATAATTAATTACAATTCTGCAACATGTTATTAATTAGAATTCACTGAGATTTGTATTTGAATATTTACTGGCTCATATTTACTCGAACAGTTATCCTGCTTGCATATTCATATTATTTGTTTACTGATGTAAGAGTATTACTATTTCTTATTGAAAAGACAAGTTATTGACAATTGATGCATGCATTATTTTCTATATAATCGACATTTACACTGCAGCTTATTATTATTATTATTATTATTATTATTATTATTATTATTATTATTATTATTATTATTATTTATTTCTTAGCAGATGCCCTTATCTAGAGCGACTTACCTATCTGAATATTATTGATTGCCAAAACTTAATATACTGATTTATGCTCTTTTGATATTAATCTTTACTACTTTTATACCGTATCTATTTTCTAATATAGTTTTAAAATATTCCAATCATTCAGCATAAGCACCATGGCAATGTAACTCATTCCATGTCTAAAGAAGTGCCTCCTACCATCTCTCATAAGCTGGTATGATGTGAAAGGAGGTAATATGTGTATTGTACCGGTAATTGTTTTAACATTGAATTCAATGAATAAGATTGGATTTGTATAATTTGGGTTTTATTTTTGTTTATGGGTTCATAGTGTACTTACTGTGTAGGTATGCAGGGCCCTGGTGCAAATGAGCAAAGATACTCCATGCTCTGTAATGTGGAATTACTCTATAACTCAGTGTCATTAGATGTCTCTATATGTGGCATACTGTGCTTAAATACAACTGAACTGAACTACCAGCCATTATTTATACAATGCAAAGAAAAGGCCACTGCCTTCTGAAAGAGGAACTGATTTAAGAGAGACCAGGTCGGCAGTGTGGACAATGACAAAGCCGCGCGCTTTCTCCACATCATCTATAACGTGGACGTTGAGGAGGTGAAGGATAAAGTTGCAACTGGAATTACGTCAGCAACAGCCAGGTGAGTTTATCTGAGGTTTATGGAGAAGCACCGATGATCCCTCCCCCGAATCTCAGCCCAGGCTTCTAATAAAAGTGCAACAGTTTACCTGCTGGGGTTCTCTTCTGTTGTAAACTCAATCCAAAGGGTAGTGAGATCATAACAGTGAATATCAGATCCCTGGAAGAATAAGAATACAGCTACAGTATAATAACTACTTTAAAAAGACACCTAAGTAATTTACATTGAACCTAGTATCTACTATGTAGCAACATTCTTTTTTTCTAATTGAGGTTAAAAAAATGAACACAACAGCAATCCTCTTCACCAACAAAATCCCCAAATGCACTCTACAATTGTGCTGAGAATCTGTTGGTTCTCTACTTATTTAATTTTTTTTTTCAGGATATGCAAATATTTCAATTATAACACAAGTTAAACTGCTGAGTCATGTTACCTTTGCTGCATGTCATGTTGTCTGATTGCAGCTAGACCATGGGAGGGAGTCTGAACTATAACATGTAAAGTGACTAGGTACCAAGATTCAGCAGTAACTTTTAAATATAGCATTGTCTATGAAGACAGTAAAACCTTGTTTTTCAGTTATTTAAGTGCAGTCACAATGCCTTACTGGCTGTGCTTTTACTGTGGTATCCTGCTGTAAACTTCTGCAAGGGAAGACGCTTCTATTGATTGTACAGGAAATGAGCCTTAAAAAAGAACTGATCAAAACTTGATAAAATGTGATACAAATGTGCTGGAACTGACCCGAAGCAATACGAAAACATCATCGAAGAGCAGAATTCTGTCATGGCCGGATCTTCCTGGAGAGACCGAGATGGGAATGTTTCTGCTTTCTTCTCTTATCCTGCGCTCAGGGGTGCGCAAAACATCCTGAGATGAAAAGAACATAAAGCGATTGGTATTCATTTCATTACAATGTCAAGATGAGTACCACAGATAGCAAAACATTTCATTTTGCTAGTTTACATGCAGGGTGAAAAACACTTCATATAGCCTGTTGCCCAGGAGTTCCCAGACTTAGTTTGCCCCACCTAGTCTAAGGGAACATTTCTTTGTTAGTGTCATTTGTGAGAGAACATTTTTGTATTTGTATCTTGCGGACCACCAGGGGTCTCCAGACCCGTTTGGGAACCCCTGCTCTAATCTAAGTCCAGAATCCAGGTGTCTGTATACAAATATTGATGCACATGCAGGGTAATGTGAACATTTAATAAGTTAATCACTTTCCTACCGTACTGCATTTTGAATTAGAAACAGACTAAAAGGATGGTTTGTGAGCAATTCATTTTTTTTTTTTGTAGATTTAATTTGGCCCTGCATTTTTTCCCTGTTTTTTGGCATTATTTAATCATAACTCCAAACACACTACTGCAGTAGCAAAAGTGTTACATTTCTAGAGGCCCTTTTTAATTGAATTACATTTAGAATGTGTCTCTGGAAGGTTTGATTATATGTCACCATAGAACAGGGAAATAACAAGGATGTTGTTGAACCCCCCCACTCTCTAAGTTCTACACTTACCAGGCACATAGAAAACCCACAGTCTGAAAACAAATTAAATATAAATAGCATTATGTTACAACCTTCTAAAAACAGAAGTCTTGAGTACAAAGTGTTGTTCGTAACATTTTAGACAGGCATACCGTTACTTTGCGTTCCAGTGATTTCCACAGGGCCTTAGTGAGGGAGGCCACATCCAGAACCTGGCTGATATACTTCTGAAGGTCGACAAATCGCTTGAGAGCATCGCTGATTCCTTCACTGCCTGTGGTCTGAAACCAGGCAAAGGTTCTTTAATACATTTTTATTAAATGTAATTCAGTTTGTTAACTGACTATTAAACCACAACATATTCCTACCCTTCCCTTGAATTGTCTAGACATACTTTACACTTATCAAATATCAAAATGCTAACAACTGGTGTTATCGACCCTGCAGATTTTTGGCGGTTTGCTCCTTCCTTTGAGTTACACATTGTTGTTGCTTTATTTCCATAGTCAATAGTTTAGCACAAAAAAGCTTCTGCGAAAAACAATGTAACAGAACAGAACAGTACCTTATGTGTTGTCTCGTACAATCGTGTGAGGATGAGGGTGTATTGGTTCACCTGCTCTCTGATTCGCTCGTGGAGGATCCTGTACAAACTGACTGAGTTTTCTGCTTTTTGTGAGTTGGTAAGAAATGTGTTTAGGTTCACTTTATTCTTCTTAAAATAACTGCTGCAGATTCAAAACAATAAGACTGATTTGAGAAATCACAACGTATGGTTGTAACAGTTTCATATGTGGATATATTAATGGTTTCACAATGGTATGAACCAATACACAATGGTAGTAATTTGGAGGGTTATTATCATCTAACATGTTTTGATTCATTGCCAGTATTTCAACAGTAGTTTCTTACATTACGAGGAAGGGCAACACACATCCTCACAGAGGTTCAAAAAACAAAATAGAAATGACAACAGTAGATGTAATATTCATACATAATACAATTTGTTTTACACTGTAAAATTATGTAAGGATTGCTCATAATTACACAGTTAGTCCTGTTAGAGACTGCAAGCTCAATAAAAAACCGAGATCTTAAATTATAATTAAACTCCATACCATGGCTTTTTGGCGAGATAGTCAAACCCTCCGACCACCACAAAGTTTGTAAAAGACGAGAAGTATCTAAAAAGTAAGAAAAGGAAAACAAATCTGTTACTTTTGACTCAATAACACACGATTTAAGCAACGTACCAGTTTTTAACACAATTGCAATAAGAGCCACTCAGAATTATTACAAACATCATAAAAACGGTTAGCTGATATAAATATGAACTTTGAAGCCACTTACTCATTAAACAAGACAGCAATTATTTTTCAAACATATAATAAAATGAAGAGTACATCATCCAACATTTCATGGTATACACAGACATCCTGATGATATTCCAGAACAGAAAATAAAGCTATCATGCATACTGATGTGTGACGAAGGGATGCAGGAGATTTCAGAATAAATAGTAAAACATCTTTCAACTCCTGAATGTCTGTTTAAATCTTATGGGCCTTTAGGAGCCTTTGCCACTAACAGCTGTCACAGGACAGCAGTCTCATTTTCTGTTATATAATTCATTATCATATACTGTATATCCACAGACATGTGGAAATGTGGTGGTAACCCATCTATATTTTGTGGGGGGCGGAGTTTGGGATTACAAGACCTCGAGCGTTTTCCATACTTACTGTATGTAGACTTCCTGGATTCCTGTTTTGTTGCTGATTATATAAATATCCTGGAGAATGACAGGCTTGTCTTGTTGTATCAACTGCTTTAATGCTTTACACATCTTCCCCGTCTGGTCCCAAAGAGCGTGGAATTTCTCATTCAAATTCAGGAGCTGCGTCATCTGGTTGTGCCATTTCTGATCAACTGTATCTTTTAAAAATAAAATAAAGATTAAATCATTTTATCCCAATGCATGCAAAGGACTGAATGAAAATTTGGATAATTTAGATCAGGTTAGATTTATCAAGATCTTGAATTAAAGCTACAGTATACTGATTTTTAAATGCACTTCAGTGCAGTTCAATTATACAATTACCATAAAATAAACAGTTTAATAGTACATTTAAAGTGCAGCTGCAGCACAACTTTAATAAAAAAAAAAATGAAAATCTGACCATGGTGTTCTGCTCTATTAGATCTTGTTACGCTCTATGTCTTCATAACTCATGGCCCAACTCCATCCAGGGAAACTCTTTGCATTCTCAATGCCAATGGTAGTCCCCAGCAAGAGTATTAGAGGATAGATCATACAAGTATTCTGTATATATGTGCTTACTGTGATGCAGGAGATGCTGGAGGACATTTGTGTTTATATCAGCCAAGTAGTCCAGGAACGCCTTGTCAGTCTCCACCAGGGATCTGGCAGCAGATTTTTCCTTTAACAACAAAATCCAGATATTTGAGGCTATTCTCATAATAGCAAACAACATGTAATTTCATGAAAATGTAGCTAACGATTCTTTATCAAAACACTATATTAACATGTATTTAAGCTTTGTCTATAAACACATTCTACTAATTTGAGTAATACTGAATACTATTGCAAATAATATAAGGTATTGCAGAAACATACTGCATCATTCATTACTGTAACATTTCATTACAGTCAATTTTCTTATGATCTTATTTGATAGTTTTGGACAAAGTGTGCCCTTATTCCACTGTTCTGCAATGTTAAGACATGGCTTGTTTCATATTATACTTTTATTTTCATATTACATGTCAGTTAGACCACTATATTTAAGTCGAATGAATGAGCACGTTAAACATAACCTGAATGGGGGAGTGCAAATTCCAGGCCAATTATCATATAATACAATGTAATACAGAATTACTTAAATTCCCTTTTAAAGCATCAGCAACATTTACATCTGTCAGTGAGAATGCATCTCGTTTGCATAATGGTTTAAAATGCTATCCATGCAGTTAAGAGTTATATAATGTGAATGGTACTTTGAACTGGGATCCCGCTGGGGCAGGTGAAGAGGAAGAGAACGGAGGGGAGAAACTTGTGGAGCGCTGGCTGGAATTGCCAGGATGCGACATGAGGCCTGGCAGCAGGAAGCTGAGATTACCAGCAATTTTCATCTGATCTTAGGAGGAAGGAATCTTCAAAAAAAAAACAAAAAAAAAACATATTTCAGACATTTTAGGTAAACACAACAACTTGATATCCATCCCGATAGGATATGCTGATAGGTTATCACTTCTGTGATCAGTTTTTAAGTGTATTTGTACAAGGTTTCCCTATATTAGTGTCACAAGTGACCAAATGTAGTTATGTACTAATTATTGTCACTAATTGTATTGCACTTATTATTCTATTTCACTTGTTTGATTGATTTTGTTTTTATAGTTTTTATCTCTTTTGGTTTATGAGCGAGAAGCAGCACACTGTTTGCAGTGGCGTTTTTTATTTTGTTTGTATTACAGCACAGGGACTTACATAGATAAACTGGCCACTAACTTACAGACAAACCACAGCTGAAATTGCAGCTTGGTGTGCAAGGTAATCAAACATGCAATCTTCAGGTGTGAAAAAGTTACTGCCCCCTAGTTAACTCAACCCAATTAAAGTGATAATTAGTGTCAGCTGTTTGAGTACTTTGGTTAACAACCAGGCCTGATTTGGGCCAGCCCTGCCCAATATAAATCTGACTAACTCTGGCCCTTACCATCAGAGTGAAGTTGTCAGCACACAGATTCTAGAGGCACATCATGCCACGAACAAAAGAAATTCCTGAAGACCTCCGGAAAAAAGTTGTTAATGCCTATCAGTCTGGAAAGGGTTACAAAGCCATTTCTAAGGCTCTGGGGTTCCACCGAACCACAGTCAGAGCCATATTGACCAAATGGAGAAAGTTTGGGACAGTAGTGAATCTTTACCAGGAGTGGCCGTCCTGCCAAAATCTCTCCAAGAGCAAGGCATAAAATTGTCCAGGAAGTCACAAAGAACCCTAGAACAACATCCAGGGATCTGCAGGCCTCTCGCCTCAGCTAAGGTCAGTGTTTATGACTCCACCATCAGAAAGACACTGGGCAAAAATGGGATTCATGGCAGAGTAGCAAGGCGGAAACCATTGCTCACTAAGAAGAACATGAATGCTAGTCTCAAGTTTGCCAAAAAGCACCTGGATGATCCTCAAGAGTTCTGGAACAATGTTCTATGGACAGATGAGTCAAAAGTGGAACTTTTTGGCCGACATGGGCCCCGTTATGTCTGGCAAAAACCAAACACTGCATTCCACAGTAAGAACCTCATACCAATGGTCAAGCATGGTGGTGGTAGTTTCATGGTTTGGGGATGCTTTGCTGCATCAGGACCTGGACGCCTTGCCATCATTGAAGGAACCATGAATTCTGCTCTGTATCAGAGAATTCTACAGGAGAATGTCAGTCCATCGGTCCGTAAGCTGAAGCGCAGCTGGGTCATGCAGCAAGACAATGATCCAAAACTCACAAGCAAGTCTACATCAGAATGGTTGAAGAAGAAGAAATTTAAAGTTTTGGAATGGCCTAGTCAAAGTCCAGACCTAAACCCCATTGAGATGTTGTGGCAGGACCTGAAACGAGTAGTTCATGCTCGAAAACCCACAAATGTCACTGAGTTGAAGTAGTTCTGCATGGAGGAGTGGGCCAAAATTCCTCCACTGCGCTGTGAGAGACTAATCAATAACTACAGGAAGTGTTTGGTTGCAGTTATTGCTGCTAAAGGTGGCATAACCAGTTACTGAGTCTAAGGGGGCGATTACTTTTTCACACGGGGGCATTGGGTGTTGCATAACTTTCTTTAATAAATAAATGAAATATGTATCAATTTTTTTGTGTTATTTGTTCACTCAGAGTCCCTTTTATCTAATATTAGGTTTTGGTTGAAGATCTGATCATTCAGATCTTCAACCAAAACCTAACAACCAAAAATCTGATCACATTTATGGAGGCAGTGTGGTCCAGTGGTTAAAGAAAAGGGCTTGTAACCAGGAGGTCACCGGTTCAAATCCCACCTCAGCCACTGACTCATTGTGTGACCCTGAGCAAGTCACTTAACCTCCTTGTGTTCCGTCTTTTGGGTGAGACGTAGTTGTAAGTGACTCTGCAGCTGATGCATAGTTTACACACCCTTGTCTCTGTAAGTCGCCTTGGATAAAGGCATCTGCTAAATAAACAAATAATAATAATAAATTCAGTGTCGCAGAAAATCAGACGGGGCAAATACTTTTTCACGGCACTGTGTGTATATATATATATATACTATATATAAATATCTCAGACATACTAGCATACTACCCTTATATAAGAGTTGACTTGTAGAGATTTCCATGTGTCATTTTCTCAGTAGTTGTCTATCCACTGCAAGATGTGTGTGTAAATAAAGGTGTAATAAAGAAACTTGAGTTTTACTTGCCTGGTTTGTGGTCCTTGGGTTATCATCTGGGGGTCGGGGTGAGCGGCACAGAATCTAAAAGTACCTGTGGAAACACAGAGAAGTTGAAATTAAGAGCCAAGCTGTTTGGATTTTCTTTGTTGTCACCTGGTTCAGTGCATACTAGCATGTGACACTAGAATTATAAAAGTGGTTCCCAAGCTATAGCCTTTAATAGCCCAGTGGTGATAAGCAGTTCAAAATATAGAAGCAAAACTGTGAACACAATTACAGTGACTGGGCGGAAAAAAAGGAGAATGTAAGCAAAATTAGTGAATCTGCAATGTATGAAAATGTAAGTGCTGTGAGAGCTGTGTGAAAGTGTTGTGCAACTATTCAGCAAACAATCATGGGATCTCAGTGACTTTACCAGGATGCCTGTGCAATCAGCTTGTGCCTCAAGGTAGTGCCTGAATTTACCAGTGTGTCCACCTAGGCAATCTCCTGGGTGTTCCTCAAAGCTATGCGTTGTGTATTATTAAGGCCATTTGTACATTTGTTGGCATGTCTTGCTTTAAGTCAGCCACACTCTTTTTTACATTGGCAAATGTTTTTTGGATGATGAGATCTTTGAAACGTGCATAATATGCTGTCAGATAGCAAACCATACTGTACTACCCATGGTCTTTTAATCCTAGTTTATAATGGGGGGGGGGGGAATTATAAAAAAGTTTCCTACCTCTAATTTTAACGGGTTTAAGACCTTGAGTGAATCTTACTCAAAATACTATTGTGACAGAAAGTTACACAATATAAACAATGGATAAAATGATTTCTTTCACACAGTAAAAGATTTAGGCGATCATCTAGATCAGAAGATCCTCCCACTTTTAACTTCCCACCATGTAGAATGTAGAAATTCCAACACATTACACAACCACCCAAGCAGAAGTCAGCCTGGAGGACTGAGATAAGCGATTAGATTCTGGCTTATCATTCATGGATGACTGCAAAATACTGTATCTTTTGCAGCTGATGCCAGTCTCTTTAAAGTTGAATGTGTTTTTCATGCAGACTTAACACTGACAAACAACCAAAATCGTTCTGTATTCAGAGAGAGCTGTCTAGATGCTCTATGGAAATGCCTGAGTCATGGTTTACAGTTAAGTTACAAATTATGTAGGGAAAATGCAGCAGTGGTTTTAAAAATGCATCATTTTAAAGCTTTCTATTCTGAAAGAAAATCTGCCAATTTTACTGTACAAAAGAATTAGACATCTATTATTATAGGAGTTTAATCCTTGTATTGTTGTCTTGTTGCCATGTGGTTTGATCTAACGTCTATTTTTAGTATCTTATTTACTCATGTTAGATGCCATTTTAGTACTGGACAGCTGATATATGACCTGGTTTTTGGATGTGTTTCTACTTTGAGGCACCAACTTCTAGATGGGAGAGCTAAGCCAGGTATTGACAGTGCAGTAACAGTATTTCTACAATACCTACCTACCTAAACAGAATTGATTTAAAAACTAAAATTACAAATATGTCATTCCCAACCATGGCTGTAAATTCTAAATTATGACATATAGCAACAATATGTACAGAATAGCATAGAATAAGAAATGGCAAATAAGTGTTTAATTAAAATTGAATAAGTGGTATTTAAGACCTACAGTAGATGTCATTAGGTAAGGTGTTAGTAGCTTGGTAAAGTGTATTAATATAACTGAATTCCAGTATGTGTGAAATAACTTCCTGTGTTTAAGGTACATGTAAAACTGTGTGACAGACAGTTTTACAGACAGACACCTCCAAATATCTCCAGACTCTAATACTCTCAGTAACTAAATCAAGTTAATACCAAGTTGCATCAAGTGTTTTTTCCAGACATATATGCAAAATTGTGACTGAAATGGACACATGTAGGGACAGAAAGACAACTATATTTATCTTCAGAATCTAATGCTCTAAATAAATGGTAGTCAACCTTCCAACTAGGGAAGCATTTTATCCAGTTTTACAAGTCTTTGCAAAAAGTAGGTGTCAGAACCCAACAGCCAGGACTATACAGGCGTAATTATTCCATCTGGATTGACTGAGTGCACCTCAGCATGTTATAATACATATTATGGCCATACCTACAACTTACAAAATAAAATGTACACTAGGAAAAGATTTAAGTAATACATTTAGTAACGGTATGAAATTATTAACCAATAAACATCAAGGGTAGGAGCATGTTGCAATGTGTGACAGGGTTTTTGATAGAAAAATACACAAAGCTACTGAATTCTCAAAAATTAAAAAAAAAAGCTTTAAATTACTTTCAAAAGACAATTATCGATAATAATGCGATTATCAAAGTGGTACAATAAATAACCATGACACCAAAATGGGGGTGTCTTATTGTGTAAGTGTTTAAGAAAGTTAAGCGCTGGGTACAGTTGCTAATCTGCTGGAGGGCGGATGGCAAAGAAAGATCAAGCTGGAGTATCCATGATACCAGGCTCTGCAGGAACATTTCGCTGCCACGGACGTACATTGAGATGCCACGGGAGCACATCAGAACATACTGGAACGTTGCAGGAGTGTGTCAAAATAAACCAAGGCAGTAGGAATAGAGGGAGATACTGATCAAGCTGAGGATAGATCGGGGTTAACTTGGGTATGCTGCTACTCTGTTAAATAGCAGTGCAAGCAGCAGTCACAGAGTGTCTGCTGTTAATAACATAGAGATGGTGACCGTGGGAGCCTGTGGATCCACAGCTCCAAACCCACTGGATGGATCGAGGGGAGATGAGGGCCTGCGGTAGACTATAGTACCACTGTACTTTGGAAGAAGCTCGGCAGCAAGCTATGGTAGACAAGGCTGTGTATGCCGCCAAGTACCCCCAGATCAGTATGCACTGCCACTTCAGAGAAAGAAGCACCGGTGGAGTGTGTACAGCAGCACTCATAGCCCATCGTTAGGTTATCTTCAAGTTCCCTTTCAAGTACAAAATGTAACCGTTACCGAATGGGTCAGTATACCCAAGCCGTTGCAAGGGTAAGATTGCCACCCCTAACACAAGTTCCAAAACCAGGGTTTCGAGGATCCATAACCCAAGTCTGTAGAACCTATTAAAGGTATGGGGAATAGCCCACACCACTGCATTGAAAATGGCCTTGACATATGCATCCTGTAATAAAGCCCACAAAGTTGTCATGCCCCTGAAGGAATGAGCAGTGCGCTTTCTGGATGTGTCTGCTATCCATTTGGACAGCCTCTGCCTAGACAGGGCTTGACCATGGGACTTCGTCCCAGAGCAGACAAAACATTGTTCGGACTGCCTCCAACTTTTCGTCCTGACAACATAGTACGCCAGGGCCCGTACTGGGCAGAGCATATGGATCTGCAGCTCCATGTCAGACTGGTAGGAGGTAGAAGGAAGCCTCCAATTCCACAGACTGGCTGACATGGAATGCCGATATAGAACTTAAACATATCTGAAATAAAAACATACAAAAATACTTTTTAAACGTGTACAAAACACCTTTTTACGCACCAAATGTAGCTTCTGTATTTATCCGGCGGCCATTTTTTTTATGTCTCTGCCAACTTTGAGCTTTTGTAATTTAACACTAGAACTGCCACTGCAGTCATTTTGCCTACAGGGGCCAGGCAGGTAACGTAAATGAGTGAAGCGGGCCGGGTGTAACAAAAATCAACTGCCAAAAATGCAATCAAACTTTCTTTATTTTTACTGAACCATGGTGTACGCACGTAACATAATACAACCATGTATGATATTGGAGATTGTCCCAACACCACCCCCAAGTCTCGTGTCAGTTCTAGTGTTGTAACAGGTTTCCATCACATGTCACAAGCAGGCTGCAAAAACTGTGTCACAGACAATATCCTGAAGAAAAACAAACAATAACATCAAAACGCAATTTTTTTCGCAAACCAAAGTTTGCACGTTCCAAGTATCACAGGCAAGATGAGGGAACGTCTGATTTCCAAAGAAATTATGGGAAAATACAAGTGAGGAAATCGGAAAGGTAAACACTATGTTTGGTATGTTAAAATATATAACCGTCATAATGACTGCCGGCGGCGGTTTTAGGTATGAGTATAACTGCGGCGGTTCTAGTGTTAAATTGGCAATATACTTGTACTAAATGAATAACACATTTTAATAAAGAATGTTACTCTAAGCTAAACGACCGACTTATATTGGAGGATCAATGTTTTATGTGTACAAGCCAGCCACTTGAAAACCGCATATTATGGGCAGAAGGTGGTAAGGGCGTGGCGCTGACACAACTGACCTGGCACAGTGTTGTTTTAAAAATAAAAGTTAGTTAGTGTTCTTTTCTTCTTCGTGCATCCGTGAGTATAAATAATTATTGTGATTCTGAACTCCGTTGTAGATTTCAACAAATATGTTTTATTAAATACAGTCGAACAGTTGGGTATTCCATTTTCCCTAAGCACAGGTCATAACAGAATCAACAATACAATGTTGGGGTTAATATAGACTTAACCTTATGACATCACCCCTTAATCCTTAAACTATCATAATATCATTAACCACATGGGCCCACTTCCGTTCTATTACCTTAAGTGATTGTAACATTAAAGCCTGTTTGATGTTCCACTCAGGAACAATAAAGTTTAAAGGAACAATAAAGTTTAAAGGAAGGAAGGAGATTGTTTAAGCTTTTGAAGGTTTTAGCCCCCCAAAGTGTTATCTCTGACAAAGCACATGGTCCCCTTTTAAATTGCTATTTGGTCCACTTTAAAGCTGTTCCCTTACGATCTGTCTTCTTGCTCCAGTAGTTAATATTAAACCCAAATAGTCTTTAAATTAACTAACTAACTAAATGAAACCCAAATACTAAAAATCTAAAACTAAACAGTCAATCTTTTAACCTGTCATTTCTTAAAGTGTATGTTTCTCCAACACACAGCAAAGCTGCTCTTGCCATTGTCTCAGAGAGCAGAGAATGAGTTAAACTTCGACAAACCTAAATGTGCGTCACTGAATCCAACCCACATATCTTCCAAACCCCACCTAATAGGATAACAATTCAATTATGATTATGAAAGATTAAATGGTATTACGTTTATTTTAAAGCAGTTTGTATGTGTAGTATAATGAAGTCAGTGTGGTTTTATTGAAAATAGGTAAACCATAACCGAAACTCAGGCTGCCACCGACATGGTACTGCAGCTAAGTCTGGAAATTCAATGGCCGCTTGTCTTAAAAACAAACTGTTAATACAATAAAATCCACTTAGGAAAATATGTTGTTGTTTTTTTGTGCTGAATGTAATCTAGGTGAATTGTACAATACAAAGAATGGCCTGTTTAAACAGCATAGTTATCTCACAGAACGTTACAGCAGTCAGTACAGAGCTTGTCCCTTCCAACAGGTTAGCTGGGTGTAGAGAAGTCCATTCTTCAGATCAGATGTTTTGTACTTTTGAAGTTCCTCTATTCAAATATCCTCATTATTATTATTATTATTATTATTATTATTATTATTATTATTATTATTATTATTATTATTATTATTTATTTATTAGCAGACGCCCTTATCCAGGGTGACTTACAATTGTTACAATCTAAGTAAAACATTTCGATAAAAGTTTACTTCCATATTAAAATTTAGTTTTTATTTTAGGCTGAGGCTTGTATGTATTACCTAATGAAATTCCTTGGCTCCCACTCTAACACACACACCTTATTTCTACTGTCATTAGCAGTGTGGAAGTTGGCATACACAACAGTACAAGCTTAATTCCTGTTTCTTTCTTATACTGTAAACATGCACCAAGTGAGCAGAGGAAAGCAATGGTCCAGCCAATTACTTGGCAGTCAATCAGGTTGCTCAATAGCAACTGCATGCACTAAAGAAAATATCTAATTTTGAAAAAGTACAAATACAGTACATCATTCGGCAATGAGCTGCCACTGTGTGTTAAATATCCCATTCCAGTTGAGTTAAATAACACTGCTATTACTTGAAGCTAGAGGCAGAAGTTAAGCAAAAGACTAGAAGCCAGGAAATCTCATCTCAGCCACTGATCCGTAGTGTGACCTGGTAGTCATCTTTTTCATGCTTCAGTCATAAAACTGGATAGAATTAAACTCCTATTGTGGACGATTTTATGGGTAAATACACATTAATAAAAGTTTTTTGGAAGACTAATCGGTTGTGCCACAGTAATGAGCTTAATCAGCAGACCTTTATGTACTAAAGGTCTGGACACTTATCACTCTTCCTTAAATGCGCTTTACTTGCTCTTATCTGCCCCCTATTTTACTGCATTTAATCCTGTACTTTAGAGTACTGTAATCTGTAAAGTGTTATTTAATCTGTAGTATTTTGTATTTAATTATATCCTGTTGTAACTATCACTGACACTGTTATCTGCTCCGTTATTGAATGGTATTTTGTTATACTTGTACTTGCTAGAACCAAAGTCATTGTATTTTTAATTGTATTATTACTTGTACTGTGATTCTTGAAATGTATTTTTGTTTACGACTGTAAGTCGCCCTGGATAAGGGCGTTTGCTAAAAAATAAATAATAATACATAATACTAATCTAAATGTTTTGAGCTAAGTCCATCTGAAAAACTGGGTACACTGTTTTGGCACACTGTAACTTCAGACTTAAAAAATGTAGTGTAGAGTAAAACGTGAACTTTCCAACTATTAAAATAAATACTGTAGTTTAAAACTATAGTTTTAAAACACAAGCTCTCCTTTAAATTCTACTGACTGCCACGATAGGAGGATGACAGGTCAATGGGAGTTGTCACATATACTACCCCCACTTTAAAAGTCAGCTCTCCTGCTTGTGACCGGTACAGGTCACTGAACTTGCTTGTGATACAATTGAGCACAGCAAGGAGACTGAGTTATGCTGGAAAATATGCAGCAGAGAAGAACTCCAGTGAATGTTCATTTTGTCTGTATTAAAATAAGTAAATGCATAGGCCTGGGTAAATCATGGTTAAGTAAAAAAAAAGAAAAGAAAACAGGTCTACATCATGTCAAACTTTTTTTAGGGGTGGTGGTCCTTACTGTTGGTAAGAAAACTGGTTACAGTTAGCGAATGCCTAAAGAAATATTTATTTGAGCAATTCTGAACACAATAACCCAACACAGTGACAACAAATGTTTTCTTGAAAAAAATAGTGCCCTCAAAAGTTGTAAAACTTAATTTTTAATATGCATTTTTCAAAAGCCTATTGATTCTTTTTTATTTTCAGTAAATGTAATTTGGTTAAGCCACTGTGGTAACAACTTGTTCATATTGTTTCTTTGTAAAAAAAAAAAAATACATTCATACATACCTAAGTGCATAGCGATTTAAATTATATTAGAATATATACATAAATAGCAAAACTGTTTTTAGAGAATATTTACATTCACTAATAGAGAAACCAAAGTATTTGTGCATTGCACTTGTGGTCAATGTTGCATGAAGTAATGACAGCAAGGGGGAAAAAAAAAAAACATTAAAAAAGTGAGTAATAATACCAATACATTAGCACTTCCACATGGTAAAATAAAGTTTTTGTCTTACCGGCTGCTTTTGTTCATCTTATATTTCCTTTTCCGTGTTTGGGTGTTCCATGTTTACTTTAAGTAATCACTCAGTCTCTCCTTTCCCGAATCAAGTGACCTGCTTCTGAATAGAAAACAAGGGAGTCAAGCACCCAACTGACAGCCCTTCCCAAGGTGCTTTGCAAACATTCCAGTTCCACATGGAAACCGATAGCTCTTGCCAGCATTGCACTCCCCACTGCAACTTCTGAACTGCAACTTTAAATAACTTCTAAATTCTTTCCATATATAAGAGTTCAGCTGAGGTGCAATACGGCGGCCTCTGCAACTTTTCTTTTAAATCCTAGTTTAAATTTGTGAACACCTGAAGAAAGTGATTCAGACATTCACAAATGTCTCATTTAGCCCCATCAGTCATTGTGGAATTCCTTGGCTTGTTATGTCAACACCTGGATTTTTCAAAACAGCAATAGCTAGAAGGCAAATGAAAAGGAGTGATTAGCAGTGCACATGTTCAGGCACAGAGAGTGATATAACCTTATTCACTGAAAAATACAGAAATTATATTTATTTAATGGGCACATTCTGAAGAAAAAGTTCCACCCACTCCTTCACTCTGTTACAGATGGCTGGGTGGGTGACGTCACCAGACCAGGAAATGCACAGGCTCAGTACTGTGGGATGAGACGCAAATGCGTTCGTTCTTTATAAAATAAATTAAACCAACCGAACACAAGCACAATAATCCAACAAACATTGTGCTGGTTTAAATCCAGTGCGGGACAGGCAATGCTGGGCGGTGCAGAATAGGCAACAACGGGCGGTAACGAACCACCAACCCCGGGTGGTGCAGGACAGGCACCCAGGCGGGCAGGACAGGCATCCCGGGCAGGGAGTGACAGGCATCCCGGGCGGGCGGGACAGGCATCCCAGGCGGGCGGGACAGGCATACCCAGCGGTCCGGGACAGGCATCCCAGGCGGGCGGGACAGGCATCCCCGGCGGGCGGGACAGGCATCCCAGGCGGGTGGGACAGGCATCCCAGGCGGGCGGGACAGGCATCCTCGGGCGGGAGGGACAGGCATCCCAGGTGGGCGGGACAGGCATCCCAGGCGGGCGGGACAGGCATACCTGGGCGGGGTGGGACAGGCATCCCAGGCGGGGAGGGACAGGCATCCCAGGCGGGCGGGACAGGCATACCCAGGCGGGGCAGGCTTGGCATCCCCAGGCGGGGCAGGCTTGGCATCCCCGGGCGGGGCAGGCTTGGCATCTAGGTGTCTGCAATCATTCTGAGTGGTCCTCCAATATGAAATACTTTTTCCATAAATCTCCATTCATGTGAACTCCCAAATTCTTTCCATGTGTAAGTTTAACAAAGGTGCAATAAGGCAGGCCTTTGTATCTTTTCTTTTAAAATGCTAGTTTATTTTTTCAGCATCTGTGAGCACCTCAGGAAAAGTGACAATTTAAATATTAACCATATGCAATTATGTGCATGCACTGGTTTACATTTCCCCTTCTATTTTAAGGTGTTTGCAATCATTCTACGTGATATGAGATTCTGTTACTCCGATATTGAATACTTTTTCTATAAATCTGCATTCATGGGAACTCCTGAATTCTGCATTCATGTGGGTTTGAGTTTGCTTTGAGCTTATCTAGAGAATCCTAAATGCTGTGAGTGAACAACCTTACACTGTCCATTCAAACCCTGTGACAGTGTGAACTTTCAACTGTTCCAGCCCCTACTCAACATTCATAGACAGAGAGTAGGCAGGGCTGTCAGAAAGGTCACTCTGGTATGGCTTGAATGGACAGAGGAAGGCTTGTCAGTCCCAGCACTTATAATTTTGCCGACAAGCTCAAAGCAAGTGCAAAAAAGTATAACTCAATATTGGACACAATCCAGAACCACTCAGAAAGATTGAAAGCACCATCAAAAAGTAAGAGAAATGAATGACACTACTTTGCTCCTTCAACCTGTGGCATCACTTCTTACCTCTTTCCTACCTGTCAAACTAAAAGGTGACATCCTGGTGCATGTTTGGAGTCGAAGTATCTTATTGGCTGCAAAGCATGTCAGTCATTAGGGAAAGCAGCTAGCTGGTTACGAACAGGAAATAAGGCCCTGAAAAGTTGGAAACTAATTCACTCTCCAAATGAAATGACAAAGAAATGTAAGACTATTTGAAAGCAAAACCTGAAAACAGAGATTTCTTGAACCATGTGTAGTACTAGATGCATATCATGTTTTATAATAAAAATATTATTATAAAAAAATGTTGGATAAATCATTTGGGACCTACTTATATATAGTGAATGAATGTGCATGACACAGAAAATGTGTGGAATTATTTTGTTAGCTACAATCACTTTATGAGAATAAATTGAGTTCATGTTGAATTCCCTTTGAGTTGATTAACATGTCACAAATCCATACTTTAATCTAGGACTGTTCTCAGACATGAACTGGTCCAAACCTCACTTTATATTATAAGATTAGAACGGTCACATTTCATTAATGCACTCTAATGAATAGACCCTTTTCATCCCACATTTATAGATAGAGAGATACACTCAGTCAAGCGACAAGTGTCAACATCTTAATCTAGTCTTTTTGTTTTTTATCATTGTTTGTATCCTTATAGCAGCTTTTAAAAAGAACCAAAAGATTGAGGCACCATAATTCAAACTTTATCCTAGGGATAGTTCTTTTGCAGATTATACAATTCCAATCTTACAAGAAAATGAACCCAAAAATATACAGATTTGTTCTGGTTAGTTGAATGTTGGGAATATTACTATGAAAGTGACGACATATGATACTATTTTAGGTAATTGTTTAAGCAGACATTTGATGGGTAACAGAATAAAATGGGAATATTACCCATCTACAAAGCTTGCTAGCCTACTAAACAATAAATATCAATATCAATGATGTGTGAAATTTTTTTACAAAAGTATACAAACCTGATTCATTTTCCCTGACTGTAATAGAGCAGACAAGTCTTACTATGTGAATGATACTGGGGATTTCCTGGGACAGCATTCAAGGACAGTTATTTTTATCAGGTTGTGGCACTTGCCAGCAGTTTCTGTTTTATCCATGACTTAAAAGTATTTATTCCAAGATAAAATACAAATACTGTGATAATTATTTATATTTATTTATTCATGTGTTTATTTGTTTATTTGTTTGTTTGTTTGTTTGTTTATTTAACCAGGAGGTTTGCCCATTTAGACCAAGGCCTCATTTACAAGGGGGTCCTGGAACAAGTATACAAGGAGATTTGTAAACTGCAAGGGGAATCTGCCCCTAACCAACACGTCATCAGCAAGCGCATAATGGCTCCTTGTGTTATTCTCTCATGTCGATTCTTTTGTTTCGGCCTCTCAGTCACGTGCTGGGAGGCCGAAATGGGAGTCGACCGCTTAGAGCCTGGAGGAAGGGCTACCCTCAGCCACGGATTCCCTGAGGTTTCCCCCTACATCAAAAATGAAAAATATGTGAGTAGGAGGTTTTTCCTTACCTGATTGCTAAGCGGTTCGTATTTAGTTCTGCAGGGTGCGTGGTTAGGCTGGAGAGGCTGAGCTCTTTCCCCCAGTGCAGTCATGCTCTGGGGGACAGGCCGTGTCTCAGCTGCTCATTTTATTAATTTTCAATACTTTGGGGTAGGTGGCAGTGCGCCACTGTGGGGTGTGTTAGTCATTATTATTATTTTTCCATTCATGGTTTGGCGGCCTTGTCTTTTGGGGGGAGGTGGCCCATAGCCACTTCCTATCTGCGGCACTGGGATGCATGTAACTGTTCATGTTTTTCCCTCGAGCACCCACGAACGAGACCTCCGGCCAAATCACAGTAATCGGGCCCTGAACGCCCATCACAGTCCATTAAATCATCTGCAATTGCAATCAATAAATCTTCATTCATGTGCTGAAAACACTAGATTCAACTTCTATCTGTAGGTATTTTATAAGTGCTTTGGTCTTTCCTTTTCATAAGGTCCTAGTTATTATTCAGAGACAGCTTTCTATGCTATGTTGTCAATAAGAGATTTTGTGACATCCCTGTATATTAGAAGTAGTGTCCTGTATACAGAGCAGGATATACAGATTTGGACAAAGAGATTTCACTTGGCATATCATATTTTCACATCTCTTCCCTTACTCCACAAATGCTGTGTTGTACATGTGACATATGACATACCACTGTTTGTATGTGTCCAACCCCTGCAAAGAGTTTGATATCATATGAAAACATGTGCAACAAATTCCACCGGTAACACATTTTCCT
This sequence comes from Acipenser oxyrinchus oxyrinchus, assembly GCA_030684275.1. NCBI lineage: Eukaryota > Metazoa > Chordata > Actinopteri > Acipenseriformes > Acipenseridae > Acipenser > Acipenser oxyrinchus. Next base: position 81,630,317 of record CM060249.1, read on the forward strand.
GGGCAGTGGCATATAGGAATAACACAAAGTGTGTATTTTGTCTGTCAGCTGACAAAAGTACAGTAAACTTTAATCTTTTAACCAAGCCCATTTCTAGTTCTACACACATTAAATATGTTGTTTTTATCATTCATCATTCCAAATTTACTCTTGTCCAATCCACTTCTAGTCATAGTCCCACCATTTTATATCCAATTTTGATCAATGAATTTTGTTGTCAAAATATACATTGGTATTATATTATCTAGTGACACTGTTTGATTGGGATTTAAAATATTTCACAGTTTTGTATATTCTTTTTTTTTACAGTGCAGGGAATAAACTAAATAAATTTGTTACTGTAGCACTGTTTGTTATTGTTACATATTGAATACTTAAATTTGAGCTTTTCTTTGCCTTGGGCCATATTACTCATCAGAACCATCCCATAATTATTGCTTAATAAATGGCAACTGGAACAGAACAGCGTGTGCTTTGTATCAGGGTGGGGTCCTATATCTATTGTTCATCCATGAAAAAAAACATATGTGTACATTTCTATAGCAACTACTTATACAATGTGCAACTGAAACATAGTGTATATTCAATTTAATACGAATAATTGATCTCTTCTACTATGCTAAAAATGAATCCATTTTGATTAACAAAATTTTATAGCGGTTTAAAGCCATTATTTACATTTGTGTCTTTAAACAAAATATGAACTTTCTCCTAAATATGACACTAATTCCAGGAAACTAATTTGATTATCATGAACTTAATATGCTGTATAATATAATGCAGTATCTGACCAAAACTTTTCTTGTATACATAAGCAAGTTAGAATAAAATACAGTAAGTAAATACATTGTGTGTAGGGTGTGCATTATTGTATCATCCAATGGATGGCTCTGGAGCTGTTCCAAAAATGTGTTCCTGTTCCACATCAAATAAGCGGAACGTGGCTGGGTCTGTTCCAACTTAATTAACTATGTTTTGCTTATTATTTTTCAACAAGGAGAACAATATACATAAGTACAAGCTTCCCCCTGTTTTATGACTTCTTAGTTGTGTATTAAAATGTTGTTTAAAAAACACAAGAGTAATTAAATTTGCAACAGCTACACTGGCACCACCCTAGATTTTACAAACATGTTTGGTCTTATATAACGTAAGTCACAGTAGTTTTTCTCTATCCTCCATTCTAACTTTTTGTTTTTTGAAAAAATAATCTATTTAATATGTGTTTTTTTGTCAGCTGTCCTGCTCCAACAGACATTACACATTTATTTATTTCCCCATTGCAGATATAGAATTCTAAAGAGCTGTATACAACCATCAGAAGATTGCCAATTTTTCAAGTCAACCATGGGCCAGAAAAAAAGCTTTAGTTGTTGCAATATATTAGTGTGCCTCTAACATCCACCAACTTAGTGCTGCACATCCACCAACTGTTTAAACATCCTTATCTTATTAAATGACCATGTTTCCTGTTAAACATCTGCATGTCCTCTTCTCAAAGTCTAGGGACTGTTGGGTTCTTTATTTTTAGTCAGTTATAGAAGAATTAGAAAAGTGCCCTCTGCTCCACCCCAGAGGAATTCAATTAGGATGTGAAGGCATGTGTAACTCATAAGGCTGGTTTCCCAGACGCTGATTAGCACTAGTCTTGGACTACCTGGTGTTACATTGGGTAAGGTAGTCCATGATTAGTGCTAATCAGTCTGTGAAACCAGTCCACAGAATATGTGGCTATATGCCAACAAAGGTGTAGCAGTTATAGAAGTAAAATAAAGATGACATAATTAAAGTTTTGTATAATATTGCCACAAAAGTAAAACAACAACAACAACAACAACAACAACATAATAATAATAATAATAATAATAATAATAATAATAATAATAATAATAATAATTGTTGAACCCTTTGTGAGCATGTCTCCAGGTAGATTGTACACTTGCTGTCATACTGGCTAGAGGTGCATCCACTTTATTCAGCCTTCACATCTGAAGCATCACTTGCATACGTAGCTGCTGAAGGAGCATTTTTTTTTTATTATTTATGATTTGGTGACTTTTGTGATGAGAAAACTGAATATTTTTGTAGTTATCATTACGGCCTTTACAAACACAGAGTTTGCATCTTATTAGCTAGGATAGGGGAGAAAATAGGGCCTGGATTTGTGCTATATTTATATCAGTTCTGCTGGAGTTTCTGCAGTGTAATACACTGAGGTTACAATGGTATCCCAAAATTCAAATATTTGTACCTATTGAAATATTAGCCACATTGCGAGTTTACACCTTTCCTCTTTTCCCTTTTCTATATCTTTAACTCAGTCAAAGGGACAGTCTCATTCAGATTGTGTTTAACTTACCTGAATTATGGTGTCTTGGTTAATTATGTTTTGTTGCATTGGTATCCCCTCGTGTATATACAGTATGTACAGACACTATTGAGTTGTGGTTTGCTGCCATGAATAAAAGCTTGCTTTTTCTTCCCAAAATCCCGCTGGGAATTGATGTTGCAATGTGGCTGAGAGTTCACCTCTTAATAAGTCTATAATATGTTCTGTACCCAAAACCAGGGCTGACCACCAGCCAAAACAAGTCTGTGTTTCAGCATTCCTGCAGCTCCCTAGGGTTTAAAAACATACTACCCGACTATGGGCTTTACAACTGAATTTAAGGCACTAGCCTGTGCTGGGTTTGACAATCGCTGTGTTTATTTGACAGCACTGAATTATATTAAACAGTGGTCTATATTAGCACTTAAACTGAGTCGAGTTATTAAATCATTTTCTTTTGCTTTCTCCTCCCTGCCCCTGTGTAATCGCTCTTATTTCCCCTACAGCATTGTATGTGACACTGGCGCTTATTAATTAATTGCCCCTGAGAGACCAGTCTGGGGGCTGATCGATGCAGTGGAAAGGCAGCTGGCTGCAGGGGGAGTAAAGCATCGTAACAGATTCTAGGGGTGCTGTCAACGGCTAGCTGGCTATATATCACCTGGGCCATTCTGGTCCTCCCATCATGGAGAGGAAGAAAGGGAGAGGGGATAGAAGAGAAGAGAAGATGGCGTGGGACCTGCAGCCTTGCTCATTCCTTTCTCTGCTCGGGCCGATATCTGTGTTGTTGTCTCTCTACATGTCCATTGTTGTTCCACAGATCCTGGACCCTGAGGTAAGTGCAGGCTGATCATCTTTCTCAGGCTTTCCAGAATTGTGTTGTCAGGTTACCATTAACACTACAGTTACTGGGCTCTCAATACCTGGCCAGGAGCTGGGAATGTAAGGTGCCATGTCAGGCTCACATTATATAGAACAAAACTGCAAGCAAAAAAATTGGGTAGTTTCAACTTAAAAGGTACAAAACTTTTTTTTTTCTTGCTTGGTTTAAAGTGTAGACCACATGAGGCTTTCATGTATTAAATTAACACACCGGGAGAATTCTTTAGAATGTACAGTAAGGGAGATAAATTCAGCTGGCTTTAAAACAAGTCCCATTATAATGATTGGGTTTGTTATAGTCAAAAAATGCCAGCTACATTTAAAGTGTAATTCCATTTGGCTATTTGAAACAGCATTACTAAAAATAAAATAAATACAAGGAACCGTTGCAATGTGCCTTTAAATTATGTCTTACGCTTGAGCTTGTATCAGATATCCAATGCAGTCAAATGTGTAAATATTTTTACAAATACGAAACATGATTAAAGCCCTAACAGGTGTATTTTAATTCATTCATATCTTGCCACATACCGTTTTCAAAAACATAGAGGGGGAAGAAATTACTGGATTGACAAAAGCTGTTTGTACTACCGTATGTTAGAGGTGTATGACAAGCAGCAATACCAAAAACAACGCAATAAAATGCGCTCTGAAACTTGTATTATTTTTTATTGATTTAATAGTGTAAAGGATCAAACACTTTAACCTGTCAAATAATAATAAGAACAAAACAAACTGTGATTGGGGTTTGTAACGGTTCTACTGTAATATAAATGTAATATGAAACAAATAAGAAATTCAAGCAATAAAGTGGTGATTTTTATTGAATTGTTTCTCCTGTATAGAGTGAATTAATAAAGCTGTACAGTTAAATAAGAAGAAAATGGTGTGCTTACAGTATATAGCATCAAATTAAAAATGGTCAAACTCAAATGTCTATTAAACATATACCAGGGCTGGTGGGTGTCAGCCACATTCCGACCAAAAGAACAGGCCATTGTCCTGAACACTGGGTCTCTCTCATGTGCATGCTCTTTTATGTGCCTGCTTTGAGTGGTCTGCATTGCAGACTACTGGGCTGTGCTGGATGGTATACCTACCAAAACTCTTCATACTGCCTACCTGCTAATAAAGCTGTTAGTGGTGTTGCATGTGCTTCTTAAAGCTGTCCTACTCTGTGGTACAAACATATTTACACTGGCGCCCAGTAACGAACTGGTATCTCAGCCCATTGAATTTAAGATTAAATCCCTTATAAATTACCAAACCTTAAATAAAAACACCCAAATCACTATATTCATATTGAAATGTCTCATAGTTTCTAAACCTTTTGTTTAAATGTTGTCAGTCTAAACAATATGGCAGGGGATACCTCTATTTACCTTTTCAGCTTTGGGGTGGGGGTGGGGCGGTCACATTTTTTTTTGTGCAATACATGGATTTTCCCCTATGCAAACGTTTCCAATGTTTAGAGATTGCACAAAAAACTGAAAAGGTAAACAATGTCTATACGCCACAACTGTTACTTGTTAATATGAAAGCTTTAGAAGAGAGTGTCTTGTTATTATTATTATTTATTTCTTAGCAGACGCCCTTATCCAGGGCGACTTACAATTGTTACAAGATATCACATTATTTTTACATACAATTACCCATTTATACAGTTAGGTTTTTACTGGAGCAATCTAGGTAAAGTACCTTGCTCGAGGGTACAGCAGCAGTGTTCCCACCTAGGAATGAACCCACGACCCTCCGGTCAAGAGTCCAGAGCCCTAACCACTACTCCACACTGCTGCCCTTGTGGGAAGATCAGTATCAGCTGCTAAGAAGTATCCAGATTGCATGTGCTTAATGTATATACAAGCAGTTGTTATAAGTCCCTATTGTTTTTATTTAGTATGCAGGGTTTGTTTCTTCTTAATAAAATACAGTTTTAGATTCATGAAACTTTTTTTGGACTGTTTTTGGCTTCATTATCAAAGTTTCATAAATAAAAAGAAGAAAATTACAAGAAGAAAAGCATTGCCCTGGGTCTTAAAATGTAAATAAATCCATTACAGAAGCATAACATGAAAAATTGCGTTCAAATGACTTTGTTTGATGTTTAGTGTCTCCTATGATATTATATTGCAGAGTCTGACTGCCTGTTCCACTCAAGTCTCATTTTGTTATGAAATAAGCAAGAATAAATCAATGTTAATCCAGTTCTGATATTGTAACAGAAAAGGTTCTGGTTTCTGTTTCTGGTAAATTATAAAAAACATTGAAAATGAAACAAAGGATTATTCGATTTAAAGATCAAGATTAGATTATTTGAACAAAAAAACCAAACATTTCCTAGCATTTAGTAAGATGACAAGTCTGTTTGTTTCCGTGGCCATTCCATATAAATAGGCCTAAATACATTACTGTAAATCCTTCTGAAATTCTTTGCTAGTTAAAGAAACGCTAACCAATGCTTTAAAATAAAATATCTTACTTATTAGTTTTATCAGTATTATTACTGGTCCTCCTTATTGTGCTGATAATCTTTTGGTTCTTCAATTGTTTTCTTATTTTATTTTATTTTTACATTAATTAAAGATATGTAAATATTTCAAATCAATTGCTATAGATAAATTACTGCTTTCTAGTACCTTTACTGTAGGTCACATGATCTTACCAAAGCTAGATGATTAGAGTTTGAACTAAAACACACCAAGAGGTACCAGGAAGCAACTTTTCTTTTTTTCTTCTTTTATTTATTTTTTAATCTATATTTTTCAAATTGAAGTACAAATACATGCAATGAAACAAAACCAGAACATATTCAACCGAAGAAAACTCACCAATACTTAAAAGCAAAGAAACGTTAAAACCACTACTTTAACTTGAATAGCAAATTGGCAGTTTTACACAAAGTAATAACAAAACCATTAAAAACCTTTCTGTTTACAAACAGCAGATAGTGTTCATCCTTGTATGTTTTAGGCTCTTCCCAAATCCATTCCCTCTGTTCATCTAAGGTTGAGTCTCAGCAGCCTCTAGCAGTACCAGCTTTGATGATTTCTTGCAATACCTTATTTATAAAACAGATTTTCTGCCTTGGCAAATCAGATTTAGGCATTATGTTATACATCTATTGGATGTAAAATAAGAATACTACCAAAAGGAAACAATGTATGCAGTGACTGGTGTGTTGGCTTCCATTACTGTAGGCTCAATGAACACTAGATTACTTACCGTAACCCTGGTTCCCTGAAAGAGAAGATGACCACCAAAACATTACGTATGGGATATGCCTGCCTGTTGGTAGGTATTTTCTGAGCTCTGTAACCAGAGCTGCTGATAGGCCCCTTCCTGGGATGACGCCCTTGGTCCCGCCTACCAAGAGATTAAAACCGTCATTCCACGGAAGCTATTTCTCTTTTTGCATCAAACCCATGAGGGCGACCGATGCGACCTTACGGTTGGTGGTCGTCTTCTCTTTCAGGGAACCAGGATTACATATATCGGACAGTGAAGCCCCTCTGAAGAGGGCCCAAGATATAGCCAACTTTATAGGAGAGTGCGCAGCTACACTCCTAGATGGGGGTAAGCCAGCACTGTCATATGGCGCAGAAACTGTGCTCCGCAATCTAATGCGACAGTCGCTGCTTTGAGAGGGGCTGTCCTAGGGTCTGTATTCCGTGACATACAAAGAGCTGGTCAGTATGATGCAGAGCTCTTGTCCTATCCACGTAACACCTCAATGCCTGCACCTGGCAGAGGAAATTCAATCTCCTATCCTCCTCCAAAGCAAACAGAGTTGGATGGAAAGACTCCAATTCCACAGACTGATTCATGTGGAAAGCTGTGATCACCTTGAGGAGGAAAGCAGGATTTGTACGCAGTGACACCTTGCTGCCATCGTCCCAAATACGCATACAATAGCTGTGCACTGACAGCGCCTGTAGCTCACTGACCCATTTTGCGGAGGTGATAGCTAAGAGGAAGGCTGTCTTCATAGACAGATGCTTCAACTCTATGGAGTGTGTAGGCTCAAACGGGGCCTTCATGAGAGCCTCCAGTACAACATCAAGGCTCCAATCGGGGAGAACAGCCCTCCTGGGAGGGCGTAACCGCGAGCCTTTGAGAAACCGGGTAGCCAAAAAATGTGCACCTGGAGATACCGAATCTACGGGGGCATGGCAAGCAGAGATAGCCGCTAAATACACCTTCAATGTGGAAGGTGACCTACCAGCATCAAACAGTTCTTGCAGAAACTGCAAGATAACTGGCATGGGGCAAAAAACTGGGTCATGACTTCTAGTCAGACACCAATTCTGAAAATACTTCCACTTATAGGCGTACAGCGACCTAGTGGAGTCTGCCCTAGCGCTCTGCAGAGTACCCACAACTGCGTCTGATAGCCCTAGGGCTGTCCAGTAGTCCCATTTAGGGGCCAGACCCATAATTGGAACCTGCCCGGTTCCGGATGCCAGAGAGTGCCTCTCGCCTGACTGAGGAGATCCAGTCGAAGCGGGATCTCCCAGGGCTGGCCCTGTATGAGCTGGCATAGGGTCGAGAACCAGATTTTCCTGGGCCACCGAGGGGCCACTAGGAGAACTGTCGCTTTCTCTAACCGGACCTTCTCCAAGAAGGCTGGGAGCAACAGTACTGGCGGGAACGCGGAAAGGAGTGTCCTGGGCCACTCGTGGGCTAGGGCGTCGACGCCGATTGGACTGCCTAAGCAGTCGAGGGAATACATCGAGGGAAAAGATTGACCTGCGCCTTCCCAAACCATTCCCAAATGCACTCCACCACCTGCGGGTGGAGTCGCCACTCTGACAGATGTGCACCCTCCCTCAACAGGAGGTCCGCTGCCCAGTTCGCCACTCCGGGAAGATGTGTCGCCCATAGGGACAGCAGGTTCCATTGTGCCCAAGTCAGGAGCCGGAAGGTGATGCGATGCAACCTTGGGGACCAGAGGCCACCCTGGTGGTTGACATACTCCACCACTGATGTGCTGTCCATTCGGACCAGCACATGTTTTCCATGCAACACCGGAAGAAAGTGCTGGAGAGCCAGGAAAGCAGCCTGCAACTCTTGCATATTTATGTGCAGGGCTATCCAACGACCTGACCAGGTGCTGTGGACTCCTCTGCCTTCCCAGACCGGGAACCCAAGTTGGAGGCGTGCGTCATCACCACTTGGCGAAATAACATCACTCCCTTCCTCACACCCTCGTGCAGGTGAGAGGGCATCCTCCACCATCGCAGGGCCACGGAGCACCTGTGAGACACTGTCAGTCGACGGTGTCTGTTGCACTTGGGGTGTAAATGGAACACATTGAGCTATGCTTGGAGCGGAATGTGGAGACGTGGAGACGTGGAATGTGCGCTCCAAGCACACCAAGCACCAAAGCGCTGTGCGCACCGAGTGCACCAAGCACAATGCGCACAGAGTGGACTGAGCACCGCATGCACCGAGTATACCGAGTGCACAGAGCACCGGGTACTGTATTCGTCAGGGCGCTATGCGCACCTAAGGCACCGAGCACCAAGCGCACCAAGTGCACTAAGTACTGTGCACACTAAGCACTGTGTGCACTGAGCACCGTATGCACCGAGCACCATGCGCACTGAGTGCACTAAGCACCGTGTGCACCAAGCACCATGTGCACCGGGGTAACGTAAGCACCGAGGAGCTATACACCAAGCACCGAGGACATCGTATGCACCGAGAGTCGAGTGCACCGGGCACCGTGTGCACAAGGTACCGAAGCACCGGGGGGCAGCTGAAGCAGTGGTGCCTACCCTAACTGCATGTAGTCACACACCTGGTCAGTGCGTAGCGTATACCAGGGGACACACAGGCAGAGTACAGAGTACAATAAACAATAAACAATACTAGTGGGAACACACTGCTGTTGTTGTTGTTCGATTATTATAAAAAACACATTTTTGAAGGCAGCAAGCCAGCTTTCAGCCTGAAAGGCAAGGGAACTCCAGTAGACTCAAGCTCTTTTTTTCAAAGAACGCTCAGATACCAACACAGAGGGTCTTACCTTACCGTCTTGAGAGGCAAAAAGAGAAATGGCTTCCGTGGAATGACAGGTTTATTCCCTCGGTAGGCAGGACTGAGGGCGTCATCCCAGGAAGGGGCCTATCGGCAGCTCTGGTATAGAAAGCTCAGAGAATACCTACCAATAGGCAGGCATATCCCATACGTAATGTTTTGGTGGTCGTCTTCAAATTGAAAGGGAATCATCAGTTCATAGCTACTGTTAACTTACTCTGTAGACGAAGCATGGAAAAGTCGGTGTAGGTGTAGTTACATATTAACAGCTGTTTTGCAGTCTTTCTTAATCCATAAAAATATATAATTGGAATAATGCACTCTGTCCGTCTCTGATTCATGTTAATTTAGTCAATGAGGTAAAACATGGCGAAGAGGACTGCTCCAGTGCTGTAGCTTCAGAGACTTTTCTAAGTGAAGTAAATTGACTACTACTGTAATGGAAATTTCAACTGCACAAAGATAAGATGCAAAATGCAACCCCTATTCTCTAATCATGGATATTACTACTACTGATGTAGGAAGTAGTTAAAACACCTGTCTGCTTGATTTGCCTTTACACTGTAAATTAAGTTTAGGAATTCAACTATTAAAATCTTATGCAACAGATTAAACATATATATTTTTATATACACTGCAATGTTTCCTTTGTATGTCTAATGTACATGTATTTATTTAGCAGATGCTTTTATCCAAGGCAACTTACAGAGACTAGGTTGTGTGAACTATGCATCAGCTACAGAGTCACTTATATCAACGTCTCACCTGAAAGACCGGGCACAAGGAGGTTAAGTAATTTGGTCAGGGTCACACAATGCCTTAGTGGCTGAACCAGGATTTGAACCAGGGAACCTCCTGGTTCTAAACCCTTTTCCTTAACCCCTGGACCACACAGCCTCCTGTGTATAGTTTAATATACTCTCTAATAATTAACTAAGATCAACTAAAATGTGTTTTTCTGGCATATGCAGGGTTATAAATAACATTTTACACAAACTGTAAAAAAAGATTTTTAAAAATCACTAAATTTTGACAATAAAGACCACTTCCTGCTATTCATAGACTGTCCAGTAGATGTAGCTCAAGGTCTAGACATAAAAACATGTTCTTTCAAGGCACAAAGGGACTTGATCCACATGACTAAATATGTGGATCAAAGTTTTTAATATAAAATGGCAATTGTTCTTTTACTGTAAGTCCTTTTCATGTGTAACTGTTCTCTGAAGGTAGATGCTTTTTTTAAACTAACATCTTCAGAACAGTACTGAACCCTAGAAGCTCATCTAGAATGTTGTGTTCAGTTCTGGTCACATCGCAAAAAAAAAGGACATTGCTGCTCTAGAAAGAGTGCAAAGAAGAGCAACCAGAATTATCACGGGTTTAAAAGGCATGTCATATGCAGACAGGCTAACATAATTGAATCTGTTCAGTCTTGAACAAAGAAGACTACGCGGTGATCTGATTGAAGTTTTCAAAATTCTAAAAGGCATCGACAATGTCGACCCAAGGTACTTTTCCGACCTGAAAAAAGAAACAAGGACCAGGGGTCACAAATGGAGATTAGATAAAGGGGCATTCAGAACAGAAAATAGGAGGCACAATTTTACACAGAATTGTGGGAGTCTGGAACCAACTCCCCAGTAATGTTAAAACTGACAACCTGGGATCCTTCAAGAAGCTGCTTGATGAGATTCTGGGATCAATAAGCTACTAACAACCAAACTAGCAAGATGGGCCGAATGACCTCCTCTCGTTTGTAAACTTTCTTATGTTCTTATGAAGCTGTGCCTTGGGAAACCTCCAACTAGATTTATTGTGTCTGACCAGTGGGATTACTGTGGGATTAACTAGTCCCAACTGATATTCAATCCAAATCTCATGCAAGCGCAAAGATCTGCTAAGAATAATAATAATAATAATAATAATAATAATAATAATAATAATAATAATAATAAAAGATAAATGCAGCACACCCAGTCAAGATCGGCAACTGAGCACCAGGATTCGAATGAGCAAGAATCAGCAGACCCCCTCCAATGACTTCTTGTTGTCTTCAACCATGAAAGTACAGCGATAGGTTACCAGCTTCAACAGCCGCTACTAAAGCATGTCTTCAAACTAAGGGGTTCAAATCATTCTGGCAGGCATCTCTAAAGATCTTAAAAAGCTTTGACAGGTTGACACTTTTGAGTTCATTTTTTCTAAGAATCAGAATGTGACTCAGCTCTGGGTGCTGAACTCTAGCTAGTTGTCAATGACCTTGCCACAGGAAGTAATGAGGCTTGAAGATAATATTTGGTAGTAAAACCTAATTTAGGGTATTATTTTGCAGTACCCATGTCATTTTTGTATACTTCTAAATTTGTACCACAAACTACATGGCAATGCTTAGGTATTTGGTTTTCATTTCACAATAACCTGATTAAAAAAAAAAAAAAAAATCATTAGTGTTTTTGTAATGATTATGTACAGTTAAACCCTACAGATTACTCCTTTTGGAATCTGTTGGAGGAATGAAATCCCAAAACAATGTCAGCTTTCTTATGTTGTATTAAAGCACATGGCAGTCCATTTGGTAATAATCCAATAGTATGACAGTTTATTACATAAAAGATTCACTGTGACAGATATGGCCACTCCTCAAAATAGAGGGAAGGCTGATAGTCCAAAATGTATGTTTCATGTATTATTCATTAGATCTCGCTTCAAAGATTTTTCAATGATTCAATGATTTTTTTAAAATGTGTGTGTTCTTCACAGGCATTAATAATAACCATCCGGCTGCATCTTGATGGCAGATGGTTTAGCATGAAATAGACTTCCAATCTTCATTGAGTTCATGTGTCTGTAGCGCCTCTTAGGGTACAGTAGCTCGACTATGTCACTACCGGTTTTACACTTGGAGAATTAAATACATTTCATTGTAATGTTTACGTTTATGTTATGCTAACCAACAAGTTTTTTTCTTGGAGAGTAGATTATTTCCTGGGGCCTATGCATCGTATTTGCAGTCTTGCAACAACTGTAAGCCTATTATTGTTTACTAAGTTGCAGTATTTATAGAAACATTATCATTTGGTTACAGTATTAAATATTTTCCTTCTTGAAAGACAAGATTTTTTTTCTAGAGATGGCTTTAAACTTGAGCTGTGAAGTTTTCTCTATTTAAATCAAAATACCATCTGGAACAAAACTATGGTGAATATAATTTTCTTTTAGCTTTTCTATTATCTATGTGTTTATGTCTATTATCTATTTCTTGGTCATGGTCTCAACATATATCTGGTCTCGGTCTCGGTTTCAACATATCCGGTCTCAGTCTTGGTCTTGGTCTCAACATATCTGGTCTTGGTCTCAACATATCCGGTCTCAGTCTTGGTCTTGGTCTCAACATATCCGGTCTCAGTCTTGGTATTGGTCTCAACATATTCGGTCTCAGTCTTGGTATTGGTCTCAACATATCCGGTCTCAGTCTTGGTCTTGGTCTCAACATATCTGGTCTTGGTCTTGGTCTTGGTCTCAGCATATCCGGTCTCAGCATTGGTATTGGTCTAAACATATCCGGTCTCAGTCTTGGTATTGGTCTCAGCATATCCGGTCTCGGTCTTGGTCTCAACATATCCGGTCTTGGTCTCAACATATCTGGTCTTGGTCTCAACATATCTGGTCTTGGTCTCAACATATCCGGTCTCGGTCTTGGTCTTGGTCTCAACATATCTGGTCTTGGTCTCAACATATCTGGTCTTGGTCTCAACATATCCGGTCTCGGTCTTGGTCTTGGTCTCAACATATCCGGTCTCAGCCTTGGTCTTGATCTCAACATATCCGGTCTTGGTCTTGGTCTCAACATATCCGGCCTCGGTCTTGGTCTTGGTCTCAACATATCTGGTCTTGGTCTCAACATATTCGGTCTCAGTCTTGGTATTGGTCTCAACATATCCGGTCTCAGTCTTGGTATTGGTCTCAACATATCCGGTCTCAGTCTTGGTATTGGTCTCAACATATCCGGTCTCGGTCTTGGTCTTGGTCTCAACATATCTGGTCTTGGTCTTGGTCTTGGTCTCAGCATATCCGGTCTCGGTCTTGGTCTTGGTCTCAACATATCTGGTCTTGGTCTTGGTCTTGGTCTCAGCATATCCGGTCTCAGTCTTGGTATTGGTCTCAACATATCCGGTCTCGGTCTTGGTCTTGGTCTCAACATATCTGGTCTTGGTCTTGGTCTTGGTCTCAGCATATCCGGTCTCGGTCTTGGTATTGGTCTCAACATATCTGGTCTTGGTCTTGGTCTTGGTCTCAGCATATCCGGTCTCAGTCTTGGTATTGGTCTCAGCATATCCAGTCTTGGTCTTGGTCTCAACATATCCGGTCTCGGTCTTGGTCTTGGTCTCAACATATCTGGTCTTGGTCTCAACATATCTGGTCTTGGTCTCAACATATCCGGTCTCAGTCTTGGTCTTGGTCTCAACATATCTGGTCTTGGTCTCAACATATCCGGTCTCAGTCTTGGTATTGGTCTCAACATATCCGGTCTCGGTCTTGGTCTTGGTCTCAACATATCCGGTCTCAGTCTTGGTCTTGGTCTCAACATATCCGGTCTCAGTCTTGGTCTTGGTCTCAAAATTTTGGTCTTGACTACATCATTGCTACCGATACATGTAACACATCCCCTGTCACAATCACTAGTACTGTTTTTACATTGAACTAACAAAAATCAACAACCTCCAACTGATGTACAACCACTGCACCTTCCCTTTCCAATTTATGACCACATTTAACTATATGTTATAACTCTTAATTTCTATAATTGTGCATGCTTTTAATTTAGTATAGTAACCTATATGAAAAACGTGATTCTGGAACCTTTAATATGATTGCTGATTGTTTACGCAATTAACGAAGGGGGTGCTATTGGGCTCAATTGAAAACACTGAATTTATTAAGGTTTGGGGAAACTTTTGTCGGGACACCTGGACATTTAATGGTCAAAGGGGATGGTCCTGGTCAAACCAGAATGTCAGGTCACCCTAGTTTTATGGTATTTTCTGTTAAAGCTTGCAGTTCTTTAAACTTTATTCTCATTCAAATAACACTTTAATCTAAGAGAATTCTTATAAATTCTATTCAAAAAAGGTTTTGTGAATAGGGCCAGGGTTTTTTTTTTTTAACAAAAATCAATGAATAAAATATAAAATACTATATGAAGTTCATCCCCCACCATAAATAACTTTCCGTGCTGCCTTCTGTATGAGTCTTGACAAAGTGAACACGCCCCCCACCCCACCCCCCACCCCACCCCACCCCCACACCCCACACCCCCAGCGAGTCAGCGAAGTTTTTTTAAATGTGACTTACAAATCGCCAGCAGTAGTACTAATAGTACTTTCTTTTTTTAAGGTCAAGGGCACTAAGAGAATGGAAAGAGTGTTATATAACCATTGTTTAATCAACATTTTTTTTTTGATGAAGTACATTTTTTCCTTATCTTGATTTATAATCACATTCAAGCCATAATCAGCAGAGACTGTACTAATCAGAGCCCACTTTTAACACTTTTCCCTTTGATTAGGGGTGAGAATTATTCTTTTAAAAATGTTCTTGTGCCTTTTATCATAACTGTTTTTTATGAAATTGCACATCCCAATGAATTGAGACTTTGTCAAAGAAACTCCTGTCCTAACATATGTACTGTACAAGTGTTGTAAAAATAATAAAGTGTACAGTAGTTAGTGGAACAAATTCCAGATTATGTATGAAACTCTTGTAAGCTCTGTTTGGCAGAATAGTGAAACAAAGAACTGCATACAGTACTTTTCTGCTGAGAAGTGAAACTAGAGATATTAGGTTTTTTTCTTATGCAGCGACATGTAAGACTTTTAGAGAACTTTAAGTATGTTTTAGATTTAGCAGTCTCTTAAACAGAACCAATGTTGCATCGGCACAAATATGCGACAGCTACAAAAATGGGTCAGCCCAGTAAAAATGTAAAAGTGGCTAAGTTAAACTCGACCTGTTTTTATTAGAGCAGGAACAAGTGGCAACATCAAAAAACAAGCAGCAGCTATGAGGGTAAGGCGCACAAAATCAGGCAAAAAGGCAGGAAATCAGGCAGCTGCTGAAATAACAACACTATCGAAAACATTTAACTAAAATAAAACAAAAATAACGATTTAACAAATACATAAGCCCTAGTCTCTACAAGACTAAACATAAAAGTCTAGTTGTAGCCTTTTATTAACATCTGCTTTAAACTAAATCTAATAATTGATTGGCCTACCAATCAAGGACCACAGTTTACTCCATTCCCTCCACATTCTGACATAGAAATTAAGCATTTTAAACAAGGCTCAAAATTAACCCTTTCCTGGATCCAGTTAATATATAGTATATGTTTAACAACAACTAACACAATTCAACATCTATAAAATAAACACATTTAAATATGAAAATAAAGCTGGCTGGCTTGCTGTGTTGAGTGAAGCCTGAAATAAAAGGTATTCAATACTTATACTTGAATAAGTGTTGGGCTTTGTGACTGGTAAACGGCTTAGCTGTCCAGTATAGTTAGAACTGAAGAAAAGTTTAGTTTAGCACTCCTGGAATGAGTTAGGCTTTTTGTTTTGTTTTTTGTTTTATTTTGTGTTTAATAAAAAGTGCACTTACGTGCTTAAAACATACTTGGTGACTAGGACTTGTTTATTGGTGCACCCACATAAAACAGTGGTAAAGTCCTGGACCTAACACAAAGGGGCTTTGCCACATATGGTTGCAGCCACCCTCACCAAGATAGAGTAGATGTCTCCCAACCCCCCAGGGTCCTGAAGCCTCCAAATTAAGGCCGGGAACACCTACTCTACCACAAAGGTTATTTAGTAAATCCACCAATACAACATAACGTTGAAAAGGAATAAATAGATAATGTGGAGCATGCAAAATCCACAACACATCCCGGGTTATAGGTATTCATAATATATATATATATATAACTTAACTTTTTTTAATTACTATTTTGGAAACAATAAAAATGTGTCATTCCACTTTCACAATTATCCAAATACCCCCAGCATCAATATACTGTACAATGCCTTTTGTATTTAAGGTTTTACAAGAGTGTGGTAAATTGATTGTAGCAAACAAAATATTCCATAAATCTTACAGGTTTATACTGCCATTCATTACATATGTCTTAAATGTCCAGAAACACATGTTATTTTAGTTTAAAACATTATATATGGTACTACACTGCAAGCTGTGCTTTCAGTTAGTGTTGCACTTCTTTCCTGTCATTAACCAACCAGCTGCTTCCCTATTCACTGACATAATTCAGCTAGTAACATGCTTTGTCCCCAAAGTGCAAATAACCATGAGAATAAGGAATAGAAACCGAGAGCTTCCTTTAATGTAATAGTATACTATAGAAACTGAGAGCTTCCTTTAATGTAATAGTATACTATAATAACATGTATGAAAATACAGCGTGTTATATAATGTGTTTCTTTCAAAACTGCACATTTGAGACCTATTTAGTGAAGGAAATGGGAAAACAGGAAGGATTTATGAAATACTTTTGTTTGCTACAATCACTGTCAAGTTTAAATTGTAGCACAATCAGTAGCCTTGGTTTAATCTGATAATTAATAACTATGACTTCTTTATTTTCAGTTTGGAACAACAAGCCCCCCAAAGAAGAAACCAAACCCAGTTACATCAGAGACTGTTGTTTTCTGGGGGCTTCGGTTATGGCAAGTCATTGGAGTTTTTTCAATGTTCGTTTTGGCAGTTAGTAAGTCACTTTTAACAATTTCTTATGTAAAATATTTAGAACAACTTTTTTATGTACTGTAATTTTTCATAGCATAAATGAATGACTAATCCTGAACTTAAAGCAACCAATGTGAATTACAGTCTTACAAAACTTGATAGAACACTGTGAATGCCAGAACAGCTTCCCTTTGATGATTTACCTTCAAGACTAAATCCTACTCAACTGCTTCAGCTCCATGAAGCAAAAAAACAACAAAAAACATGAATAATAATAGTGCTATTACATAAAAAATTCAAGGATCATACGTATATTTGCGTTGCCCTGAGGGCTGCCCATAGGCCAACCATTGTGTATGTAAACCTGTATAACAGTGAAAATTGAAATATAACATATTAAAGGTGGAAAGAGTTATGTGAAAGAAAGAGTTGACAAGTCCCTGGCTTTAAAAAAAAAAAGTTTAATATCCACTGCTTTATGTTTATTCCAAATTTACACTATGATGTGTGCTGTATAATATAGCCTAATACTCGAATTGGCCGTTTCATAAATAGTGACTGAATTTTAATAGAGGTGTGTGGGAGGGTAGTGGGCGGAGCTTAGGGAAGGACCAGAAATGACAGCACACAGGAGCCGGAAGTGACGTTTAGTCCTGGAGCCCTGTACCAACAAAGGTATCTGGGCAGGATTTTATTTTAACACACAATGAAAATAAACAGTCCAGTATTGCAGAAAACAAACCAGAAAATCACCTGGAATACCAGCAATGGTAAACTCAGGTTTCAAATAAAAAGAGTAAACAAAAAAATTGCGGTTACAAAAACAACAACAAAGGAAGCACTGGGTTTCTCCGTGCTACTGCAGTGGGTTTCCTCTCACTGCGTCTTGGCTCCCTTCCAAGGAATAATGACTAGTCCTGGGTTTTTTCCCCACTGCGGTAATCCACCAAGGTTTTCCAAAGTTTCAGGATTCTGTGAATTGCAGCAGGTTTTGTAAAAGCAAAATAACAAAGCACAGCGCGTCTCTTCCGTATTTTCAGTTCGGGACAGGGAGACCGAATGGCAAAACCACACTGCCTAAATACTGCCGAGTCCCGCCCCTGCAATCAGCACGCTGCCCCATGTCAGCCAATCGACGAGCACAGCACAGCTGATTGCAATGATGGGACTCGGCAGCCGCATGGCTCCACCTTGGGTCAAGATGGCCGCCCGACCCGGAACTTCCTGTCTGGTCCCAATCACGGTCAACCCTACACAGCGCTGACAGTGGTCGGGAGGGCGAATTACGACAGGGACTCCTTTCAATCCTGTCACAAGATGCGATTGGTGTTGTTTATTGACATTATTTGTACAACCCCTTACAGAGTCACTGATCGATGCCATGAGGAAGAGCCACTTGGTTGTTCATCCAAAAATATGTATGAGTTCAGGGGCGTGTTTTCCCAACACGCAAACCACGCAATTGCGTGGGGCCCCGCAGGGCTAGGGGGCCCCCTGCTGTCTAGTAGCAATGTTACATTACAGCCTGAATTGCAACAAAATCCTTATTTTCTTGGATAAAGTAAAATAATATACACATTTGATTTCATAGACCACACACACCCTGTCTGCACGTCTATCTATTTAAAAAAGGTAATTTAATTCAGTGCGCGTCATGACACATTTGAGCTACCGTAACTAGGCCGGCTTCAGTCAGTGAAAGCTAGCAAAATGAAGCGCACGTATCCTAGCGGAGCTCAAAAACGAAAGAAGATAAAAGAATCGAAAACTCGACAGGAAAGTTTGCAGAAGCTCACTAGTTTCTTTCAGAGTAACACTGCAAATGAATCATCCGATGAGGAGGAGGTGGAAAACGTTGGTCCTCCTCGTGATATTGCCACCACCTCAGCTTGTTGCAGCAGCACCGTTAGCACAGACCTACCGGATAACGTTACAGCGACTAGCTCGACTAGAAGAAGCAGCTCCACCTGCCGCGGAACTTGCCGACGTCTCGCCCGAATCCTCGCAACAACAATCGAATGATGACCGGGTGGTGAGTGAAACTGTCATTATCTCGGACAACCCAGGGCTTTGGCCAGACAAGCTTACTGACCAAGATAAATGTCAGCTGATCAAAAGGGGGCCAGTTCAAATTAAGGATTTTGACTTCCCACAAAACGATGACAATGTCCCACGTCGTTTTACTGAAGAGAATTACCAAAAGAAAATTTAAAAAATGGAGAGACAATACATCGTAAGTGGTTAGTTTACTCAGTGAGCAGTGATTATGTATTTTGTTTCTACTGCAAGCTGTTTGAAAGAGGGATCAGATATGTTCTTAGCAGCAGTGGATTTCGTTCGTGGATAAATCTTCACAGCCACTTTAAAGAGCATGAAAAGGGCAAATTGCACCGTGCCAATATGCAGAGCTGGCGCGAATTAGATGAAAGGCTGAAATCTGGCAAAACCATTGATAGTGCCAGTCAGGAATTACAGGCTCTGGAAGTACAGCACTGGAGGGCTGTGTTAAGCAGAATAATTGCCATTGTTTGCCATTTAGCAGAACGCAACCAGGCGTTAAGAGGACACTCAGAGAAACTTTTTGAGCCCCATAATGGCAACTTTCTTGGACAGATAGAACTGATGGCACAGTTTGATCCCATAATGAGCGAACATCTTAGAAGGATTGACAAAAAAGAAATCAAAGATCATTACTTGATTAACACCATCCAAAATGAGCTAATTGCATTAGTTGGACAGAGAACATGTAATGCAATTGTGCAGAAAGTAAAAGAGGCCAAATACTTTTCAGTCATAATGGACTGCACCCCAGACATCAGCCACACAGAACAGTTGTCCCTGGTGCTACGCATTGTGAACTGTGAGTCATCTGTGGGGGCCTCCATCTCAGAGCACTTTGTTGGATTTATCAGTGTTGATGACACCACAGGAAAAGGCTTGTGCAATACCCTCCTTGAGCAGCTGAACCACTTGAAATTGAACATTGCAGACTGTCGTGGGCAATCCTACGATAATGGAAGTAATATGATGGGACACAAGCAGGGGGTCCAGAAAAGAGTGCTGGAACTGAACAATAAGGCAATGTGTGTTCCCTGCAGCAGTCACACACTAAACCTTGTTGTGGCTGATGCAGCCAAGTCATCTGTGCTCTCTGTGGGTTTTTTCGGCATTCTTCAGTGCCTTTACAACCTCTTCAGCTCCTCAGTACAGCGCTGGTCAATACTACAAAATCATGTGAAGCTCACGGTGAAAAGTCTCTCAACAAGATGGGAGTGCCGCATTGACAGTGTGACAGCACTTCGCTACCAAATGCCTGAAGTGGTGGAGGCTTTAACTGCACTCAGTGAACACGCAACAGAGAAGAAGGATGGGGAGACATTGCCTTCATCACATGTAAGGAGCTGACAACATGGCGGTGTATTCTCTGTGTTGTGATCTGGTACAATGTGTTGTATCGCCAGTTCCTCTATGAGAGCACAGAGGAAACTCAATTCACACCAGAACAGCGCATTAAGCAAGATTTTTTCCTTCCCCTGGTTGATATAGCACTGAATGGTGTCAGTGAGAGGTTCACACAGGTGGACCAATTTTTTTCTTTGTTTAGATTTTTATATTCAGCAGATAACATGAAGAAAGCCATTCAAGAAGACACACTGGAGGAGTCATGCAGGAACCTGGAGCAGATACTAGGGGACATTGACAGCCAGGACTTGGTCCTTGAAGTGAGGGCAGCTGTCATTGTTTTTCCAGGTCACATTTCTTCTCCAGTAGAAATGCTGGATTACATCTACAAGGAGAATCTGTTGGAGCTGTATGGCAATTTGAGCATTGCCCTCATGCTTACTTTTGACTTTGCCCGTCACTGTCGCCTCAGGTGAGAGGAGTTTCTACTCCTTGAAGCTGATTAAAACATACTTGCGGTCAACCATGTCCCAGGAAAGACTGAATGGTTCAGCAATGATCTCTATTGAGCAGAGAGTCCGGAGATCCTTGAATATGGAGGACATAATCAAAGCTTTTGCTGAAGCCAAAGCCAGGATGGTTAGATTCTGATTGCAGCAAGAGCTACTAGAAGGAAAGAAAATGTCTATCACTCTCCTATTTTAACTTACAAGAGAACACCTTAGTTCAAGTGCACTGTCGGTACTGTAGCCCACCCTTATAATGACATAGGACTGTGGCAGACACTGGTGTGTGTGGTAATGCTAAAATGGTCATGACAGGTAGAGGAGCTTTGATTGGGGCCACAAAATTGACAAACCCGCCCCTGTATGAGTTTCCAGTCCCTGCAGCTGTGAAACAGCAGCTCATTTCATAGGGTACTCTAAAATGGCTCATTGTAAAGCATTGATGCCCAACTTAGATTCAGTCTATTACTTATATGATAATGAGTGTTTGTCTTTTATACGTATGATCCAACTATTTTAATCTTCCACAAATATGACCTGTACAGCTGAGAGTTTTTCTATGTCAGAGGTTGATTCGCTGAGTCGCTTAGGCAACTGAGGATAGAGCATTTTCCAAGTCGTATGAAGCAAACAATACATAAAGACTGCAGGATTTTTCTCCATTGTTTTTTTGCAAGCAGTGTATACTGCAGATTTAAGCAAAAGTTCTACTATAATATAATTGTAAAACATAAACTCACACAAAGTTTATTTTTGGTTAGTCTTTTTTTGTGCCTAGAAAGAGAGGAGGCCCTGAGCCTAATGATCTACATATTCCTACATGACTACTTAACTGCTTAAACCAAATACATCAGATATGTTGCCTCAAATTTGCATAGAATGAAAAAAGCCTTAGTCTGCAATATATACAAATATAAGTTATGTGAAAACTACGTAAAATCATAGAGCAACAATAATGGGAATGCAGACTTCTCAAGGGGCCTGATCCTGGATGCCTATGCAACAGTCTTGTGGCTGCATTGATCACTTTGTCCATCAAACCTGTCTGCTGGATGTTCCTGGAATGGCAACATTTGCAGACAGTACAACTCAAACCGCATGGTGTCATGACAGATCGGGCCTGAAGAGAGAGGTGTGCACCTTATTTTGACAAGCAACAGACATGCAACAGTGTTCTAAATCGCTTCAACACTGCACAAGACATGCATCTATTTTCTCTGGAACAATGTGCTGGGAACTACCTGGAGTTGGTCAGTTTATATTGCATTATTCTATAACAGTTATTCCAGAATTGGTTGAATTAGTGGAACTGAGAGAACAAAGAAAACTAAAATTGGGAAACAGCACCAAAAATCATCCAGACTGGAAAACTTGTATTATTCTTTTTTTTTATTTTTAAACTTGTTGTTCTTTCATTTTTCAAGCAGTGGCCACTAGATAGGAGCCTTTACAAAAGGAAAACAGTACAATAATAATTAAGCTTTACCCCATATTGATATTGTATATAATATGAAATCACATCTCTCTAATTCAGTCATTAATTACAGGACACAAAGAACAGTACCTGTAGGAGCCAACTTGCCCTTCTAGCCCAATGAGTTAGAAACAGACTTTTTAAACACTCTTTAGTTTGTGTTCAGGTACCAGCATGAAAATGATTTACATCCTCCACACAACTGAATCAACAATACATATTTTCCAACAATTCAGGTCCTTAAACCCAGACTTCCATATCTGTTGACTATATTCAAAAGAATACATGTAAAACAGCATGAGTGTGCTTTTACACAACCATGCTGACAAATTAATCTAGCTATTAGAGAGGGAAACAACGTGTTTCAGTTCAGTGGCATACTCCATTAGGTTAAATCAGGATGCACATTTAGACCTCCTGCTGGCCTGTCCAGCATTGTGAACAGATGCAATCTTTTGATTAGCGCATTACGAATCTATGCAATGCAAAGGCTTTCAAAACAGAATTATATCTAGTTTGTGCTGTAAAATAACTCCCTGGCATTTGTCAGCCTGTATGACCTATTTTACATGTATCTTGAGAACACAATATGTTATTCCTATATTGTAAATCAGTTTTTATTATACTTTTCCATTATATTAACACCTCATTTGCTTACCTAATAATATACAGATCTTACATACAATTTATCCAATTGTCATTAAACTTTTTATTGTCTATTTCTTATTCCATTCTATATTGTATATACTTTTATGGTGATTAACTTTGTAACTCCATGCTGTTAGTTAGTTAAAGTTTTCCAGACTTCATTTTCACTCCTGTAACCATAATATAAATTCACTTTATGTGCAGCAGTTCATATTTGACCCTCACACTCACTTTAATGCACACAAAACTTGCACAGGCAAATGCAAAATCAGAGAGGAATACAATTATTTTACCAGTATAACATTAGCAAGAAACCATTTGTAACAAAAATGTAACTGCTCCTTCCTCAACTGTTTCTTGTCTGTTACAATTGTTTTTAAAAACATATTTCCATATTTTGCAGGGTCCTATATGGTGTTAGGTGGGGACCTAATACCTGCTGCACAGGAAGGGCATTTATATTGTTGTGGCAGGATAAATGTGCTTCACCCGAGTCAGAATCAAAGTCTGGAAAACTAAACCATCTGAAGAAAATCAATTGTTTATGCTTATGAGGGACAAGAAAGATTTTAAAAGGCTTGGCTACTGCATTACTAATTTTTCATTAATTTGAAAGGGGTGATGGATTCCAACCAAGACCTAAAAGTAATTCCCCATTGTACTATGCATCTCCTTTGCTTGTTGTTTCTTTGTCCAGCGCCAAATGTTCAAGGAACATCAGCATCTCCAGAAGAATAAATCCTTAAATCATAATTTTGCCCCAAACCTTATTCTTAGTTTAAAGTCACTACGAGACTGCTAAAGTTCAATTAATTCAGTCTCCAATGAGACAATTAAAACATTATTTATCTAATTCAAAGAGTGGCTGTTTCTGAAGCATTTAGCATCAGACGATTCAATGACTTGAACGCCCCTTCTACAACACTGCAGGGCAGCTTTCTCCTACATTTTTTCCTGCATGTGCTGGACAGAATGTCCCTTTCAGAGGAAATATTGAACTGTTGTGCATTCTCCCGTCCCATCAAGAAAACTGCTTGACACATCATGTGTAGAGTTTTAACTAGAATGCAAAGAAAGAATGATAGAGGTGTTTTTTGTGTATTTAATTCATTGTTTATATACAATTATATCCAGTATCTACACATACTGTTTTTCTGCACCCTGATAAAGAATGTTTCCATCCAAAAAAAAAAAATCAAGTGTTTTTCTTAAAAAAGAAATATATCCTTTTAGTCTGAATAAGAACACAGATTTGCTTTTTTTGCATTACATTAACATGATCTCTTAATCAAGTGTATAGGTTGTGATGGTTGTAAGGAATAAGAGTTTTAAAAATGTACAATTACAATTTTCTATTTTCCCTAGTAATCACATTGTGTTGCATCTTCAAATGTCGAATCCCAAGAACGAAAAAGGAGATTGAGGCACGCTTTGCACAAAGACAAGCAGCTAAAAAGTACGCCGACACACTGGAAACAGTACCTCCTTAGTTTAACTGACAGACATACCCGGAGGTAAGACAGTCAGGTTACTTTAATGACAACCAAGAGTTCTTCCGCAACAAACCTTATCGTAAGTATTTGAAAAAAGATAATCAAAATGACAGGGCATTGCATCTTCATAAACTAGAACTAGCAAAGCCACAGGGTCATCAAGGACACACCTTTAAATACCGAAATATCAATTTAAACTTATTATGATTCAGTGTACAAGAAAACCACATCAGGATAAATATAGTATAATAGAATATAATCTATGAAGACCAGCCACGAGTAAAAGGACATTTTCTGTAAATTTATTGATTCATATATCATATTATAAATGCTAGAATCTTCAAATACATTTTTTTTAAAAAACTGTCAATGCATCAAGTACCTTTAACGACTCTTTCTGTGCAGTTCTGCACTGACCCATGCCCCCTTTCTTTCTTTCTTTCTTTCTTTCTTTCTCTTATTTTCTTTTTCTGAATGGCAGGCTCCTCTGATTCTGCCTCCCTTCCGACCATCTCTGGTCAGGTTCAGTCGCGGAGCATCAACCCTCTTCCTGTAGTGAAAGAGGAGGATGAGATGACTCTTCACTGAAACTATGGTCTGGGCTGCTTTTCTTCTGTTCCTCCCTCTTCTGCTTCCTGACGACTCTTCTTCCAGGCACTGGCTATAAAAACTTTTGGAAGCACAAAGCGGAAAATGTTCATCTTTCAGAAACTGCAGATGTCATTTTACATTCTCTTCATGTGAAAAAAGAGAAAAAAGCACATTTTACCAACAACATTTTTTTAACAGTAGTGTTAATGGTTTTATTAATACAAGGCCAATCAAACTATTGGACCTAATTTACAAAGCTTAAACTTGTGTGTTATTCACATAGTGTTTCCAGCAACTAAGTTTGACATTCATAAAATTGTTCTAGTCAGTTGTTAAATAAGCCAACTACAGCCTAGAACACTTTATGTATACCAAACTGTATTTTATTAATAAAAAATAAGAACAAAATGACTTTTAATATCTCCTGAGTTATAGTTTTGGGAAAAGGGTCCATTCTAAGATTAGAACACAGCAAATATTGACAAAGGCTTCCTTGTGATTGATTATAGTGTTGCTAGGTTATAAGTAGCCAGCACACCTGCCTACTCAACCAGCACACAGGGTATGTTTTGGACAATTTGGTACACTTTTAAAACATTTACCTAAAGAACAGCTGGATATTTTGTCAACAGCAAAAAAGCTTGTAAGCCTTAAGGTTGGGAGTGTAGGAGACTTCGGAAAATGAGCATGTTAGAGGAAGGCTTTCTATTGTAATTTGTGATACTGTGTGTCATGCATTAGGCCAGGTAGGCCGCTCATAATAAATATATATGAATCCCACTCCGTTACTGACTTAATACATACATACATACATACATACATACATACATACATACATACATACATACATAAATAATATCAGGTCCATAAGATTCTGCTTTCATCTGGTTTACAGGTTTTGTGTACACTGTGTAATTCTCAATTTGGGGCAGCCTTAAAAGTGAATTTTGGAAAATTGACTTGCCTGAATTCAATTTAAGTTTTATTTATTTATTTAGTTTTTTTATTATTATTATTGTTAGAATGAACAAATAAAATTATAACTTTAAACTTTAAAAATATCTTTAATTCAAATTGTCATTAGCTTGGTTTTTTTTCAGGAAGAAAAAATGCACATAATTATCAAATGGACATTTAAATGAATGGTTTGTCAACAGTGTTTGATTGTTTTTTTTGCTTGTTTTAGAATTGAAATTGCTGTTTTTTCCTTTCAGAAACAAAATGAGCTAATGGTGATTTGATATAAATAGCTTTGTTGTAGACCCTTTCTTATTATTATTATTTAATAATAATAATAATAATAATAATAATAATAATATCAATCAAATATCATGTTTTCTGTTACTAATGTTGTCAAATGACACAGTCAATGTTTACATGTATATATAATTGCATATATTATTGTAAATGCTTAGCAATTATTTAATATTTAGGAGATACAGTATATTGCATCAGCCCTTGTGCATATGCAGCATCAGGTTAATTTCCCAGTGGTATCTGTCTCTTATCCCAAACTAACCATTCAGCTAAATAGAGTTGTTTGTATTTGGAGCTGTCATTGTTATATATGGTTTTATGTCATTCCCCTGTCATTCATTCTCTTAAGTACCGTTTTCTTTCTTGTATATATTTTTTTAAATTTGGATACATATTTTAAAACTCTAATTCGGGTCAGACTCCTATCCATTGGTCAAGTGACCCTCCATCAGCTCAGGGTAGCAGAGGAAACTAAATGTCTTTGGGTGAAAACTTGACAATTAAAACCATTAACACAAAAACAGCATCTTCACTTGTGCAATAACTACGCAAGGTATTACACTTTTTAAAATTAAAAAAAAAAAACTAAATAAAAAAAAAACAGAAACAAGTAAATGTAAACAAAAATAAAGAAAGAAAGAAAAATTGATTGAGGCAAAAGCAGTAGTCAACAGGTAATTAATTGCTATTCAACAGGAATTTTAGTCCAGCTAATTAATAGCTTACAAATAGCCAAGAGGTAATTTTACAAGGAGATGTATTTCTAATCTCTACCGTGTGTTTTCTTTAAAATGTGATTTTATCTGTGGACTTTTTGAGCGTATTACTTATTTGAAACTCACGATCCATCCCCAGTGAAGGGAATGAAATATCCCACTCCACAAGGGGTGTCTCCTGATGCAATGGTACTAAAATTCATTTAAAACTTGAATTGCTTTGTAGAGCAGTGTACGCCTTGTGAAAATAGGTATCTGTGGAAAAGTCAATTGATCTGCAGTTGCTCGTCTGTTTTGCCTTGCACTTCGAATTAATGCACAGATATCACGATCCTGGAGTATGCGCTTCCTCCCACTGTTGCCCTTTGCTGATGATGTCTTTCCCTCGGAGTTCCATGCCGACATCAACTTAGACGCCGTTGCTCGTGAAACATCAGCAACATCAGCAAGTTGAGCTGTCTTAGTCACTGAAGCTCCTGCCAAACAGGTCGGTCACCGACTTCTCTTGCAGCCATGCTAGCCATAATTATAGGCAACCAGGCCTGTCTAGCATTTTTATACATGTCCTTAAGCATGCTGGGAGGTTATTTGTTTAATTAACGCATGAGCCACACCTGTGTGGAAGCCCTTGCTTTCAATATACTTGGTGTCCCTCATTTACCCAGGTGTTGCCATTTTTTTGTCCACTACCTGTATGTACCACTCTTCAAAGACAAATGGCATTACACTACTTTCCGTTAGCTAAGATAAATATTTCAGCCTCCAGTGAACACATTGGGCCTCATAAGTGCAACCAATTAGTTTTGTAACACTAAAATAGATTTTTTTCCTTTCAAACACATTTTGATAATTTTTTGTTTGTTTGTTTTTTTGTTAGGGTACTGGTAATTTAGCCCCACAAAGAGTATTGTATTTCCCTAGATTAGTTTGCATGTTAATGAATTAGAAAAAATATGTAGCCCACATGCTACCTTTTTTAAAATGTTATGATTATTCACATTTGTTTCTTTTTAATACATAGTTTTATGTAATTATTTAAATAAATTGAATTATAATTCCATTTTATTAGGTTTTATAAATACACAATATAGTTATTGTTTTGTATTATTTGACAGAATGTTGCCGACTTGTTGCCAATTGTCAACAGAAGGCTTGTCTTTCATTTGACCACAATATTTACATGCAGGCAACAAAAGCTGTTTTCATGACAAGGCCTTAAGCATGTACAGCCAGATTCACTGATAAACTGAGCCTGCGTATTGGTAATTTAGAAATGTAGCAGTCAATATCTCAAAGTTGATTTCCTTCACCAGATAATTTTCCTTCAATGCAATGGCTGATTGGTAGAATAGTCTATGAAATACCAAATGTTGTTTACAATGACATCATAGAGGGCTACTAGTTACAGTAGACTACCATACATTACATAAACAGAGTCTTCACAGTTAACATTCCAAGTTCCATTTCAGGTGATTTTTCAACAAAACCTTAAAAAGAACCAGCCAAATAATTCCAGCTGGCCTCAGCAGTAGCCAAACAGAAATCTTAATTGGCTTGTGACCCACATAGATTAAACACCGTTGGCTGAGAAATGACTAAGGAAACACAGGGATTGTCAGAGACGGGCTGGAATACCAGATGGCCATTCTACTGAGATTAACACTTAGCGAGATTGGTGTAATAACAGAAAGAAGAAATACACTGCCTTTATCCTTGCACTTGGTTTTATGAAAACTGTGTTGGGCAGTTTCATTGTATACTAATCAGCAAATTCACAGTAAAATTCTGCAAATATGCTGTAGTACCCAAAATAGTGATTGACTTAATATATATTGTAAACCTGCCGGCACTCACGGTCGTTCGTTGCCCCTTTAAAAGCAGACCCAGACACAAGAAATTGAGTTTTAAGCGCGCTGACGTGCTATTTTTAATAAACAAACAAAGCAAAACACAAAATAAACACCTAGCTCCTTGTTGGACTATACAGACTAGCTCGCAGGACAACTAAGCTGTTTACCTGCCAAACAAAAATAAACAAAAACTAAACCACACAGGTTTAACACACCACCAAAAGGTTTCACACTACCTTTTTGTTTGTTCGCCGGCACGCACTCAGAAGCGGGCTCTTCACACAGCAGCCCTGTGCAGACTGACTGCACCTCTTAAATACCCTGCACCTGGTTCTAATTTATAATTACTACCAGGTGCAGGGGATAACAACTGACCCAAATGTGCATACGCACATGTTTTCTGTAGGGAGGATTTTAACTCCCCTCCCTGCTGTGTTACAATATATATATATATATATATATATATATATATATATATATATATATATATATATATATATATATATATATACAGTATATATATTACTTTTAATAATATTACTGTTATTATTATTATTTGTATGAAACACACAATACACACATCATCATCATAATACTACTACATAATAATAATAATAATAATAATAATAATAATAATAATAATAATAATAATAATAATTTCCCTAAAGATTACAATATTAAAGGCTTTTTCATAAATCTAACGAGCACTCTCTGGTGTTGCTGTTTAAGATTCAAGTATTTCTCTGCTTGATTCATGTACTGTAAGTTAGTATATACTGTAATTTGTACTAAAAGACAAGTTAATTAATTAGCAAAGCCGGAATAGGCATGTTTAAACATAAATGTCATTGTTATGTCTGCATAAACAAACAGAGACCAGTATATTGATTAACTCCTTTTGTATATTTACACAAAAGATTGAGATTAGCAAGCTGAGCCGTAAAATTTAAATGTACACTTTCAAAAGGTTCCTTCATTGTTCTAATTCCTTTCAAAAGGTTCCTTCACTGTTCTAATTCCTTTCAAAAGGTTCCTTCATTGTTCTAATTCCTTTCAAAAGGTTCCTTCATTGTTCTAATTCCTTTCAAAAGGTTCCTTCATTGTTCTAATTCCTTTCAAAAGGTTCCTTCATTGTTCTAATTCCTTTCTCAAAAGGTTCCTTCATTGTTCTAATTCCTTTCTCAAAAGGTTCCTTCATTGTTCTAATTCCTTTCAAAAGGTTCCTTCATTGTTCTAATTCCTTTCAACAGAAAGGTCAAATTTCTTAAAGCTAGTGCTATATACTTTACTGGAAATGAAATCTTCACGTCTGAGTGCTTCATCTTTTAACAATAATCAAACGGAAAATCACTTAACAATTCAGTGCAAAATAAGCTAAATAATATGTATGTTATGTAAGGACAGTTTTCTGTAAGTAAACATATTTATTTACAGTATGTGAGAAGCACTATACACTGTATAATCAAATAATTATCTGTTTACTTTACCTTAATACGTTTACTGTGACTTTCAACGTTGGCATAATGGATGTCATTTTAGCTGGATTAGACTTGTGAACTGTTAAATTGAAGCTGGATGCTTAAAATCAACTTTGATTGTTCACATCTTTGATGAACTCTGAGCGATAGAATGAAGAAAATTCATGCAACCTTGTGACAGGCTGGCTTGCAGTGGTGATGTGTGATGACGTCACGGACCAGGAAGTACAGAAACCAAAACAATGGATGGGTGGGTGAAGCTGAATGCTACTGCATTCAGCGTATTTAATTAATCAAATAAACAAAAACAAAAGATTTAAACAATGAACAAAACACAAAACAAAAAGGCACAAGGGCCAAACGAATAAACAAAGACTGTTTAGCAGTCGTATTTAAATGTCGTTATGTTTCCTTGCTCTCGCTCTCGCTCTCGCTCTCGCTCTCTCCCCGTACTCTCCTCTGTACACTCAACACCCAAACCCGGACAGTTGCAGGTTCTTATACTCTGGCTGAGGGGTTTAACTAGTTGTTAATTATCTTATTACCCCTCGGCCACAGTCTGCACGCGTTTGGTAAGGATGCATGACTGTCAGCTAGTTAAATAATCAGTAGCTGATCAGTCATGCATCCTCACGAGGTTTTTAAATATAAATATAAAAAACAATAACAAAAGACGTGGCGCTTTTATCCGCGCCGCAAACAAATACAAATAATAATAAATAGGGGCGGGACACTCCGCCACAAACCTCCTTGAAAAACATTCTAGCTATCAATGCAAAATGTGAGCATGTATGACATATATCAACAATATCTAAAGAATGGCAGAGAATAAGAAATGACAATGCAGTGTTTTATCACAATTTACTAAGCCATTCTGCAGATATGCAAACATGTAAGTGTGTCCTACAGACAGATATATGTATGAACAGTCACCTCAATATCTCCCCAGATTTGGATTCTCTCAACAGTGTAAGCTAAACAATGGCAATACTAAGTTTCATGACAATTGAATAAACTGTTCTCCAGATATATGGACAAATATAAAGTGTGACATATGTACGCCTCCACTATATCCCCTTGGATAATAAGACTATAGTGAATAACATTCTTCTTTTTAAGTTGGTTAAGTTTGTGAAGTAAGTGAATATGAATTGCAGTTAAAATAAGTTGTAATTAGAGGCACTTACTGCACCTCTAATTACATGTGAAGAATCTGAAATTAAAGCAAAGAAACAGGCTTAAAATACTGACATTATAAATTATCCACAGTGAAATGGTGGGTACAATTAAAGACAAAAAAATCAAGTAGAAGGGCCTCCAATGTAAAGTCTTAACTAATATTTGTCTGCATCTCATTGACAACCCTATATATTTGACTGATCTGGTTTTGAATACAATAGAACTTTCTTTAAGAGGCTCTTGAAATAAGTATATTTGTAATTCTGTATAATGTTACTGTTTGAGGTCAAATTATTGTCCATAAGGAAATATCCATTACATTAGATGTTAACTTTATAGTAAAAAATGATAGAAATAGCAAAGGTTGCATTTGATTTGGGGTGATGTTTCAGGTATTGACTGTATTGCCAAGGGTCTCTGTTGAACGCACAGTACGTATACTACTCTCTTGATAGCAGACTGTGATTAGGACAGCCAAGGATATTGTTCTCATAAATCATTTTAACTAGAATGTACATTTAAATCAATATTAGATGAAATTCAGTACAGTAAACATCTACTATAAGAAAAATGTAAGATTAAGGAGTTGAATCTACTGTAGTAAAATTGTTTCTAATGGACAAGGCAGCAGAACTCATAACCAACTTATAGAAAGAGCTTGATTGACACGCTATTCCAAATCAGAGACTGCACAAATGACAGATCTTTCACGAGGAATGGTTTTAAAAGTGTTGACAGCTGGCAAACAATCTGAAAATCATCTATAAGTGGTCTAAGCGCAGTAATGGCCGGAAGAGCATTTTAAATGACTGTGATTGCTGAGCATAACAGTGGGTTGCCACAAGTAAGAGGAAGAAAACCACTAGCTAAGTGTCAGATGATTTCAAGAGGGGTGTAACTGTCCTCCTGAAATTTTAGTGAAAAGAATTCCGCATGGCAGAGTATTACTGTATGTGGAACTCTGTTTTCAGTCAGGACAATCTTGCGTTAAATAACCACCTTTATTATAATACGAAATCTTACAGATTTCCAAAAACATTCAACCCAAACAATGGTTGAAGAAAACTAAAAAGTAGAATAAGAATAGTTGGAGCACTGCCTCATCCTCTGGAGCATTAAGGTGCCACCTGCTAAGAAACCAATTATAAAATAATAAATCTATGCAACGTGTTCAACCCGGTGAACAAAAAATATTAGGCAAAGAAGCATCGTATACTCCCCCCTTCCCCCGCCCCTTTTCGGACAAGGCTGGGAGTGAGGTGGTGGTGGTTGGGCAGGAGGTAGTAATTCAAAAGCACGGCAGGACTGTGTTTGCGAAGTAGGTTTATATACCTAATAGGCTGATGGGAACTTGCCAGTAATTGGCTTGTAGATTGACCAATGAATAAATGTGCTGTACTAGGAACTGCATTTATGACACTATAGATTTCCTGCTTGAAAACCTTGGAAGCTTTATATCATTGCTGTCACACCAAGAATTTAGACCTAAATAGAAGAGGTTGGCATCATGTTTGTTCTCAAAAACAACTTTCTAGCAAATAGTATCAATAGTAGATTTAATACTCTTGAATGCACCATGTAAAGTTTAATAAAGGTATTCCAACTACTGCATTTCTTTAGGTTTGTTTGAAAAGCTAAATGCTTTCTATGATTTCTCTCTTAATCTTTGATACAATCAGTAATAAGTGGACGGTGCATTAAGGATTTCAAATCATGTAATGTAATCTCTGTTCTTCTATATTCCTGAAAAAATGCCAACTGCTATATTAAATCTGTTTCATTGCTATGACAATAGGGAGAGCAGCAGTTTAGACAAAGGGTGTGCTCATTGAATACATTTCTAGAACCTGGGAGCAGCAGAATATGGATGTAAAACATGAAAAGCGCAATCTCAATGTAAATAAAGTTACTCTCACAGGTCAATTCAGATTGTGTTCATTTACTGCTCTCTACCTCTGATGAGGCAAGCACATACACCCCCAGCTGAAATCCAGAACTGTGAACATCTAAACAGAAAATTACAGAGAATTTAGTTGGATAACTTAATTACATTCTGCTTTGCTTCCCAGCTGAATGGCAATTCTTACTCAAACCAGCCAGGGAAACTAAATGCCAGACTAACTAGGTCTGGCAGTTAGGAAAGTAGATCTAATTCTGTACCACATAAATTTTATAAAATCATTCAAATACCATATTTTGCATATTTGTTCAAAAGCTAAATTCTTTCTATGCCTTATCTATTTTTTTTTTACAGACACAATTACAACTGTTTTCTAGTGTCCTCACTCAAAAAGTGGGGACTCTTAAATGCTGATCGTGTTTGCCTCTGTAGAATGAAATAACACATGCATAATGAAATCATGTATTTAAATTAATATGATGTCAGCATCAATTGTTGATGCAGTCAATAATTTATACAACACTTAATTAGGGGTTTGCAGAGAATCCCTTACTCTTATTCATACTCAAAAAACATTTTATTTTTATTTATGTATTTCATTTTATTGCTTAACAGAACACAAGAACATATTACAAGTTCTGTACATCAAATGAACTACATGAAAACTGCACTATTTTGCAAACAAATCAAACAAACTAAAGATATCACGTCTTTTTTGATTCTCTTTTAAGCAACTTGATGGTGTCGCTCTATCTCTCCATTTCTTTTTTAAACAAAATAAACTTTGGCTTACGTTCTAATCCTTTTATTTTATGAATATTTTGTTTGCGGTACCAAAAATAATTTATAGATTAATTACATATATAATATCCAGTTTTTTAAAAGTTAAAGCAGAACATCAACACCACCAAATCGTACTTGTTTACCTAACATTCTCGGTATATAATGCTGCATATCATTCCAAAAAATATTTGTAAAAACACAATGATTAAATAAATGTGATAGTTTCTTTCACAGCACTAAAAAACACACTATTGTAATCAATAAACATTATAAATCTAGCCAGGATGCTTTTTGCAGGGTAGATCCTATGAACAATTTTTATAAAGATACTTCTTTAACCTTATTGGTGAGCCAAACTTTCTTCCAATCTATATAACCAAGTATTGAATTCCAGTAAGAATTTGCAGAAGGAATTGTAGCACCACTATATACACTTGTTATGTGCTTATTGTCAAATTTATGATGCACTACATGCCTCAGAAACCAATACTGGTACAAATACTTGAACTTGGATGGCGTCACCGGAAATGGGCGGTGCCAAAACTGAAAGCACTGTTAAATGCATCTCTGGCCTTGATTTTCACTCAGAAAGTGACTATAGAGTGTCTTAATGCTTATTTGACCTTCTGTCTGTGGCAGTACGCTCATAGGCAGAAAGGGATGCAAATTGACCCCACATACATACATGGTTAATTTATACTCTAAGGCAAAAGAATTACAAAAAACAAGTTTATATTTAAACAGTTCTATATTTAATAAATGTTGTTTTGAAGTGCTAAGCGTTTTAAAAAATATTGTATTTATTATAAAAAACAAAACCGTGCTAACAGTAAATGCCTTTAAAATACCACAAACACAAATATAAACTTCAAGAATAAGTATTATATTGTACTTGCAAACATAACATCTACAAAATCTAATAAATAAAAAAAAAAATACAAGATAGGCTCCATCCCTTGAAAAAAAAGAGAATGCCAATCCAAATAGTGCTGTTATGAAATTCTCAAACTTTGTCACACTTACTCCAAATTGCCTGTCGTCTCTCAGGCATCAATTCTACAAGTCAACAGATGCTGCGCAATACTGGCAGCCTAGTATGTGAAAGACATTTTTTTTTTTAAACTCTCAGAATAAAATATTTCTGTAGGAGGTAATAAGCAGGCTACTGTAAATAATGCAGTACATCATTTCTACAGCTATCCAAGCTCTCCTGCAAGTCTATTCTGCCTGTCAGTATATCATAAAAGACAATTGTGTACTGTATCAGGTAATAAGCAGAACACTGAAAAGAATGCAGTTATCAAATACAGTGCTGGAAACTAATGCATTATACACACATAGACGCACAGTTTTATGAAAATGACATACATATTTATGGATAAATTAATGTTTAATCACATGTAAGGCTATCCCGCAATCTTCAAAACGTTATGATACATGTTAATTTTAAACAAGCTGGGGTGCATGTACCCCTTGACGTTAAAATGTTTTTTTTTTTTATCGTTTTGAAGTCCTTTTCACCCCTGAGCTTTTTTAAAGATTTGCAATGTGAAATATGCAATATGTTCATGGTTTCTGGGGTGGAAAAAAATAGCACTGCACACCCCAAGTGGTATTTATATATATATATATATATATATATATATATATATATATATATATATATATATATATATATATATACTGTATTGGCCTTGTTACAGAGACATTTCTCCTTGCTCAGGTTTGCTCATGTATTAATGGCACTCACTTAAAGCATTAACTGACCACAGTAATAAGAGGCAAAGTGCTGCCTCTTTATTTCACGATTTGTTCACAAATTCTGTGAATTCACTTTTCAATAATTTCCCTAATTCAGATAGCAAAAATAACAATACATTTACCGTGCATCTTTAAACTCTATGAAACACTAGAACTATTGCAGCTGCTGAACACCTGAAAGCACCCTGAGCTCTGATTCTTAAATATGAATATAGTAATCACGATTGCCCAAGTTAAATAAAATTCAATTCCCATGTGTCACTGGCTGCTAACGGCAAATACAAACTAAGAGCAAGGTTCTCAAAGTTGTTCTTCATTTGTCATTAGCATTAGCTTTCAGCACCTTTTCATTTGTTCCCATTGCTTCAGATGTTTAATGGTTCATTTTCTTCTGAGATCTCAGTAATTATTTGCATTGTTTGCCATAGATTATGTAAGCGTCCATGGGAGTGCAGATAATTATATCTACTAATGCTAATTATATTTATTGTATATTAATAAGAACATAATCATAACTTTCATCCGAAGTAGCTACCGGTAACTCAACAATTTGCTTCATTAACCACGCATCCATGCTGTAATTGCAGAGAATGTTAATAGTCTACTCATATTTATTCAGCAAAGGAAATCTGGTGCTATAGCAAGCAGTAAAACTTACAATTTAGCATTCAGTGATTCTGTTTTGAACATATAGGGGACGTACAGACAAGGTGTTTTTCAGTCATGCCTGTTTTTTAGGGGCACTTTTTTTAGTCTAGTAACAGTTAACGACTTGCTTACTAACACATTAACAAATGTTTTACATGTATTGATAATGATTATGTAATATTTAGACATTTATAAAGGAATAAAAAAATGTATAGATAAAACTATTAAGCAAATATCAAATCTCCAGGATTATTTACTCCAAATCGATCATATCATTGAAATGGGGTGGGGTGGGGTGGGGTGGGGTGGGGGGTGGGGATTTGTTTAAAGGCATTTTAATTGAATATTGAAAGTTATTTTAAAAACGGACATATTATTCACTAGCGAGTCATCACAAATCATGAACTCTTGTTTGTCTGCTTGCATTGTATTTAATCTGTCTGTCCCTAGCCTGGAACAGCCAAACAATAGTGTTCAATTTATTATTATTATTATTATTATTATTATTATTATTATTATTATTTTAAAACATTGTATGTTTCTAATATTCCTTGAAATGTAATATTTTTTATGATTTTCCTTTGCAGCTGCGAAACCTGAAGACAATAAAACAGAAGTGCCCACAGTTTCTGGGAAAGTGGATGGGAATAAGGCAGGAGGCAACAAGAAAGATGGCAACAAAGAGGGCCAGAAGAAGGAAGGGAACAAAAGTACCAAGGAGGGGGAAAAGGGTGAGGGAAAGGGCAAGGAAGGAGCCGCAAGAAGGCAGGAGAGAAGGGAGGTGAAAAGGGAGTGCCAAAGAAACAAAAACCTGCAAAGGGAGGAAAAGCAGCTGGCAACAAGGGAGGAGAAAAAGGTGGAGGCAACGCCAAGGCTGGAGGGAAAGCAGGAGCCAATGCTAAAGGGGGAGCTAAGAAACCGCCAGCAAAGAAGTGATAATTGGTTATTAACAGCAAACTTAAGTCAAACAAAGGTGATTTTTTTGCATGGCCGCTGTTTGAATACTCACTGCACTTGTGGACGGCACTGTTCTTGAACATAAGATGTTCAAGCAGAAAGTTTGCTGCTCATCATTAACTTTTTCGAAGCACTTTTTTTCCATCAACAATCCACTAATAAATGAAACAAAGGAGAATGTTTAATACCTGAAAAACACATATTTTTCACAGCAAGGATGCAAGCAAGGATATTATATTTTCTATGGATATTACCATATAATGGGAAATTTTGGCTAGTATTAAATTCGCCTGATTTGATACCTTGGTAGATTTTGACAGTTTTTGAATTGGCGTTTTTCACTTAGCACATTCACAAAGAAAAATGCCACAGTTTTGTATTTCTACTTTTAATTTAAAAAACATTCAAATACATGATTACTCAATTAAATCTGTCTTCTAAAACAGTATCTCATTTACAGTAACTCGTTATAGCATCTACAATACAGTATGTCACTGCAGCAACTTGAATAAGAACAAAGAAGGTCTTCAAAAAATGAGTTACAGCATTAGCGTTATATAGTCCTTAATTTTAAGATACCAGTAATTGGAAAGGATTAGTAGCTGCAGTACAATTTAACGATAGGCAATTCAGTTTTAAAACGTAGCTCTGGTTCACTAACATAACACAGTGAAATGATCACAATATCATTTAGTAATTGTAGGACAGTATTGCACGTGTGAAAACTTTAACAATAAAGCCTAAACCAAAATGCTTTCAGTTTAAAACTAGTTAATAAACTAGCAAGCACTGGTAAATTAACTAATTTTTATACAGTGCAGAACTAATTTATTTTAACATACTGTTTAGGACCGTTGCGATAATGGGTGTCTTAATAGTAGTATTTACAACGAATCGACAAAAACAATCCGAAGCAAATTTGCTTTTGTTACACTTTCTAACAAGTCTGGAATAAACTATTTTGCTGTTACAGTACTTAATTAACCACTTGTAAAAAACAAAACACAAAACTGCTTAACATAGAGGTCGCGTTAACGCCAAATGTTGCATCCTAGATACAAAATAAATCCATTGGACGGAAACATATTTTGTCTTGGAATGGAAAGGGGTGCAGACATGCATATTCGTGGTGATCTATTACACTACAGCAATGACCGTAAAATACTTGCTTGTTAAAATTTAAAAAAAAAACTGTTCTGCAATATAACAGCATTGATTAAGGTACACTCCAGCCCTGTAGGTGGCAGCAATAAGCCTAATATTTGGCTTTGTTAGCAATATTAAGGCTATTCACTTTTAGGCCCTGTCCACACTACATAACCGATCTCGAGAGCCGTACTCAAAAACATTTTAATTAATCCAGCTCAAACGTTAGCGTCCACACTGAAGTACCGTTAATTTTATTTCAAACAGAGCTGACAAATTACGTGAATTGTTCATCCCAGATCCTACTTTTAACTCGCATTTCATTTTTTCAGTCGCCTAATTTAACGTTGTGTTTTTGTTATTTTCCGCACTAGTTTAACAGGGATGCCCTTTCCGATTTGTTAAGCATAAAAATGAATACCTAGTGCGGAGTATACACTGATAGCAAGTCAGTTGCCAATCAGACGTTTTTTTGGTAAGCAGTCAGCATCTTCAGGGGATTCTCATGAAGAAGATTGCTCATCTGCATCTCAGCCATCTACTTCTGACTACGAGTACTACAGTGACCGAAGCAGCTGCAAACTAATGCAGAAAAACGCAAATGAAAAATTCCTTCTTATAATTTTGAATGGGAGATGAAGTATCCGTGGCTTGTTTATCGAGACGGCAAGATGTACTGTGTGTAAAAGACCTGCTGGGCAAACAACAACAACAACAACAACAACAAAACTATATACGCACGGATGTACAGTTTTTCAAGAATCTTCTTTAAAAGACACGGCGATGCTGTTGCTATTATTGGAATGCAGAAAAATATTAAAACACACGTAAATGAAGACAACAAACAGTGCTTAGAATCCTGTCTTGCTGTCATGCAAACGGTCTACTGTTAGTATATATAACAAATAGAAAAGTGTGTCTGTGTTTATATATATATATATATATATATATATATATATATATATATATATATATATATATATATATATATATATATATATATATATATATATATATATATATATATATATATATATATATATATATATATATATATATATATATATATATATATATATATATATATATATATATATATATATATATATATATATATATACACACACACACACAGACAGATATTTTTTAAACTAGTACATGCCATAGAGTTTAAACATTCATAAAATGTACCAGAATGCACATTCCTGGAGTTTCTTAGCCTTTGTGTTAAAATGTATATTTGATGGATGGGACGCAAAATTTTGGGCATGTGCGTTTCAGGAACTTAAGAACAGAAAAACTAGTGCGATCTCTGCATAAAAAGAACAGTCGTACAGGTACAAGTAGCAGGCGCAGTTTACACTGCCTCAGAGTTCCTGATCACATCATAAATTCTAGATTTTCTAAATCCATTGATGTAAATGCCCGGTCTGCTTTTAATTTTTTCAAGCAAATTGGCTTCATCACACTGCCATTCTCATATTCACTTTGACATCGGACACATTTTTTTCCCTTACCTAGCGCTTCTTTAACCTGTGCTGCACACCAGTCTGTCAGAGGTTGGGATCACTCACTCACTCACTCCACTCCACTCCACTCTGATTGGTGGAAGAATTATTGTGGAAGAATTATTGGCGATCTAATCAAAACCGCCAATAAAGCCAAAATAAATTTGCCGCCAAAATTTCCCATTATACGGTATAATATTTATTTCTAAAGACAATTTAAAATGTATTTCTGGTATGCATAATACATAACATGCATCATACATTTTATAAATAAAAAGTACAATCTTTTATGAAGAAATATTCAAAGAGACAAAATAAGTATATTTTCAGAATAAAAAAAGACAAAATAAGTATATTTTCAAAACAACAACATAGTTGTACCTCTTGCTGTAGGTGTTTACTTTATTTAAATAAAACACGTGTCACTGCTTTTTAACAAATACAATTATGTAAAGTTATGTTTTTAAAAAAATAAGCCATTAAACTATTTAGTTATAAGCTTCTAGAAATGTTAAGAAGATGTTTTGGGAAGGATTAAAACAGATATTTCACTTATTTGGAATAGACTCACTTATTTTAGGACTACAAGAAAGGAAATGACAATGCATTATAATAGTGTAATCCCAGATCTCACTCAGTGTGCTGACCATTGAATCGCTGTTGAATTGCAAAAATAAACAACTAGCCTGTAGTCAAAAAAATTGTAATTTAATGTTTAAGGGGTATTTTAGTATTACTAAGTATACCACAAGTGAGTGTTTTATGGTTATAGATTTAAACATAACCGGCAGCCTGTGTGTTTTTACTACAGTGTTAAAATATTTGTGGAAGCCAGCAGTAGGCTTACTTTGGTATGAAGTCAAAAATTAATTCTGTATGCAGCCACTGGGGTGCATGGTTTCAGTATTTCTTAATCATAAATCTAGTATTTTATGAATATGGCTCAAAATCTTGGCCTTGAAAAAATCTTGTCAGCTACAACTAGCACCAGACCTGTTATACAAGGAAAAATAGAATTCTTGGAAGCATGTGGTTTACTATACGTGTTGTAGATCTGCTTGCCTTTACATCTGGAAGCTTGTGTTTTCATCTTATTTCCGGTCACAAATTATCACAATTATCAGTGTCTGCTTTAGCTAGGTTCTGATATACAGAGGGTGGTCATGTCAAGATGGAGGTGTGATGACAGCAGAATTACTGTAATATGTGAAGCCAGTTATTTTGACTCTCATCTTTCATGAGCACTACTATCTTTTTACTTTGGTACAGAAGGACTATTTGATTCCTTTGTAATGGGTTTTACATAACAGCAATGTTGTCATTTAACCCCATCACTTCACTCAGTAACATAATTTCTAGCAGAAGGGCATACAGGAGTCTGCTTGCTGAATTATGGATGCTTGTCATTTTGTCAAAATAAATTAATTCTGTGAACAGCCGGTTGTTGCTCTGTGGAGTGCATGGCTTTAGTGAGAAAGTCTCTTAGCACCCCAAGTTGCTGTCAGCAAGCGGAAAAGCTATCGTCAGAACCAGAGTTAGGGTAACTCGCTACTTACTGTAACAATATTTTGTCAATAACAAGGTAATATAATGCGTTAGATTTTTAATCTGAGTACTAATATTAGTTACTTTCCTCAAAAAGAGGCAAGTTTGTCTTGTTACCTTGTTAGTCTTTCTGAACCTTGTTATTGAATAAGGCTTGGCACTAGGAACAAAATGTGTATCCCAAAATGCCAATTTTGATGATACACTTCAAAAACACAGGAAATGCGTCACCACCACGTATTTTGAAGTTTCATAGGACAAGATCGAGAAGAGGCTTACTTGACTATTTATTTGTTTGTTTGCTCGCTTACACAGTGGTAGCCACATTTTTTGCATCACCCCATTATTTTTACGTTTCCTGCTTTATCACTATATAGTTTGTTTTTCTAAAGACTTTTTTGTTGTTGTTATTGATGACTTTCTATTCGTGGTTTTATTGAATTCTGATGTTTGTAAGATTTTCTCTTCATAAAACAAAATTATTGAAAGTCAGGAAATATACAGTACATTGTTTATATGCCAATATAAAATGAAATGCATTTATACTATAACAATTGTAAAAACCTGTTTGGCACATTTAATAAATTAATTACCAGACATATTCAATAGTTAAAAAGTAAACAATTGTCACAACAACTGTTTCGCAGGACAAGACGGGAAAGAAATATAACGAGTAATATATCGCGCTACTTGTTTTTATTAAGTAATAAGTAAAGTATATTTTTTCTGAAAAAACGAGTAGAGAGTAATACATTATGCTTACAGTAACATGCCCAACTCTGATCATAACTAATTTAAGGAACCATTTTGTACTTGGAAAGTTGCCTATAATTGGAAGTATCTGTGATATATAAGCCAGTCATGATTCTGTACCTATTCCTTGGGAAAACCTTGCCTCTACTTGTCATTTCACAACATTCACTTAAACTTGAGCTCACAGTTCCTATGAGGACCCCATCTATCCTCTAATATGTTTTAAGTTAATAGATAACAATCTGGAGGTCACTTATTTTCCATGATGTATTAATCCAATGCCTCTGAATCTGCCATGTGTGCTGGACAATATAATCTACAAGAGAGTGAGGAAGAAAAACTGTTCCACCAGGAATAACCACACGTCATGGTCTTGCTGGCCCTTTGAGCATCCACAACTTGAATATCATCGGTTGTATAGATAATAATATTTAAATCGTCCTAGGACTGAAAAGCAATTTTGCACTCTCAAGTGAATTTAAGGTAAGAATAAAGTTTGGGGGTAAAATTCAGATTTTAGGATTACTGCGTGTAATTGCTCCAGGAAGCATGGATTTTCCTGGAGCATTTGGCTTTTGACGAATCAGCCCTTTCTCACAAAAGAAACAAGAGATCTTACATTTATTGTAGTGTCAGGAGTCGCAAGAGAGTCACAGGTAATGACAGAATACCTGCTGCAAATCACAGAAGAGAAAAACAGTGTTACTCTGACAGGCTATATCCTTGATTGATGCTGCGGAATCCATTCTCTCTGGATGTGGCCAGTTGTCATCTTTCTGTCTTTCCTTTTATTTATTTTCTTCCACCCAATTTAAATGCAATTTAAATTTCAATCAGGAGGACTGAAATCCCACTGAAAGGAAACGACTTGCTCTGTAATTCATCCTTATACAGTAAAAACCAAGGAAATATATTCCCTTTATCTGGATTAACACATTTACTGTATCAAAAGGAATCACTTAAGCAATACATAACCTGCAAGACAAGGTGTAAAATATGTATGCAATAACACACAAGGAGGCATGGGTTGTATTATTTATTTATTTATTTATTTATTTATTTATTTAATACACTGTAGCTGGAATGTATTGGTTTCTTTTTTTAAAGAAAAACTACAAAAATGTAAAGATAAAACTGACTACTTGTATGTTTTATTCACATTGGTATATAACTTGGATTTCAAATTATTGTTCCTCTACAATAATCACACTCTCCTCCTTTTTTTGTATCTTTTCACCACCATTGCTGCAGAATGTCAGGCCTAGTGCATTCAGCTGAACTCGGGGGCAGTGACAGGCAGGCAGGCAGGCTGGCTGGCTTGCTAGGAGCTACTCATAGTAAACACAAATAAACCTGCTAACTGCATTTTAATACACACTGATGGCTGCAATTACTGGACTATTGTTTACCTGAATACTTCTGATCCTATTGTTTTCCCTCATACACAAGCCCTTTGTAGTTCAGTGAGCTGACTCTACTTCCCTCTTTTAGTCCGTCCCTATCAGCTGCTTTAATCTTTGTACCTGTATATTCTATCCAGGGTTGGAATACATGCCTAACATCA
The DNA here is from genome assembly GCA_030684275.1 of Acipenser oxyrinchus oxyrinchus. Taxonomy (NCBI): domain Eukaryota; kingdom Metazoa; phylum Chordata; class Actinopteri; order Acipenseriformes; family Acipenseridae; genus Acipenser; species Acipenser oxyrinchus. The sequence continues at coordinate 81,674,484 of CM060249.1, forward strand.
TTGATTATTAAATAATGGGGTGGTGAAGTTGGCAAAATAAAAACCTAAAAGGTTTTCTGAATATTTATTATAGACTATGGGGTTTAATGATCTAAACAGTAGGGAAATCTAACTAGTGTACCATCTAAATGCCTCTGCTCTATAATAATATTAGTGGTGTTTACTGTCAGTACTGATTATTAGGTCTCTTCTTAATTTAACAAAAAGAGGTCTGCGGTAGAGCAAGCTTACATTTTAGGTCACCATTATTAAAGGGCTTATTGCTTATTAAATATTTCCATAAATCTTACCTGTCGTAGTGAGTGAAATTCTTCCACATCTCCAGTGCCTTATTTCCTGTCATTAATGTAAAAGCAGCTCTCCTAATGACTATAATGTTAAAAAAGGAACTAACCACATAAAGATGTAGTATGTTAAGTTAAACAAGACACAATTGAGGTCAACTTGGTCCCCTTTTTATTGAAGTTGAAACCAGTAACAATATGATGCCTTTTGTAGATATTACATTTTTACATGTCTGGTTCCTTTTTTCTAACTTGGTCTTTTTTGTACCTGTGAAATGTTTTTGGACAGATATACATTTTTTACTACTGTATTATGAATGACCACAGTGCTTTAGACCGCTAGGACCTTCTGACTTCTCAAATGTCTGTTTATTTTATATATATATATATATATATATATATATATATATATATATATATATATATACGTGGCTTGTGTCACAAATTTTGAGATGATTAAATGTATCAATGCAAAAAAAATAAATAAATAAATAACATGAACAAAATTACAAAAATATAAGTGTTACAGAGTTCCCTACTCAGGGTTTCCCAATCCTGGTCCTGGGGGACCCCCCGGTATCTGCTGGTTTTCATTCCTACTGAGTTCTCAATTACTTAATTGAACCTTTTAAACAGTTGGAGAGTTCAAGTTAACTATACAATTTTAAACTAACAATCGTCAACTCTTGAGCCGAGAACAATTAAAAAGGTCTAATTAAGCACACTATTAGTTCAAATAGGGGTTTGATTAAGTAAATGAGAACTCAGCAGGAATGAAAACCAGCAGACACAGGGGTCCCCCAGGACCAGAACTGGGAAACCCTACCCTCGTTCATCTAACTCTCAACAAGTTCAGACAAAATACAAGCTGGTAAAGGTGACATGGGTTGGATAAAATAATCACTGTACAAAAAGGACAAGAACAAAACGGACTAGAATAGCAAGATGTCCCCCCCCCCCCCCCCACTTTCTCACTGCCTCGCTCTCTTCATATATTTACATGCATTCAAATGTTAAGCCACAATAGTTTTCCTTTATTCTAACTTGGCTAGGAAAACTACCATGACTCCCAATGCTTTTTGACCCTTTAGACCAGGGGTTCTCAAACCCGGTCTTGGGGACCCCCTGGGCAGGATTTTCAAAAGTTCGTAACTGATAACTCCAGTGTTAATCAAGAAATCGGTATGTAGCATTGATTTGGGCATTTTTAAGCGGTCGTTGTGCCTATTTCGTTATTAAATAATCATTCTAATGTGATTTCCGAAATTATGTTGATTTCAGAAATAATGTTAATATTTTAACAAGCAGTGATTCTTGCGACTATTTCTTTTGTTTGAGTGGGAATTTAAAAGCAAATCTTTGTTAATTGTCATCATTTATCAGCAGTTTATTTGCACTTGTACAAAGAGGGTTTGAATTAACTAAAGAGTATATAACTCACCTTGAAACAGGCATTTAACAGACCGCATCTGTGATGCCGATGATACAGAGAGAGCGTACAGGACCAGGGTTAATTTCTTACAGACTTCCTCAATAATTCAATATTTGTAGTTACTTTTTCTATGCATGTCGTTATAAATACTAGATTTATTCACTTATTCAAACTATTTCTAACCTTATGTAACATTTGTTGTATTGCTAAAATGATATACCATTATATGACAGCTGACATCTACTGTAGATTTTATTTGAATTATACACAACATAGATATTCCTATTATTTTTTATTTCCATTTGGCTGCTGCTCGCTGGTGGGAGAGTCGCCTTTCTGCATGCTAGTAGTTTCCATAACAGCAAATTATGCTTCCATTCATTTTTCTTGATCTCGTTAACATGCATTTTGATTAACAAGTTCCCCTTATCTAGTCGCTGACACAGGAAGTGATGTAGGTGACCTGAGACAATTAATTAAGCTTTTAATGAGAAATGTGTTAATTAATGACCTCATCTACTCAATTTCAAAGCATTAACAGATTGATTTAATTAACACATTTTGTTTGAAAATCACTTGCTACTAAAGCTTTCGTTACGATACCACCAGTTTGATACAATAACACTGTTTTTTGAAAATTCTGCCCCGTGTCTTCTGGTTTTCATTCCAACTGACCTCTCAATCACTTAACTAAACCCTTAATCAAACTAATAATTTGTTTAATTAGATCTTTTTAATTGTTCTCAGCTCTGTAAACGATGCAGATTTAAAATGCTAACTTGAAATCTGCAACTGTTCAAGAGCTGAAAACAAATAAAAATATCTAATTAAGTAAATTATTAGTTAAAATAAGGGTTCATTTAAGTGAATGTTTTGTTATATTTAGCAATTTCAAGCAATAAAAGAGAATTTAATATATATTTAAACGGCAATGAAAAATATTAGTTTATGAGTAAAGGAAACTGTAAATTAGCGGTGATTTAGCAGCTGATTCAAATTATTTAACAACAAATGCTGGATTGTAAATAAATATAAAACTATAAATAGGATCCAGAATCCAGGAATAGGAAAAACTGGTTTCTTATGCTGGGTTGTTTTTTGGGTAATAATAATAATAATAATAATAATAATAATAATAATAATAATAATAATAATAATAATAATAACTAGAACTGCCAGGCAGTTTTGACTTCAGTTCAGTACCAGTTGGACATTTTGGCAAGCTGTAGCATTGCAGCACAAGTGTCAGCAACAGATCAGTTTTATGGAGCAGTTTCAATTCAAAATACAGCATTAGTTCATTAATGTTTATTTAATGTTTTCATTTCAGAAGGAAAATGTATCTTATTAGAGGATGGCTTATTGATGCTTGTTTCCTACATTGCTGTGGTTGGAACAGTACGAGCATTCAAAAGGTTTTAATCATATTACAAATTTGGCAATGGTGCAGACTTCCAACAGGAATAAAAAGGTAAGTATTTAGACTTTTATAATTATGTATATGTGTGTGGGAAATTGACCTGCCTGTCTTCTTTACGTATATCTGAAACAAAAACACACTGGAAATGTGAAAAAAAACGGCAAGTTATAAAAAAAAGAGCCCAGCCATTTAAAGTGGAGATATCAAAAAACGCAAGCCAAGTTTCAAGAAACCATTGGGGCAACCTTGCCCAGCACAAAGCAAATATTAAGGCACAACTGTAAAACCGATGGGGGCCAAGGTTGCCCCAATTGTTTCTTTTAATTTGTATCAAAAACACATGCTAAGTTAGAAGAAACAATTGGGGCAACCTTGGCCAGCACCAACCAAATAGGCACTACTGTCAAAGTGGTGGGGGCCAAGGTTGCCCCAATTATTTCTACTAACTTGGCTGTGTTTTTCATGTGTTTGATCTGCTTTTATTGTGCCTAAAGAACACATAATGGCAAGAGCATTTAAATGCAGTTATAATATTGGACAAATTTCACAGCATTCAAAGTGTGAAGATTTTTTAAATCTCAGAATGAGGATGACGAAGATGAATGATGACTCAAAAAATCTCAAAAATAGTAGTCCTGAGAATTCTCAGCTGGCTGACTTCATCTTTCCAAATACTGCTTGTCTCAACTAATGGGCAGCAGTGTGGAGTAGTGGTTAGGGCTGTGGACTCTTGACTGGAGGGTCGTGGGTTCAATCCCAGGTGGGGGACACTGCTGCTGTACCCTTGAGCAAGATACTTTACCTAGACTACTCCAGTAAAAAAAAAAAAAAAACACTGTATAAATGGGTAATTGTATGTAAAAATAATGTTAGTGTATTTAAAAAATAATGTGATATCTTGTAACAATTGTAAGTTGCCCTGGATAAGGGCATCTGCTAAGAAATAAATAATAATAATAATTGTGTAGCACTAACAGTTATAACAAAACATGCTTGCAAACTGAAGGTTGTAAGTTCAATTCCCACGTATACCAGACTTTTATAAATTAAAGATTGTCTTGGAGGCAAATGTTCCATTTTAAAAGAGAAATAAATAATTTAATATAAATGATATAGATGTCACAATAAGTGTGTTCCCTAGTATATTTCCATTTTGACAAAACAAGTTAATTGGGTAACACTTTATTTTAAGCAATACATATTACGCATTTATTATGTACTTATTTGTGACTACTTAGCACATAATACATCATGTATAGCCTCCTAATAAGGGTTTGTTAGGTACTTATTATGTTTATTCTCAAACATGCCTTACTAACAGGTTACTGGACATGAATAAAGGATTTGCATGCCTTATACTAAAGTGAAGACTGTTCTTGGCCATATTAGGTCCTACTAGCTGCTTGTATATGATTAATATCTTGGTAATAAAGCAGGAAAAACAAGGTGGACCATGCATGGATAACACTCTATCCCAGAGTTGGACTTTGTTTCCAATAAAGGGCTTATTAGTAGGAAATTGGTCACTAGTAAGGTTTTGCAGCCCCTATTCTGAAGTGAAGGTTTCATTTTCATTAATTAAGAGCTTATTAAAAGTATATAGGTCATTCATAAAGACTTTTGCAGCCCCTATTCTGAAGTAAAGGCTGCTTTTACATTACTTAAGAACTTATTAGCAGCATATCAGTCATCAGTATAGTTTTGATATAACAAATGATGCACAAAAAGCAATTATCACCAGGGCATTTTTAATCAGTTGTGCAACCTGTATACTGAAGTGAAGACTCCAGGCACCCCATGAAGCTCTTACATTAATGAACCTGACAAATTAGGAATTTATTTGCTTTTTTTAAAGAACTGTTAAAACTTGTAACACATTGCTATATAATTATTTTCCCAATAAAACGTACAATCTTAAACTGGAAATAATGTTTCAAAAAAAGGTCAGCTTGCTTGGAGTGGAAAAGTTTTTACTTACGGTATACAACCCATTTATAAAGTTAACAATACTATTTTTCAATACAATTCAATAAAACACGGCTCTTACTCCAATGCACACACTGAATGGAAAAAAACCCTGTAGATTTACAGTTTTGTGTTGTTCGCTGCACCTGTGGTGTATTAAATCAACCTAATTACATTTTTTAAAACGGTAAAAACCTTAATCAGAAAATAATAAGAACATAAGAAAGTTAACAAACGAGAGGAGGCCATTCGGCCCATCTTGCTCGTTTGGTTGTTAGTAGCTTATTGATCCCAGAATATCATCAAGCAGCTTCTTGAAGGATCCCAGGGTGTCAGCTTCAACAACATTACTGGGGAGTTGGTTCCAGACCCTCACAATTCTCTGTGTAAAAAAGTGCCTCCTATTTTCTGTTCTGAATGCCCCTTTATCTAATCTCCATTTGTGACCCCTGGTCCTTGTTTCTTTTCAGGTCAAAAAGTCCCTGGGTCGACATTGTCTATACCTTTTAGGATTTTGAATGTTTGAATCAGATCGCCGCGTAGTCTTCTTTGTTCAAGACTGAATAGATTAAATTCTTTTAGCCTGGTTGCATACGACATGTCTTTTAAACCCGGGATAATTCTGGTTGCTCTTCTTTGCACTCTTTCTAGAGCAGCAATATCAGAACTGAACACAATATTGTAGGTGAGGTCTTGATAATGCATTGTAAAGTTTTAACATTACTTCCTTTGATTTAAATTCAACACTTCTCACAATATATACGAGCATCTTGTTGGCCTTTTTTATAGCTCCCCCACATTGTCTAGATGAAGACATTTCTGATACAACAATAAACTCCTAGGTCTTTTTCATAGATTCCTTCTTCAATTTCAGTATCTCCCATATGATATTTATAATGCACATTTTTATTGCCTGCGTGCAGTACTTTACACTTTTCTCTATTAAATGTCATTTGCCATGTGTCTGTCCAGTTCTGAATGTTGTCTAGATCATTTTGAATGACCTTTGCTGCGGCAACAGTGTTTGCCACTCCTCCTATTTTTGTGTCATCTGCAAATTTAACAAGTTTGCTTACTATACCAGAATCTAAATCGTTAATGTAGATTAGGAATAGCAGAGAACCTAATACTGATTCCTGTGGTACACCATTTGTTACCTCGCTCCATTTTGAGGTTTCTCCTCTAATCAGTACTTTCTGTTTTCTACATGTTAACCACTCCCTAATCCATGTGCATGCATTTCCTTGAATTTCTACTGCGTTCAGTTTGAGAATTAATCTTTTATGCGGGACTTTGTCAAAAGCTTTCTGGAAATCTAAATAAACCATGTCATATGTTTTGCAATTATCCATTCTCGATGTTGCATCCTCAAAAAAATCAAGCAGGTTAGTTAGACACGATCTCCCTTTCCTAAAACCATGCTGACTGACTCCCAGGACACTGTTAATAGGTAATTTTCCATTTTGGATCTTATTATAGTTTCCATATGTTTACATATTATAGAAGTCAGGCTTATTGGTCTGTAGTTACCTGGTTCGGTTTTGTCTCCCTTTTTGTGGATCGGTATTACGTTTGCAATTTTCCAGTCTGTCGGTACAACCCCTGTGTCAAGAGACTGTTGCATGATCTTGGTTAGGGGTTTGTAAATAACTTCTTTCATTTCTTTGAGTACTATTGGGAGGATCTCATCCGGCCCAGGGGATTTGTTTATTTTAAGAGCTCCTAGTCCCTTTAACACTTCAGCCTCTGTTATGCTAAAGTTATTTAAAACTGGATAGGAACAGGTCGACATATGGGGCATGTTGTCTGTGTGCTCCTTTGTAAAAACCTGTGAAAAGTAATCATTTAATATATTTGCTATTTTTTTTCTTCGTCTATGATTTTGCCATTTGTGTCTCTTAGACATTTAACCTCCTCTTTGAATGTTCTCTAGCTGTTATAATATTGGAAAAACCTTTTGGAATTGGTTTTAGCCCCCTTAGCAATATTGATTTCTATCTCTATCTTGGCCTTTCTAACTTCTTTTTTGACTTGAGTTTGTAGTTCCAAGTACTCTTTCTGTGTACTTTGTTTTTGGTCCCTTTTAAACGCTCTGAAAAGTGCCTTTTTTCGCTGAATATTTTTTTTTTAATTGATCTATTAAACCATTTTGGTCATTTTGTTTTAGATTTGGATTTGCCTACTTTTGGGATGTAATTGTTTTGGGCCTCTAGTACTACATTTTTAAAAAACAGCCATCTTTTTTCTGTGGATGTTTTCTCTATTTTACTCCAATCTACTTCTGTTAGTCTCTGTTTCATACCTTCATAGTTTGCTTTTCTAAAATTGTAACCCTTAGCTTTAGTTATTACTTTTGGGGTTTTAAAAAACACTTCAAATGAGACCATGTTGTGGTCTGAGTTTGCCAATGGCTCTCTGACCTCTGTTTTAGTTATTCTGTCTTCTTTATTTGAAAAGACTAAATCAAGGCATGCCTCCCCTCTAGTCGGTGCCTTGACAAATTGCTTTAGGAAGCAGTCATTTGTCATTTCCGCCATTTCAATTTCGTCCGTCGTGCTCCCCACCGGGTTCTCCCATTTTATACGGGGGAAGTTGAAATACCCCATTAGTATGGCTTCTCTTTTTCTACACGCATTTCTAATGTCATTGTATAACAGATTATTTTGCTGGCTTCTGAATGTGGCAGTCTATAGCATGCTCCTATTATTATGCCCTTTGAATTTTTGTTCATTATTCTGACCCATATTGATTCGGTGTTGTTTTCTTTGTCCAGATTTAACACCTGGGCTTCAATGAAACGTTTTTCATAGGGCCCTAACTGTTCATGTTAATTTGTGATGTTAAAGCTGAAAATCATGTTAGAAATCACGTTAAAAATCCCCATTTCTGTAATGCTAATAATACCGAATATGGAAAAAATAAATAGTATGTTGTTTAAATTTCCAGTGTTATTGCAAATGTTATCCCTTTACAAGAGATTGCTGATGGCCTTAGAAAAAAGTGATACATTATACATTGCACCAGTGGGTGCTGTATCTGTTTAGGAATGCAGAATGTATCTGACTTTTTTTGGAAAAAAATATTTCCAATTTAAGATTGTATGTTTTACTGGGGAAATAATTACATTGCAATTTGTTACAAGTTTTAACAGTTCTTAAAAAAACATTCCTAATTAAAAGGATTCTGTCTGTTTCTTTTTTACTTCAACGTATTTGTATTTTTATGTCAGGTTCATTAATGTAAGAGTTTCATGGGGTGCCTGGAGTCTTCACTTCAGTATACAGGTTACACAACTGATTAAAGATGCCCTGGTGATAATTGCTTCTTTGTGCATTATTTGTTAGATCAAAACTGTATTAATGACATATGCTGCTAATAAGTTCTTAAGTAATGTAAAAGCAACCTTTACTTCAGAATAGGGGCTGCAAAGGTCTTTATTAATGACCTATATGCTTCTAATAAGCTCTTAATTAATGAAAATGAAACCTTCACTTCAGAATAGGGGCTGCAAAACTCTTTACTAGTGGCCAATTTCCTCCTAATAAGCCCTTTATTGGAAACAGTCCAACTCACGGATAGAGTGTTATCCATGCATGGTCCACCTTGTTTTGCTGCTTTGTTACTAAGGTATTAATCATATACAAGCAGCTAGTAGGACCTGATATGGCCAAGAACAGTCTTCACTTCAGTATAAGGCATACAAATCCTTTATTAATGTCCAGTAACTTGTCAGTAAGGCATGTCTTGAGAATAAGCATAATAAGTACCTTACAAACCCTTATTAGGAGGCTATACATAATGTATGATGTGCTAAGTAGTCACAGATAAGTACATAATAAATGCACAATAAGTAGTGCTTAAAATAAAGTGTCTTAAACTCGGATGTTCTGTAATATACATATGCGTGGATAAAAGTGCCTGGGGTTTGTTTTGGTTTGTTTTGGTTTTTTTTGCGTGCGAAGCATGCGACTAGTCCATTTTAAAATATCAATGAATCGTTTACTATAAATGATACAGATGTCAAAATAAATGCATTCCCTAGTATATTTCTACTTTGACAAAACAAGTTAATTGTCATTAAAGGCAAATGTTCTGTAATATACATATGGGTGGATAAAAGTGCATGGGGTCTGTAAAAATACGGCGGAAGAACAAGAAAATATTTCTCTTACTGTATGACCTAAGAATATTGGAAACTACATATTAAAAGTGGAATGGTGCTTTTGGCTGATTTAGTTTTGCCTCCCCAATACCCCAAAAACATGTAAAGTATCCGTGCTGTATAGAGAGTCACTGGCAGTTCTCGCTGCCTTTTTTAACTTAGAAAATCGAGATTAGAAAATCAACCTGCCTTTGTTAAATTTGATGTTTGTTCTCAAAGGTATTCCAATTTGTGCGTGACAGCTCTGTGCCGTTGAGCAAGAACAATGTATGCCTTTATTCACTTCCCATATTCTTAGACTTCTACTTCCCCTTTTAGTTTGTCTGTCTCTTTCGGGCCTCCTAATTTAGTTTTTGTTTTTGTTTATCTTGCTTTACCAGGAAGAAAATATTCTGAAATGTGGATGCAAATATTTAGACAGATGTCCAGAAGATATAATAGCTGAAGCACACACAGACCTTTTGGTTACAAATGTTGAAATAGCTTTTTCAGATATGCATACAAGAACAATGTAAACTGACAATGGGGAAAAAATGACTAAATGAGGGAATAAATGACTTATACAATAATGACCTCGATTTTTTCAATTTCACTTATTAAGTTGTGTTGAAAATGCTTCTTACTTTAAGATAAATATCTTATGAAAGGTACTTGTGAAATTAAAACATGGTATTAGGATTAAAAAGAAAATATGAAATAGTTGCATTAGAGAGAGTGATATGGCATCATTTTCTGACTCGACTAAATGAATGATAAATGAAAAAGTCATGCCTTATCGTTACAGACAGTGGAAAATAGGGCACAAAGACTGATGTATTATTTACTTTGGCAACTGGAAAGCCCTGTTTAGTAACAGCTCATTGTTAACCTATGAATCAGAAGTTACTGTGACTGATGAGATCATTAAAAATGGTGGCCTTTCTGTATTATTGTTATATGTATCCAGTAAGTTGCACCTAATTATAACATCATTTTGAGGTTTATCCCGCATGCTCCTTATTCTGTAAGCTGGCAGATGTTGGACAACGGCTTATTTTCCCACTGGAGATTGCCACCACTAATCTTCGACCTGGTATTATTTTGTGGTCTGGATCAGCACGCCTTGTTCACCTGTTAGAGTTAACAGTGCCATGGGAGGATGCTGTGGATGAAGTGTATGAAAGGAAGAAACTTTGGTATGCTCAACTAGCTGCTGAAGCGGAACAGCAAAGATGGAGAGTCCAGGTTTACCCAGTGGAGGTGGGTTGTCGAAGATTTATGGTCAAGAATTGCAATGCACAGTGAAGAACTTATCTGAAGCAGCAGAGAGGAGGATCTTTTCTGGTTGAGACAAAAAGATTCTGGTGGGAATCACTGTCGCTATTCGATGAAACACCAAGGATGGAAGGTGCCCACTTGAAGACCCCAGAGAAGTACCCTACTCAGCTCAGTCCAGATGGTTGTCATGCTGATGCGCTAGGGAGGCCGCAATGTGGTTGATCCCTGGAGCCAGCATTGCAGCCATTGTGTGTGCTGATGCGCCAGGGAGGCAAAATAGGCTGATCCCTGGAGCCAGCATTACACTCCAGCCATCAAGACCAGGCAGAAGGATATCTACATCATCAGATGGAAGGAAACACAGATGGATCACATTAGTGTACAGTAAACTAAGCTATGTTTTAGTTGGTGCTTATCTTGGCGAGAGCTGAATCCAATATCAGCATGAAGTTTTAACACCTACTCTCATGTAATGGAAATCATGTACATCAGGACTTCCTTGAAATTCATATGTGTATCTCACTGGGTTCTTACTGTTTTTTAAAATGAAATACATTTAAATCCAACAGTACTTTTCATGGCATTTTTCAGGGTTGGTTGATATTTTAATAATTCAAACGTTTTTGTGTCTTTTTTCTATCATTATTATGTTACCATGAATTAATTAATTAATGCATTAATAAATGGCCTACACAAAATGCCGGATTGACAGTTCATAATAACTTCTGGTTAGGAACAGGACACAAGATGACAACCAAACACACTGTTATTCTGACCTCATCTCACAACCAGACTGGTCTTCATATTTAATTTGCTGTATTCAATTACAGCTGCAGTAGGCATTTTATGAAAATTTAAAAATGACTTATTAATGGTGTCTACAAATACATCATTTCACGGGGCGAGAGCTGGGGCTGGAGTGAAAGGTTGTTACTTGGAGAGGTAGTTTGAGGAGTGGCCTCAGGGGATAGGATAGGAAAGGAAAGAGGTTCTGACCTCAGGGGATAGGATAAGAAAGGAAAGAGGTTCCCGACCTGCAGGCACCTTCTTGGCCAGAGGAGAGAGAGCGGCCTCGAGAACCAGAAAAGACATAAGCTAGATTGGCTCGGCAGAGCCCACGACAGGCTCTGCGGAGCAGCAGTCGTGTAGGAGGAATAGGCTCTTGCGATGAAGAGCCTGGAAAAGGAATGATAGAACATGGAGCTGTAAATTAAGCCCAGTCTCAATTTGAGTAAGATAAAGAACAGGAGCTGCTAAAGGATAGTGTGGCCGGGGGTCCACTCTGACTCACGCCATGAGAACCCCCCCTCGGCAGATGCGCAGATGGCGGCTGCCATAGAGCTCAGGGAAGTGAGCCTCACTTACCCCCAAAGGTTGGACCCCCGGCTCCCTGCATAACCTCACACCTGTGGGACAAACAGTAGTTCACGTGCCAATGCATAACATTTAAGAAAGGAAGAAAAAAGACTAGACAAACAAGATGGATTAGTTTTTTTTAGTTTTTTTTGGACAAAAGAATTGGTAGAGTGGAATTATGTGTTTACCTGCCCCACCTTGGAGAGGAAAAAAAAACACCCTTTTAGGGGGTAAAACCTCTGGTGGACCCGGTGGATCAGGTAGCCCCCACTGGTGAGCTGATTCTACTGCTGAGCAGGACCAACGCCCTAGGCTCTTAATTAGATGTTGATGTTGGCTTTTGCTGCTGAGGTGGCTGCTCCAATTCTAAAGGAGTGAGGAGTGTAGAACTGAGGAGAAAGGCCTACTTTGGAGATGAGAGAGGCAAGGTGAGTGGAGAACCAATGTCTTGTAACTACTGCCCGGGAGGAGCTGGTGAACAGTGAATCCGTCATGAGGAAAGGCTTCTTGCTGTAGATGTATCTAGACATGGTGGTGTAGGGACATAATGGAGTATTAATCTTTGACAGCTGTATAAATTGACCCTGACGAAGTTGATCTGTCTTAGAGATGCAGAGTATAATTAGGAAATGAGAATCTGGAACTAAGGACATGCCATTGGAACGGATGCTGAAAGAAGGGAAGCTGGAAAGGGATGGGACTGTATATTTGGAGCATCTGAGGAATCCAAAGAAAGCAGTTAAGTAAATGACTTCTATGAGGAGATCGAAGGGGTTAAAACAGCCTTTTCACAAGACTGATATGAGCAACTGTAGAATATCTGAAGACATAGGAAGTCGAGATGGGGAAGTAGGAGGAGAGCTCTTAGATATGCCATGGAGTATCTGGTGGATTGCTGGGATGGCCAGAAGAATCAGAGAGGACACTGACATGAGACGGTAATGGAACTGAATTCTGGAGATGTAAGATTTGATTGTGGAAGCGGAGAGGTGTAGAATGTATCGTGCATGGACGATAAAGGCTAGGATCCAGTCTTGATTAAATGGAACTGGCCGATTTTTTTTTTTGCGCAGAAGGAGAAAGAAGACCAGGCTGTAGAGTAGGATGATCTTGTTGATGGAGCTAGGGCAGGAATACTAGGTGCTGGTATTGCGGAACTTGGAGAGGTGCGGGAGATGCTGTGGGAATCAACTGCTGAAATCTGGTGATCTGTAGGCGAAAAAGAACATCACGGGAATGTTACGGGCTTGAATGAAGAAATTAAAAGACACTGAAATCCAAATGAGGCGATGTAGTAACTACATTATAAGGGGAGAGGAATATCTTCCTTTATTGATGATATGGACTGTAGATTTATTGTCGCTAAAGAACGTGACAGATTTTCTTGACCATCGGTGGCCCCAGATGTGAGCAGCTGCGACGATGGGATACAGTTCCAGAAGAGTAGTAGCTTTGAGGTGGGAAGAAAGATTCTGAATTTCAGGAGGACAATCGCTAGCGAACCATTCAGTCTCTAGGTAACCTCTGAATCCTAACAATGAAGCGTCAGTAAAGAGATTCAAATCATGAGGAGCTGAAATCAAGTCTTGATAGAATAAGAACAGGCCGTTCCAGTGACGAATTAAAGTAGCCCACATCTTAATATTCTTTCTTGCTTTGTTGATAGCAGAGATCTGCTGAAGCGTTGATCTGTAACAGTGCGGTGGACTACCATCAGTAGTGTGCAGTGGCCTGCTGTAGAGAGCAGAAATCTGCTGAAGTGAGTGAAAAGAAACATTGTGAGATACGAGCAAATTTAAGCTGCATGAAGTGCCTCCTTGGGATTGCAGGATGTTGCTGCGCAATTGTCTGCCAATCAGAATTTTGATAGGATGTCGATGTTGGTCTTTAAGTGTTAAGGCGATTTAGGTGGAGCCAAAGATGAGGCTGCTTTCAGGGGAAAAAACCTATTGATTTGGTCAGGAGCAGTCTATGAGTGTATTGTCCATTGCAAAGTAGGAGGCTGGTGTGACTGAAACACTGATAAATCGAAGGACATAGTTTCTGTACCTGACTGGCAGCTCACATCTAATTAAATATTAACCTGATTTGAAAATACATGACTTTCGCAGTGACAGGACGAGCTAAAATATAGAACTTGTGGTATTATACTGGCCATCTGGACGTTATGAATAAAATAAAACTGTTGGCTTTAGAAAATGCTGCAGGGTAGAATAGACTTGATTTGATTATTGTGATCAATAGTCCACATGACTGGAATGTTTATTCTAAATGCTCTGATGCTGCATCACGCCAACACCTGAAATCGGGCGATCTTCAATAATATTGCAGCGAATCTGTGTAGAAAGAGAATGACGGTGGATTGTATTTTGGAAAGAGGAAAGTAGAATGGGCTGTGGATGAAGAGAGTCACAAACAGCTGAAAACGCGGTTAAAAGAGGTCTAAAATCAGGGTAAGACCGATCGACAAAATGGTTAACTGCTGATAAGATGGTGCCGGCTTTAGCGGAGAATGCTTTATGGTACTCGGAGAACATAGTACCCCTGTATCTGAGAGCTCCAGCTCTTGATGGCGGTGTGGAATTTAATGTCTCGTGAATTGAGTGTAACATTGATATCTTTACATTTTAATTATTTATTTTCTGATGTTAGGAGAGAGAGTGATGCCTGATAGATGGGGCTGTTGAAATCACAGGCAGCTTGTCAGTACAGGCAAGTGAGGCATGACCTTCTGAGCGTCGTTTATCTGACTATCTATGAAGACATTTTGCATATTCTTTATATATTTATTATTAATTAAATATACCGAATCCATATTTTAGGACAATTTAGCATGTATATAAGTAAGTTAACACAGGTCCACAAGACTCGCCTGCAGTTGATTTAAATGTCACGAATTCGGCGAGTTGAACTTACTCTCACCAGTTGTGTAAACGCAGCGGCAGGAAGCTGGAAGATTGCAGTACTGAGGCACAGACCTCACAGGGTCTCGTGAAACTGCCTGGTTACCACGGCAATGTAACACTCCCAGTAGTAGCTTGATGAGGGTGTTGCCGTGGTAACCACGGTCTGTGAGGCATGTGTGGAAATTTGTAGCGCAGCAGTGTCGTTGGAGTTTATGCTTTTTTGATTTGTTTTGAAAGTGATGTTATGCGAGTAGGCTTCACGTAATACATTACAAAGCACAAAACTAGAACGAGAACAAAGCTGAGACTCACACGTTGAACTGGGAATTGAAACAAAATGTGCTTACCCAATATGATTTTTTATTTTATTATTATTATTATTTGTTTATTTAGCAGATGCCTTTATCCAAGGCGACTTACAGAGACTAGGGTGTGTGAACTGTGCATCAGCTGCAGAGTCACTTACAATTACGTCTCACCCGAAAGACGGAGCACAAGGAGGTTAAGTGACTTGCTCAGGATCACACAATGAGTCAGTGGCTGAGGTGGGATTTGAACCGGGGACCTGCTGGTTACAAGCCCATTTCTTTAACCACTGGAACACACAGCCTCCTTATTTTATTTATTTATTTATTTGTTTCGGCTGCTGAACGTAAGTAGCAGTGAATTACTAAACCAGGAACCCACGTGGGGAATAGACGTAAGCGAGATGATTAACAGATATAATGCGGAGGCAGGCGTTCAGGGAGCAGAGCCTGCAATGGCGTCTAGATGAGAGAGTAACAGAATTGTGCGATTCTGTTTTCAAATGACCAGGTGGGGAGGGAGAATACTGCTGCTTTAACACTGAACTGCTAGAGGAGAAAATACCTTTATGAAAATAGCTTCCAGAATCTTGTTGATGTACGAATCTTTGAAGAAAAGTCTGGGAGGGGCGCCTGCTTGTAGTTGTTTGCAGTGGATGAAAAGACAGGTCCTGCAAACAAAGCTTCACAATAGATGTTAAGGGCAAGGCAATTGCTACAGACGGCAATGTTGATGCCTTTACTGAACAGAACTTTAAAAAGTTTGGCAGAGGGCCAATCTTTAATGGCGACGCAGCAGAGGTTGAATAATGGAGCGGTGCTTTGAATGGCGCGGCTGGAGAGATAGTTGCAGGCTTAACTGGCGATGTAGCTGCTGCAGCAAGAAGGAAAGAAGCTGAAGGACGAGAAAAATCTTCAAAGCAGGTAGGAAAATTGCTCTAAATAATCTGAGTTGGATGAGAGAACGAGAAAAAGTTTAGCCATTAGTAAAGACATAATGTTTAAGCACGTTTGACAGAGTCTGAGCGATTGCTAGAAAGCGAAAACAAACTGAAAACGCTAGACAGCGAGCTGTGTGAGATTCAAACTTAAATAGGAAATAGGAGATTGACAAGGAAAGCAGGGTGGAGCCCCGGATCTCATCCCCTGAAGTACGCCTATAGGCTAACACTAAAACAGTTTGAGTTAATTGATCAGTTGCATCTCAAATGGCGCCTACTGCATTGCCAGCAAGACTTCGTATTGGTGTCATGGGGAAACACATCCATGACTGCAGCAGGTACTCTTTTTTTCAGAATAAAATTTTATTAATGAGTTTAAAAGTTTACAACAATTCAAAACAAGGATTTCATCTATAACAACTTAATAAATACAAATTATACATAAACAATGCATGTTAACAGTAATACATAACTCACCAGTTCATGAGAAAACAGCTAATAGTATATTTTAAGATATATTTCATACATATTTAATAAATAAAGAAAAAAAGGTGGTATCTAAGATGTTTCTATCAACAGTCTTAAAGCTTTGCTCCAAAATGTAATGAATAAATCAGATTTCTGTAATTTATAATAAAAGTTTCTCTCATATTCTAAAAATTATATTGAAGTGCGTCTCCATAACTCAAATGATGGTGGACTGGTATCCTTCCAGTTTATTAGGATGCAGCATTTAGCAGTGGTCAGTAAAAACAAAATGACTTTTTTCTGAGATTTATTTATAAGTAGAGATGATAATTCCCCCAAAATAATTTGTTGAGGATCGTTTCTTAAAAGTAATCCAAGGATATACAGTGTATTACCTTTGACCAGAGTCCTTGTAATTTGATGCATTCCCAAAGCATATGTAATAATGTTCTATGTTCACTGTCACATCTCCAACAATTTGAGTTCTGTTTTAGATTTGATCTGTATAGTTTATCTGAAACAAAAACACATTGGAAATGTGAAAAAACGCCAACTTACCAAAAGTGCCCAGCCATTTAAAGTAGAGATATCAAAAACACAAGCCAAGTTTCAAGAAACCATTGGGACAACCTTGCCCAGCGCAAAGCAAATAGGCACAACTGTAAAACCGATGGGGGCCAAGGTTGCCCCAATTGTTTTACCAACTTGGCTTGTGTTTTTCAGACACAATAAAAGCAGATCAAATGCATGAAGGCCAATCGAACCCACCCCCTCCAAGATGCACATTTTCCTCGTCGTCTATATCTGCTGTGTTGTTTTCCACATTATTGCCAATATCTTGGCCAACAGAAGCATCCGTTGCATTCACAACAGGTGGGTGAGTGTCACTGATATCATTCACCTGCATTTAATTTTCTTCAGTCATACTTCTGAGCAGTCTACATTTGCACAAGCCCTTCGTCTAAGTGTAGAGCTGGAAAGCAACATCTTTCTGTTCATTTTATCTAAAATTAAAAACATGCATTCTTAAAATAACAAAATGAAAGACTGTATAAATATATAAAAGTTATTACAGTATTTGAAGTTGCAATTAAGTTTTTCATGGCTAAAAGGTGTAATACATGCACTTGACATACTGTAAACTACAATATTCAAACTTATGAAACAGTAAATTACACATTAAAATTAGAACACTTTCTTTAAATAAAAGGACATGAGTTTGTAACAACCGAAAAGAATAAACCTGCAGCCGCATTAGATGTTCCTTTAACAGTGATACGGTAATAATAAAAAAAAAACAGTTTTAACAGAAATCACATCAATCTGAACTATGGCTGTTTGTTACCGTTAATAATTTTAATTAATTTTAATTATGTTCATGTTCACAAATCCTAACTCCCTAATTAAACTACTACACTAAATTCAGCTTTTAAAAATATATAGGCCCAACTGTATATAATATTTCCATAAATAATACAAACACCACACTACTTTGAAACAAAGTAGGTACATATTTAACATGGGCACTATTTAATCTTTTAAAGGCTCAGTACATGTAAGGTCAGACAATCAATAATCGGTGCATTGAATAATTGTTGCACCTTTAGTATATTATTTGGTCTAAAAAAATACATTGGTTAATTTAAAGGGCACAGTTATTATTAAACGGCATTTTAGGAAACAGACACATCACAAATTAAATAAACATTCAGAAAGTTATTTCTAATTGTATTTCTTTAAATACTGATCTTACGTTTTAAAATAACAATGAAAACTAAAACACCTAATTAACCGAGTAGGCCTGTAGCTCACCTGCAAACTGAACAGAATACAGCACAGAACTTACTGCAAAATAGGAAGCCATTTTCACGAACTCTGTTTCAGTAAGTTTATGCAAGAAATATAGGGGAGAAAGGATCGGTTTGGGAGCAGGAAATATACCAGAATCCGATCATTTTTAGATAACCGTTATATAATGTGAGTAAAAAAAAAACACATGCCAATAAACGAGAGTAAACAGAAATAACGTTCACCACCTACGGGCCCATAAAAAAATATAACGAGTATATCTATCGACGTTTGGCTCAGGCACAAGAACTAAATATCTACAAATATCTATTCTTCCAAGTATATAGGTACCTCATTACTATAAGGTTCAGGTTGCACTCATGATAGACCTAGACGCATGTTCGGAACATTTTACATACCTTAGTGAAAAGAATATTTATCAGCTATGATTGTCTCTCACACCCTCGCTCTCGCTCTCTTCTTCAAAATGTCCGCCCAGCAAGCAAAAGCTCTCTCTTTCCCGCTGAACCTAGCCAGCCAATCGGAGCTCCCCTCTTGTCCCCCACCCCCCCTAGTTATTAAATTTCAATGTTGTAGACAGTGCGTGTGAGAATCAAATTATTAGGCTATAAATGATTATAATTATTATTTATTTATTAGCAGGGTTTAATAATCCCCCTCCGGTGAGTATTAGCGGGCAGCAGCCTTCCAATAAATTAAAAACAAATACAAGTGCTTCAATAATGGCTCTTTACGTACTTTAAATATTGCAGATATGGTATTTTTAAATTATATTTGTATTGATCCCGGCCGCATTTGGCCCATATTTGGACAGCATCCGCATTACTACAAACTGGCTTGCATACTGCGGGCCGAGTCCGGAGCGGCACCACATAATGTGTGCGACTCCTGTGCGGATTTGCCGGCCTGAAAATGAGTCTGCGCCAAATCCGCTTGCTGTCTGGGTATGCGTGGATTAAAGTGCTTGGGGTCTGAAGAAATCTGCAAAAACACGCATCAGAAGGAGGAGATGGACATTTTTACCTTCCTTTGATGACTTATTTCTTTTACTGTATGATAGGTTTTTACTTTTTTTCAGCATTTCACAACTACAAATTAAATGTTGGAATGGTGCTTTTGGCTGATTTACTTTCTCTGCGCCAATACTCTGAAAACACGTAAACTATCCGTACTGTCCAGATCGTCACTGGTAGTTCTCGCGCTTCGCTGGAATGTAACTTGGCGTGAGGAACTACCGTTCCTCTCCATATGGTGTATAATGGCAGCGGTTTATAATTTTAAATTGAATGGAGCGAAGCTTAGCACGGATGGAGCAAATTTTAACATTAGAATTGATATGGCTCCAAGCTTCCTGAGAGATTTCAACCTGCATATCTTTCTCCCATTTATATTTAACAGAATAGTTTTTTTTTATGTTAGTGTGAAGCATTATAAATTTGTAAAAACCTGAAACAAATTTCTGAGATGACTTAATATTGAGAAGGTGAGATTCAGTTTGTGTTCATTTTGATTCAATGAAGCTTGGATCCATACCTTTCAATTGTTTGAGAGCAAGCTTAAGTTTTCTAAAAATTCTCATATTTTCTTGAGTCAAACCCAAATTAACTGTCACTCATAGAAATAGACAGTAGGAAAAAAATCCTTATAGATTCTGCTTGCTGGCATCAAAGGGAACAACATTTGATGATTTGTATTTATTTATTTATTTATTTAACTGGACCTTTAATTTAGGAATTACAATCATCAACCAGCCAGTTGAGCTGCCTTTTAATAGCAAAATAAAGATTTTAACAACCTGTCTTAACAAGAAGCATAAAACATTGTAAATGCACATAAAACCTTTTTTGTATGATTGCATACCACTTACATGGAGGCTGAGGCAATACAAATTGAACATTAACTGATTAAGTTATGAAGCTACCTAGGGCCCTAAAGAGCTATAAATACTTAACCGCAATTTTTCTTACTTTGTCCTCAATTGAGCCGCAATTTTTTATTTTATTTTATTTTACCGTGATTTAGGTATGGCCCTAACTATAACATATTTAGCTATCAGTTACAATCAGAATTCTGTTATTAAGACTATAGACAACATGTAATAAGCTACTTCTTCTGGTGGAACAGCTTTCCATCGCCGCACTTAGAGCACCTCCATCGGGACACACCCTTTGGGCACAGGTTGCAACGACCACGCTGGTCACCAAAGACTGGCCAGTGACCATAATTATCATAGCGCACATCAGGTGTAGGCTTGATGGCTCTAGAATTTTGGCGGCACTTCTTTTCTGGCTTTGTCAGCTTTGGTGAAATCGATGGTCGGTCAACCCTGGCTGGAGCTTTGTTGACTAGTTTCAGTGTCT
This sequence comes from Acipenser oxyrinchus oxyrinchus, assembly GCA_030684275.1. NCBI lineage: Eukaryota > Metazoa > Chordata > Actinopteri > Acipenseriformes > Acipenseridae > Acipenser > Acipenser oxyrinchus. The sequence continues at coordinate 81,695,149 of CM060249.1, forward strand.
GACCGACTGACAGACTTTTGAGTGGTTTTGGCTTTTCCTTCAGAAGATCACAGTCCCTCTTGTACATCAGCCAAGCATTTGTAATGGATAGGTCCAAAATGTAGCGAAACAGGGGCAGGTACTAGCGCCGTGACTTCATGGGGCTCTTGTACAGATGAACTAGCATATCAGAAAGGTCAATGCCCCCCATGTGTTGATTGTAGGCCAAAATGACTGATGGGCATGAGACATCACTCTTTTGTTTAGCCTCTTTGTTAAATATCTTGACAATCGATCAGTATTCTGTTATTTTTGAACATATTTGGCATGTATTCATATCAGTCTGTTCATTGTGATGTCTAGAATATTAAACAATCAAGTAATTGTCACTTGCCTATGAAAAAGTTTATGAAAAAATGGAGTAAAGAAGGGCTGTTTTAGTGTATGTATTCTTCCTGAAAAGTAGACAACTTCAGAAAGGTGCTGATAGAAGCTGCAGTGCCATCTAGGGGTACCACAGGGAATATATTACTAAAACCAGTTGGTGGAGCTTGCAGGTTAAGTCAGTGTCAAATCCTGCAATTTTTTTATTCTTAATTCGTATGTCACAGTATGCTCAACCGTCCAGTTGAGCGGGCCGTTAAACATTTAAAAATTGCAACATCATATTCTCTTGACAGTAAATACTGTCACTGAAGCAAGCCAATTATGCATTTCAGTGTCTAGTGTATATCTGACTGTAAAAATATGCAAAACACCAAGTAGGGTCCTGTTTCAATTATATATCCTGTAATTATATATATATATATATATATATTTTTATCCAATAATAGCCATCCAATAATCTAGCAGTTCTGCACAAGCTACTTCCTCCATCAATGCAAATAAAGGTTGAATAGGGTTTGTTTTATTTAAATAATTGGATAGATATTTAGGTTCTTCCTTTTCAGAGTAGCAACAGTTGTAGACATTTGTTGTTCTTGATATTGTTACTGAAGACATTACGATGAAGGCTCTACTGGGATTTCTTATTCTTCCCATGCTGTACCACAACAGCACCTCTCTCTCACCTGTATGCAACATTGCAGATGCTTTGAATGGTGCCAGTGCCGAAGGAGATATCATCATTGGTGGACTTTTTCATCTCCATACCCAGGTGGAAAGTATAACCAATAGCACAATGCCAGATTTAAAGTGCATTAAGTAAGTGACCCTAGAAGTACATGATAACTGTACTGTGTTCAGCTTTTCTTAACCTTTTTTTAACCAGGTTATATTCTATAATATGATCTTGGTATGGCAATTCAAGTGCTTGTATTTATGATTTAACTTTTTTTTTTACTTGGAATTTACAACTGTTTTGATTTGTTTTATTCATGCATTCATAAAAGTATGTTTTTCTTTTCCTAGATTTGATGTATTTGCGTTTCTGCAATCACAAGTAATGATACACACCATTGAAATGATAAACAAGTCACCCTTGTTGCCGAATGTTACAATGGGTTATGAAATATATGATACATGTGCTGATTCTACAATGGCAATCAAAACAGTGATGAGGCTAATGGATGATAAATCGGATTCTGCTGAGAACTGTATTCCACTGAAATCCAGTTACACAAATTACAACTCCACTGTAAAAGCAGTAATAGGAGAGAGCCATTCGGAAATATCGATTGTTATAGCCCGTTTACTAAGTGTTCCTCTAATACCACAGGTAATGTTATATGTTGCATATAGATTCTTTATGAAACATCCAGCAGCTGGCAATCTGGTGATCTGCAGGTTAGGAATTAGAACACACATACCACTGGATACCAGCTGGGTCTGTATATACATAAATGGTTTAGAACAATAAGAACAATCACCTTTACAATTTTTCAGTAAAGAAAATGTATGTTAACTCAGTCAACATTCTATTATCTTGAACCAGCATTACCACAATCAACCCTGAACAGGATGAACCACTGCTGGGATTTGTCTGTTTTTCTAGACTGCTTTCAACAATTTGTATGAATTTATTTACATTTTTTGTCCCCGGGATAGACTCATGAGTTGCAATGTCTTGTTTTATGAGGGTCCCAGATTTATCTGTTAATCATAACAACATCACAATATTACACTGTATAATATATAAAAATAACAACAATAAATATAATTTAAAATGTTTCTTTCCCAAATTAAGCACATACTATCTCAATAGAGTATAAAAAACAGGCTATTTCAAGTGATTTTACAACAATAATAAAAACATTAAATACCATTAATTGTTTATTCCTTACTTTGCAGATTAGTTATGAATCAACAAGTGAAATTCTCAGCCAGAAGACCAGATTCCCTTCATTTCTACGTACCATCCCCAGTGACACTCACCAGTCTAAAGCCATGGCTGAGCTTGCTTTGCATTTGAACTGGATCAGTGTCGGGGCAATTGGAAGCGATGATGAGTATGGCAAATACGGAATTGAAAGTTTTCTTGATCATGCCCAGGAATTAGGCTTATGTGTTCCATTTAAGGAGATAGTTCCAGCATACATGTTCCGTGAGGAAAGTTCTAACCACCAAAAGAAGATAGCTGAAGTCATAAAGAATTCGTCAGCTGAGGCCATTGTGCTTTTCACAAAGCCTGAAAATGTAAAGGGAATAATTCAAGAAGCCATAAAACACAATTTAACAAAGACATGGATTGCAAGTGATGCTTGGTCCACTTCAATTAAAATTGCTCAGATAAAGGGGATTGAAACAGTAGGAAAGATTATAGGCATCACTTACAGAAGACAAACCGTTCCAGGGTTTAAAAACTATATACGCAACTTATTAGCAAATGACCCCCCTGACAACAACTTTCTACGCCAATATAAGGAGTATTATCCACCATGTTCTAAAAAAACTGAACCTAATATCCAAAACTCCCTTACTAATACCAACAACAAAACTGTGAATGTTTCACAATGTACAGATGACAATTTTCTGATACATGAGATTGACACAGATATTTTTTTTGGTGTATATTTAGCCATCAATGCAGTAGCCCATGCTTTGGCAAAACTGTTAAGATGTGACAGTACAAAATGTGAGAGAGATTTCAATTTTCCTACCTGGGAGGCAAGTAATAGTCCTTTGTTATTCTTGTTAATAACACTATTCAAATTAGAAATACATGTCCCAATGTGTGATACCTAACCCAGCTGATAATTCACCAGCAAGTGACCCCTTATAGAAATGCTTATATAACAAGTACTATAGGTGTGCACACCACCATACCCTCTATGTCTAATGTACTTCATGATTCTTGAGTGAAGCTTATCAGTAAAAACAGGCAGATTTGTATTAAAGCTTTATGGAACTGTACATACAAGTCTTTCAGAGATTTAGAAACAGCTCCTCCAAATTCCCTTCATTCCCACCTGATATTTAAGGAGATGTGTTATTTTACATGCAAATAAAAAATGTTTTCATATAGCTGGATTGAAAATAAACATAGTAATCAGCCCATTTGAAATTGTTGAAGACGACCTGTAAGTAGGTTAAGAGGTAAATAATGACCAATGCGAATGGGATGATTTTACTTCAGAATGTTCACTTAATGAGCTGATGAAAAAAGAGTAGAATTAAGAACAAAAAAAAATGAAATAACCAAAAAACTGAAATTGTATCTAGAAACAAACAAAAAAAAATATTAGTGCAACCTAGTAAAGTACACGTTTGTTAGTTAAATAACATTAATGATATTAAATTACAGTTTTGGTTTGACTTGACGTTTTGCATTTTTAATTGTTAAGAATGATATGTTTTATTGTTACAGCTACTTAAGGAACTGAAAAAAGTAAACTTCTCAGTAAATAATACAGAAGTCAGTTTTGATGAAAATGGTGATTCCAAGCTGGGATATGATATAATAGGGTGGGAGATAGATGGTGCTGTCAACTTCACTACAATTGGAGAATACCAGCTTTCTGGACAAATGACACTATACAATGAAACGGCATGGACATCTAAAAACATCTTGGTAATGCTTTACATTTTTTTATGACATGTTTGTTTCCAAGTATATACAGTATGTTTCATTTTGACTGGTTGTGTGCCTTAGTTGAAAGACATACTTGGTCTCTTATAGAAAAATGTATTTGCAAGTATAAAAACACACATTTATATTGATCTTGTTTTATATTTCTATATTGTTGATAATATTTCAGGAATATTTAACTTAAGACAAATATAGGGCCATATTCATAAAGTGTGTTTACTGGGCATTTATCTTTAGGCATGGCAAATTGAAGCATACTTGATTAACAAGGCTTTCAACAAATGTTATTCATAAAACAACAACACTTTTTTTTAACCATGCATGACTGAATGTGAAAGGCACATATTTTAGGAATGCTTGCTCATAAAATGCAAGTATTCTGTCCATACATTATGAGTCATCGGCTCCCGCTGTCACATTAAATGAAGGTAGCTCATTCATTCTGTTTCTAATTTTTTTTTAAATAAAATGTTATGTTTTTTTTTATGTGTTACCTATTTTAATTTCAGCTAGGTTTCAACCCTGTTTTTTCTTTTTATTATTATTATTTACGATTCATAAATTTTTTCACCAAGCCAGAACTGAGTTTAAGTCATAGCTGATAAAACATGTTAGTTCATAAGGATGTTTTATTTTCAAAATGTGTTATGTTGTGTCATGGAGCTAAATTCCAAGTATTTAGTTATAGTGGTTAAATCTTAAATAATAATGTTAAAAATGTGATCCTGCAAATGCAAGCTTTCTTATTAGGCACACTGCATCCTTTCTGTTGACAATCATAGGTCATGTTACTTTTAGCAGTAATCTGATTGGAGGTTGCCTTCCCTGTCACGCACTAGGGTGACCTGTCATCTGTCATGATCATACTTCAGCAACTGTCAACTATTCAATACAGAATGTAGAGACAACCATGGTCAGTGCCTATTGCTGATGTCCATTTCCCCCATAAATTACAAGTTTATGAAGCGGTACCATAGTTTCTTTTGTGCTTATCATTTCTTTAAATGTAACATTTGTAATATTAATGTTTTTATTTTTTCTTAAATAGATAACAGATGCTAACTGCAGTAAGAAATGCAACCCTGGATATGAATGGAAAGAAACCGATTTGAAATGCTGCAAAGAATGCATCCCCTGTAGCGAAGGATCCTTCTCAGCTGGTGGAAGTAAGTAACTAACTGTTTAAATACGCCTGGAGGTAGATTAAATCTAATACTAGCCGGTTGTGTGTTCTCAAAAAGTATAAAAATGGTTTCCAGTTTGCGTTTCTCTTATCCAGCATCAAATCAATCAATTCTTGAAATTTAAGGCGCCACAAAATGGGAGGAGAAATATAATGCTATAACTGGGCAGTGTTACCCATGTTAGGAACATAGAAGCAACAGAAGGGAAGTAAACATGTATTTTTTAATTTATTATTTGAAACCTCTTGTTCAGATATTTGCATATTTAGATGCACATAGAAGTATATAAACCCTTTGTTCTTATGGGCAGGCTAGATTTCTAGTACATTTGAGAAAGTGCAAGGGGGAGGGGGTGAGGGCAAATATGATAGATACATGATTGTAATAGTGCAGGTTGTAATGTTTTTTGTTTTCTTTTCTTAATTAATTCTATTATTTGATAGTCTGCATTATGTTTGTGCTGCTGCCTTAGGTATTGAATGTCTTTAGGGGAAACAAATAACAAAGAAAGTTAAAAAGAAGAAAAAAACACATTATGTTGAGTTTTGTGTGAAAAAAAGAGTATCAAGAAATTAATGGTGTTTTTTTTTTTTGCACTTCACTCAGAAAAACATCTGAAGATGAAAATACAGCGTACTGTTGAAGCGTTCCAATGTTGAAACAAAGATGTCTCTTTAACACTATCAATAAATATCTCAGCTAAATATGTTTGTACAAAATATTTTTCATACAAAGCCTACAAAGTGTAAAATATCTTACTTTCTCAACAATGGGGCATTTGTAAGTCTTATTACAGTATTTGTAGCATCCAACATTGTACAGTGAAATCTGGCATCACCAGGGACCCGAAAACTGTGCTAGATAATATAGTGTGCTGGTTTATCGAGGTCGCAACTGTAAAATACTGAACCGGAAAAAAAAAAGTTTTTGAAAACATGTTAGTACGGTAGAAGTACTGTCTAGGTATACCCTGGAATCCAAGGATTGTATTTATTTCAATTTTACTCTCCATTATGTAAGCAAGAATTTGGCTGCGGATGTACCATACCCATGGAGAGGTTAGTTATTACCTACCTTACCTACCTGATTGTGAGAAGCAAAAGAGAATGTGATCTCCGTGGAGTGACTACATATTCCCTCAGTAGGCGGGACCGAGGACGTCACTCCCTGGAGGGGCCTGTCGGCTGCTCTGACATAAAATACCTGACCTGTGGCAGGCATCTCCCAAAAGTAATGCTGTTGGTCGTCTTCGAATTGAAAGGGAACAACTTCAAAGCTGTCTTTAAAAAAGGACCTGCATTACCAAATGCAGGTTCTACAATGCTTAAAAAAACACATGCCCTACAAGCAATTGGGGGGCATTGTGAATTTTTGTTTTAACACCAACATGTATCCCACTCAACATTTAGATTTATTCTACCCCCTGGTTGGTAAAGAAGCTTTTGAAGTTGTGGGGACGACTTCACACTTCAGGTGAAATTACCAAGGAAGTGCAACCCCATCTGAAAACATGCTTTACAAAGAGATGTATGGCCTTGTCTCACACGCATGGTTCAGAAAATAAAAATAACAGTGACATACACTATTAAACATACTTTATTTAATACATTTTAATTTACATCTTTAAAAAAAGAAAGAAAGAAAGATAGACTAGAAAAAATGATTGGACACTGATTTAATTGCATTTCATTTTTTTTTTCAGGTCAGGCTGAATGTAAACGATGTGACAAGATGGAATATTCAACTGCTGGAAGTGAAAAATGTATCCCAAAAAACACTGTTTACTTAAAATGGGATGACAGTTTTGTAATTGTACTGGTATTTTTTGAGGTAGCTGGATTCATCACCACACTCATATCAGCTGTTATCTTTACTGTTTATTTTAACACACCTGTAGTGAAGTCTGCTGGCGGTTATCTTTGTTATATTATGTTTGTTTCGCTTTTGGCTTCTTTTGGTAGTATTTGTACATTTATTGCGAAACCTACGACCACTTTATGTAAAGTCAGCTATCCGCTTTTTGCCATCAGCTTTACCCTTTGTGTGTCCTGCATTTTAGCAAACCTGTTTCAAATATTTGTGGGCTTCACATTTGAAAAATCAATCAATGAGAAATTGCAAAGATTTAACAATCCACTGTTCATTGTAACTGTTTGCACTGGCCTCCAGGTCATATTTTGTGCATTATGGCTTGTTGTAAGCCCACCTTACGTTTACAATGATGAGGAAACCTTTCCAATTTATATTTTGATAGAATGTAAGCTAGGATCTACGATCCCTATTTGGGGAGTAATTGGATATATGGCATTGCTTGCTGCTGTTTGCTTTATTTTTGCTTTCAAAGGAAGACATCTACCAGACCTGTATAAAAATGCAAAATATATTTCATTAAGCATGCTTGTTTTCTTTGTAGTGTGGGCCATTTTTATTCCAGTACGTCTCACTGTGCCTGGGATGTATGTCCCAGCAGCAGAAGGTTTTGCAAGTTTACTGTCCAGCTATAGCATTCTGTGCTGTCATTTCTGTCCCAAATGTTATATCATTCTCTTCAAAAAAGAACAAAATAATGAAAAGGCAATTGTGGACAATATCAGAAATCATTTTGAAAAAAAGGGTAAATCAGCAATTACTTCCAGAAACTAAGCTCCAGAAATAGGAAGAAAAAAAAAATCAGCAAAGGTGATGCACTTTGTGAAGGAAAAGCTTCCTCCCCACTTATATAATTAAGACATTGGACTCAGTTTTGTTTTGCTTATTGCGAGTGAAAAAAAAACCTCAAACAAATAATGTAATTACTTTGGTCTGCAGGTCCTGTAAAGATAAATATACACAAGGTACAAGTCAGTAGTTTCTGAATGTTGTATTCACCAGGGAAAGCCACAAAGTAAGAGAAAATAAAACCTGAAATATTGAAAAAAACAAAATAAATAAAGAGATAAATAAAATGAACTACGACAGCAGATTATAATGCCTACTACTTTATTTGCTAGACAATGCGGAATGTGTAGAGTATAAACTTTTAAGAAAAGTTACCTTGTTTGTGTAAATCAATGGCACTAGTGTTTGGTGTTGCACCCGCGTCATAGCAGAGTGCACGGCAAGGAACAGGAAGTTAAGGGTCGACATGTTGCTGAGGGGTGCTTATGAATCCTCCTCTGGGCCATGGAATTAGTGGGCAAAGGAGGGAGAGACAAGTAAAAAATGGGGTATTGCTAGCATAAGGAAATGTAATTTAAATGTATTTATAATTTTGTGTTTGTGTGTGTATTAGGGCTGTCAAGCGATTAAAGAAATTAATTGTGATTAATCTCACGATTACAAATTTTAATCTTAGTTAATCTTGGTTTTAATTGCATATTTAATTGATACAATTACTTTGCTATTATTATTATTATTATTATTATTATTATTATTATTATTATTATTATTATTATTATTATTATATCGGAAAATGCTAATATTCTGACATTCCTTAAAATTTATTTGAAATCTTTTGGAGCCAGGGCATTTAGTTATAATGCCCCTCGTCTTTGGAATTCATATCAGGAATGCCAGCACAATTTAATCTTTTAAATCCTGTTTGAAAACATATTTGTTTGGGTGTGTTTATTTGTAGCTGGATTGTATATTAGACACAGGCTTTTTTATATTTATTTTGTAATGTCTGGTTCCTTTGGCTGCTTGTGTGGGGGTAGGAATGGCGAGTTAGGGTTAAAAACCCTAACACCACATTTCCTTGCTTTTGTGAGTTCAACCCTAACTGCTGTGTTAACATAGTTTTTTGCAATGAATTTTCTTGCTTTTTAAGGAAACTTTTTATTTTCATTATAAACTAAACCACTTCTGTGGAGGTGTTCTGTACATGACTGCAGCATTTTACCACATTTTATTAGATATTTTAATGCAAAGAGTGCATGTATATATAGTGTGTGTATATATATAATATTGTAAATTGGATACATTTAAATTCTGTGAGAAATAAAAATGAATTGTTCTAGTGCTTGTTTTTAAAGTTACCTACTCTCAGGTTGGAATAGTCAGGGGGAGGGTTTACCTGATGTGCCTAGAGAAGAGCTTAAATAAAAGGAGAAATATACATTCTTGACTTACCTGTTTTCAGGATTTGTTATTTTTTTGTTTGTAAGTGTAAATAGTATTTTGTTTCCAGCGTTATTGTTATTTTCTTATTTACTTGTTAATTTTAAATAAAAACTTAATTTGTTGCAACCAGAAATACCTGCTTCTGCAAGTTATTATTATTGATTTCTAAGCAGACACCCTTATCCAGGGCTACTTACAATTGTTACAAGATATCACATTATTTTTTTACCCAATTACCCATTTATACAGTTGGGTTATTACTGGAGCAATCTAGGTAAAGTACCTTGCTCAAAGGTACAGCAGCAATGTCCCCCACCTGGGATTGAACCCACGACCCTCCAGTCAAGAGTCCAGAGCCCTAACCACTACTCCACTCTGCTGCAGTTACATCCCTAAAAGTTCTCAGTACATCTCTGTACACTTAATCAGAAAAATGTTCCATTATAATCAATTTCTAAGGAAAAAACAACAGCCGGAGGTTGGTTACACCTTCTCCTCCCCTTGCATCTTGTTACTTCAAGGCTGTCTGGTCCAGTGGTTAAAGAAAAGGGCTTGGAACCAGGAGGTCCCCGGTTCAAATCCCACCTCAGCCACTGACTCATTGTGTGACCCTGAGTAAGTCACTTAACCTCCTTGTGCTCCGTCTTTCGGGTGAGACGTAATTGTAAGTGACTCTGCAGCTGATGCATAGTTCACACACCCTAGTCTCTGTAAGTCGCCTTGGATAAAGGCGTCTGCTAAATAAACTAATAATAATAAAAAGCGATTCATATTTTTTTATGGGTTGACTGTTGTTTTATTTGATGCCGTTGGTATCAACAAAAGCAAAATAAAAGTAAGAAACCATTATTCGATCTACAGTAAAAGCTACATTAACAAAAGCTTACTACTGCCCAACTGGTTTTGCTAGGATGTTTTTTTTTTTTTCAGTCAGCTCAGAATCTTTTCAAGCCTTTTTTAAATCATTATATTTAATAAAATATCAAATTAAATATTCTGGAAGAAACACAGTTAACAATACTGTGTAATACAATGAAAAGTATTTTTTTTTTTTATGTAAGCCACGCAGAAATAAAACTTATTTGTGTTAATTTAATAAACAAAATATTTGGCTCCCAAGTAAGTGTTTACTGCTCTTAAGTAAAATTAAATCAATTTAAACATTTTTTCTTTAATTATGCAGTTTTGTAGACTGAATATTTCAAGCCTTTTATTGGGTCTGTGAAGAAGTGAGATATCTTGCTGACACACCAATTTCACTGTTTCATAGACGCATGCTCTCCTAGAAGGTATTAGAAGTCATTACAGTGTGTGCTGTCATTGCGGGTCATTTCAGTGGCAACACAGCTCATGGCAACCCAGGTAAGACAGCAAAAGAAAGAAATGCAGCTTTGGTGACATTTTGAACAAAGTGAACTCTATTGGGTACGGCCAGAAGCAAACCATCGATCAAATCAAGTTAAAGTGGAACAATTTAAAGCAGAAAGCCACAAAATACAACAGCCAAGCTAAATACTCCCAAACTGGCAAGAAACCATATCAGCGTGGGGAGTTTATCAATCATTCAATCAGTCAATCAATACACACTTACACACTTGATATTAATACAAAAATGATACCAAAACGCTGTACAGGAAGAAACAGAAGAAAATCAAAATACCATGTGCACCGAGTAACGTGCACACCAAATGCACCGAGCATTGTGTGCACCGAGTAACGTGTGCACCAAGTGTGCTGAGCACCGAGTGCAATGAGCACTGAGGCACCGAAGCAGCATACGCACGAAGCACCAAGTACCGTGCGCACCGAGTGCACCAAGGCACTATGCATACTGAGGCACCGAAGCAGCATGCGCACGAAGCACTGTGTGCACTAAGTGCACCGAGGCACCGTCGCGACGAAGCACCGTGTGCGCAAGTACCGTGCACACCGAGTGCACAAGGCACTATCGCACTGAGGCACCGACGTCGTGTATGCAGGAAGCACCGTGTGCACCGAGCACTGAGGCACTATGCGCACTGAGGCACTGAAGCACCGTATACACGGAATGCACCGAGCACCATGTGCACTGAGTGCACCAAGCACCAAGGCGCTATGCCCACCGAGGTTCTATGCCCACCAAAGCACCGAATTACCATGCGCACCGCGTGCACCAAGCACCGAGCACCGAAGTACCAAAGGCTGAGCATGCACCGAGGTACCGAAGCACCGGGGGCAGCTAATGCAGCGGTCATAACCGCATATAGTCAGCCACCTGGTCAGCGTGCAGCATGAACCAGGGGAGACACACAGGCCAAAGCTGCAGTGGGCGAGAGCTCAGTTATTGAGAAAAGAAAAGAAGAGAGAACGCACTTTGTTTTTGTTTTTTTGAAGGCCCAACACACCAAGGTGAGCAGGCCGAGGCAGCCGTCAAGGTCTACTTGACAGCAGGGCAGGCTAGAGCCCAGCCCCGGTGGAGGAGCACTGACTGTTGTTTATTTTGCCTAAGCTGCGCAAACGACATCCGGCAGAGTCACTCAACAACGGGGGCAGCAAGCCAAGCCCCAGCGGAGGAACGGCGTTCTCCCTGAAGGTGTAGGTTGAAAGATAACACACCAATACTGCACAGGCAGTCACACTCAATCAACAGACAGCCAAGAAAAGACGGCCTGCAACAGAAGAGAAGCAGACCGTGAAGAAGAAGGAAAAAAAGACACTCAAAATGAAGCTGCTGATTCCACGAGAGCGGCAAGCCGGCTCTCAGCACGAATGCAAGGAAATTACAGTTGACCCAGAGGAGCTCTTTCAAAAATACACTCGGGTTAGTGATACAGAAGTGTACCTTATCATAGGTGAGAGGCAAAAGAGGAAGTGGACTGTATTCCCTCGGCAGGCGGGTCCAAGGACGTCACTCCACCGAGGGGCCTATCGGCAGCTCTGACATAAAATGCTCAGCAAATACCTACCTAAGGCAGGCATATCCCAAAAATATTGGCTGGTAGTTGTCTTCTAATTGAAAGGGAACTACAAAGCGGTATGTAATTCAATATGTTAATGTAACATCATTCAGCATGTTTCATTTGACTTTATGAAGCAAAATGAGTTTGTTCTGTAGGGTGATGCAAAACATTTGGGCATAGCTGTAAATAATAATGAGACAAAAAATATGCTAATGAGAGAATTGGTCATCTGATCCCTGACTTGCGATATCCAGCTCTGAAGCAATCAGAACAAAAAGTGTTTTCAAAAATGAACAAAGAAACAAGCTTACCAGTCAAGGAGCATCAAGGATACTTTAGCCCTCCCAATTTATGTATGTTTTTTTGTTTGTTTGTTTGTTTATTTCTGTGTTTATAAATGTTTGGTAACAACCTCTAATCAAGTTAACAGTATATTTCTTGCGCACTCAACTTGAGGCAGACACTGAACATGTAAGCCTATGTCATTAAATCATGAAATCTAAATAAAAAAAGGAAAAACATGATATCAGTCTGTTTTTATAGAACATGTGGTTTAAAGTAAACACTTAAAATGTTTTGTTATCTGTGTGTTGCTGCTGTGAATAGGTTCGTGACTTTTAATTAATTTTAAAGATTAATATATTTGTATACATTTCAATTGGAATGGCCCTTAAGTCATTATTTTTTAAATGCCACTTGTCTAAAGAAGAGTGATGACCATTGGATTAGATTAAGGTCTTTCATAATGCAAATTAACCAGCGTTCTTATATGAATAAAATTCCCCCATAGCACTGTGCTTTGCATTTAGAATTGCCAAGTAAATATTTGGATGGGGATTACAATCGTTTAAGGCGTCCTATTAAAGCAGCAGATGGACAGCCATTAATATCATAATTTCGTATGAAACACATCTCGTTTCCACAGTGTCAAAAGTAAAATACTTATAAGTCTGCTCTGTAGTAAATGTACTGCTGATGGTAGTGCCCTGCTATTACTGTCTGCCTTGCACCCTGCTTGAATAGCGTTTTCAGAAAAGCATCTGAATAAGAAAACAAAAATGACAGACAGAAGACACTAATGAAATGAGACAGGAAGCTACCTTGGAGAAAAAGGCAGATAAAAAATGTGTTAATGGGAGCTGTAATTATAACATACCTCAGAGTGAATGTCTCTTATACAGTAAACCGTAAACCTCCCTGTGACTGGGTCGTCACTGATAAGAATGAGTCAGACACAGCAGTAGGTGCTGACATGCTGCACAGGCGTGCAGATTTAATAACACACAGGGCCGATGCTAGGGTACCAACAATGGTAATCCTAGTGCCGGATTTAATAATAATAAAACAAAACAAAGATCATAAATAAAAGTTTGCCCACAAATAGTGAGCGCTAGTCCCACTAAAAGGAACGTACTGCTCCAGGAACTGACTACATGAACTACACCCCCCCCCCAGCCAATCAGGACCTCCCGATCAGCCACAGGCAAGCCTTCTTTTTTACTCGGCAGTGACGCAGATGAACCAGAGACAGGGTCCTCCTGTCACACTTCTATATTAACATGTCTACATTTATTACTTAACACATTGGGTTGCATTTATAAATCTTGGATTTATATATTGGCACTGTTAACTCTACCAGGTGAACAAGGCATGCTGATCCAGACCACAAGACAATATCAAGTCAAAGGTTAGTGGTGGCAATCTCAAGTGGGAAAATAAGCCGTTGTCCAACATCTGTTAGCATTTTCCAGTCTCTAGCAGCTTCCAGTAAACCTTTAATAAAAGGGCAAAACACATTTGCCACCTGATTTTGAAGAAAGAACTAAAAGCAAACTGCATTAGTTCCAGAGGTTGGCATATCTTTTGGGGTGTGTCTTTACATATTAGCGTTGCACAATTTTGATGATGTTGCAGGGGTGTGACTGTCTGAAACTGGGAGGTTTATTTCCTATGTGGAACAATGCACACATTATGGTTAAGGTGCATTAGATTTTTTGGTAGTTATTTATTTGAAGCTTTTGGAGAAGAATACTTCTCAAAACGATTATTGCAGATATTTCAATGCTGTACTTTTCTGTTCTAATGCTGGTCAGTTTTCTTAAATTATATGAAGGAATTAAGTCGTCATTGAAAACACATGTACTCAAATGTAAGCCAGTGCATCTAGCCTCGGGGAATGCTTTTAAAGAATAAAAAGGCAAATGTTTAGAAATGTTCTCATAAATGTAATTTAATGATCTCCTACCCAGTGCCGCCCACAGCGGTGGGGTTTGGCCCGGGCATGTCTTTTTTTTTTACAGCAGAGGAAAAATTAACATTGGCATACCACACACAGAGCTATCACAGTTAATTACCCCTCGCATTTAAAAATTTGCTGTTGTTGTAAACAGGCTTTTACATCAAAGGAACAGCAATAACATCTTGTCTCAGGGAATCATTGTGCAATCAGTTACTGACTCATAAAAACTTCTCCTGGGCCTGAACATTCCATGGTCGGCACTGTATATAAAACAAACAGTCAATATGTGTCGGGGTAAATGTACTGTAATATTGTGCACAGATGTATAGATGTGCTAATTACCTCAGATGTAGAACCTGACTCTTTGTACTGTCTGCAAAATGAAATCTGGAGTTGGGAAGTCCCGACTACTACAGAAAGTTATAATTTGTTTAATTGGAGTAAAATATAAATTATTGCTTTAAAGCACTGCAGGACAAGACCTTATGCAAGGCAAGCAAGCTGTAGTTTCTCCATCATATATAAATAGACTTGTCTAAATGGATTTGTAAAGGTCCAATTAATTGGCAGGCACTTTACCCATCTTAAAATACAAACATGACTTTATAATATAGTATGCAACAGTATTGCCCGTAGACAACCAGGCACCAGTGGCAGGAGAGGGCACGTCTGGTCAGAAAATATCTATTTGATATTGCTGAGGGAGACTGAGGTCTCCAAGTTACAGCCATTGACAAGATTTGGGGTATTTTAATTAGAATAAGCTAGTTGAGTCGATTACAAGCTTAAACTTCAGCTGAATCAGTCATTTGTTTTGGCAACAGGCTGCTGTACCTATGAACCCTTTATGATGTGTGTTTCTCCCCACTGCTAGTGCAGGATCTCAATGAAAGTGACATTTCATTGGTCACACACACACACACACACACACACAGACCCTTGGATTTAGTTTCATTGCATATCACTGGCATGCTTACAGCAGAGGTGCCTATGGTAACTATCTGACTTTTGGCTGGGACTTATAAAATTTGGGAACTCCATTGTAGTAGTCAAATATATATATATATTTTTTCTTCAGATTTTCAAAATGCCATAAGGGTAATTTATCCAAGTATCAGGATGTTTGGATCATGATGCATTAAGGCTACTTACAGGGATAATGCGAAAGCACCAATTTCAGATTTAAATTCACTGTAAATAAATTATAAGAAAGCTATAAATCCACATGTAAATATATTTGATTCGGTGGAACTTTATGGCAATACAATTCTATGGTAGAGAAATGTGTTCTACAAAGTAACACTATATCTGGATTAAACATATTATTGCTTTTATGAAAGGTTTACCAGACTAAAAACCATGGGTGAGTTTTAGAGCTACCTCCACCCTCCACACTCCACACATACAGAAAGTTCAATAGTTTTCCTGTAATCCCTATTCAGCTAACTGTAGAACAAGGTTAAAGCATTACATTTTAGCACTGAAAAAACAGCAGACGTGCCTCATGGTGCAGTAAAGAGTTATTAAATTATTTTAAATACATGTCAACTAAACAGACATGAGGCATAACAATCATTTTAGCAGCCCAATGCCAAGTTAAATCAGAGCCTTTCAGGCATTTTGCTATACAGTAGAACCCCAGGCTACCGAACCCCCACTTTCAATCGGAAGCATGCAATCACTCAGTCATGACTACAATGCAACTAGTTAGGCACTCCTACATAAGTGACGTGCTGGTCATGGAGAAGGAGGCAGGTGTGCACAACTGTCAACGTGCTTATTTAGAGAACAGTAAGAGCACTCAATCTAGTAGTATAGGGAGTGACTTCAAAATGTAATTTACATTAAATGGAGGTCAGGAATTCAGGTTGCACCAATTTTGCACTTACAACAGTGGGTGTAGGTATATTACATCTGCATGCCAAGCAGAAATTCTATGTATAGCAGGTGTTGATTGCAAGACTAGAATGACAACCAAGTAGACATTATGGCATCTAGAATCTTGCAACATCCTGAACATGCCTGGTCCTCAGTGAATAATAAATCCATAGCCAGCTCCCCCCTCCTGTAAAACCCCTTGTTACCTTCAGGTAGCCACCCTCTGCTCCATAAGGAATGGAGATTTCTATGAAGGGCTCATTGACTTTCAGGTCATAGTTCCATCTTAGTATAGTGGCGAGGTCAAGCAGCTTCCCATCCACACCAATGGAAATATGCTTATCCTGGAAATTGTCAATATGTAGGACCAGTGGAGTGAGGACTCTAGGTGCAACCCAGGCCAAATGTGTCTCATCAAAAGTGCCAGCATCTAGGAGGGAGAGAGATATTGCTTTACATTATCCATTAGGGATTCATGTATAACAGGAAGTGCAACCAGATGGCAATCAATATGGCCAGGAAGAAAATGGCATGATCATGCCCCTTATTAGCTTGCAGGATTCTGTCGTGTCCAAGCAGCAGACATGTTACTTCTATCTGAAACAAAAACACATTGGAAATGTGAAAAAACAGCAAGTTATCAAAAGTGCCCAGCCATTTAAAGTGGAGATATCAAAAACACAAACACAACCCAATTGTTTCTACTAACTTGTGTTTTTCATGTAAGTTCAATCCGCTTTTATTGTGCCTGAAAAACACAAGCCAAGTCAGTAGAAACAATTGGGGCAACCTTGGCCCCCATCGGTTTTACAGTTGTGCATATTTGCTTGGTGCTGGCCACGGTTGCCCCAATTGTTTCTTGAAACTTGGCTTGTATTTTTGATATCTCCACTTGAAATGGCTGGGTGTGTATAAAACTGCCTGGGGTCTTCAAATAAGTTATTTTTTTCTTTGCATGTGATGCATGCGACTGGTCCATTTTAAAATATCAATAAATCGTTTAATATAAATGATACAGACTTCAAAATAAATGTGTTCCCTAATATATTTCCATGTTGACTAAACAAGTTAATTGTCATTAAACTTGGATGTCCTGTAATATACTTATGCGTGGATAAAAGTGCCTGGGGTCTGCAAAAACCTTACTTTGGCGACTTATTTCTCTTACTGTATGACAGGTATTGACTTTTTTTTCTACATTGCACCTGAGTGTTGGGAACTACAAATCAAAAGTGAAATGGTGCTTTTGGCTGATTTGCTTCGCCAATACCCTTAAAACAGGTAAACTATCCTTGCTGTATAGAGTCTTTGGCAGTTCTCGCTGATAACTGTTCCTCTCAATGCCAGGAAGGCCCCTATTTTATTATGATATGGGTGTGTGGACATAACACAGTCCCTCTGAGATAGCTCACTGCACTAATGTAAAACTGTGCAGTCAGATGAGTTATTAATTCAAGTTGATTCATCCCACGAGTTAAAGATGGAAAAACAGCATAGAAAGACTGACCTTACCCAAGCAACTTTGCTCATTTCACATTCTCGTGCTGAACTCTCAAAATGCACATGTAAACTTTTTTTTTTAAAAATAAAACATGACAAGCTATTAAAGGTCAATTCCTCGTCACAAAAAATAATTTTTATGACTTGAAATAAACTCCCCTTCTTTAACATAGAATCGTGAGAAATATTCTGCAAAATAAATTGTGTAAACAATTTGTTTGCCAAACATTTTGGTAATTCAGCACTGCAACCTTACATTGAGAAGTTATCATGTTCCTATAAACCTCACTATTGCTTGCTAAGTAAAATGACAAGGGTGTCCAGTGATGGTCACACTGGTTTTTGACTATGCAAAGAAACACCTTTTTGTTTCAAAGATGTGTCAGACGCACAACCATCCTGTTTCTGCTGAAGTGTATAAGAAGTATCCTTGAAACAGAGTGAAGAGTGGACAACAGACAGAATAAATGTTGGCATGCAAGAGGATGGAAATCGCTGTGGAGTGTTTGTTCTGATGGTAAGTTACTGGGTTTTTTTTTTGTTTGTTTTTTTACAATCTCGCATCAGATTACTTTGATGAAATATAAATGGCCAGAAATTAGAAAAGCTTAGTAATGTGACTAAAGTAGAAAGATGACAAACATCACATAATTGGCAGACAATTAAGTAACCATGGGCAATTTAATTAAGACTGGCTCCATCAAACTTAGAATGCTGATGCCTTGTTAAATGGAGTTCCACCTTCCGAGATTGATCAGATATGAACCTGTCTACAGAAAGTATATTCAGGACCGCCTGATCAGTTCTTCCAGAATTTTGTTGCGATAAATGTAAATCCTGGATGCATTATTTCACTGTAGGACTTGAAGTTGCTCCAGATGTATTCTGCATCCAAAATGTGCTCCATATTTTTTTTTACATATACAGTTGTAATGGTAATGTTTTATTACAAAAAATCATCTAAATGAGTTAAAAAAGAAAACTGCTTTTACACAGAATAAAATATAGTAAGTATACTGTAAGTATACTGTTCACAAAAAAATGTATAAAACAAGTTAATTAGCAAGCTATTTAGTTTTGAAGAGTCATGACCATTCCAAAGTTTAAAACTGATAGTTAAGATTGCTAGTTGAACCTTTCATGTTTTCAGACTTTTTTTCTACACTATAAAAATAGACAATGGTGTTAATGTATGGTGTGTCCCATAAAACCATATCCGTACTGGTGCACGTTTCCTTTCTGTTGGGCGAGGTTAACTCTATAAACAACCAGTCGCTGCTGACACACCGCGTTGAGCACATATATGGCTAATTTACATATTTACATAGCAGTGCATTGGTTACTGCAGTGTCCGGAAATTGGATTCCCTATTAAGTGTGTTCATATTATAACATTTAGCACAAATAAAAGGAGACAGACGACCGCAGAAAGATCTTGTACGCTAAACAGCTCACTTTATTCAGCAAGGTCAGCCCACAGCAGCGTGCAAGCTGCGCCTTTATACAGCAAAACCCAGTGAAAACATGTAACATTTAGACATACAATGTAAACATAACAAGAGACGTTATTGGACCCCACAAATCGAACGACTCACAAACACAAGATGATTGGACAACATTACAAACACCCCCAGCACACACACAGTCCCCACCTCCCCACCACAGGTGCATTCACATGCACAGGCACTCAGGACATAGACAAAACACGGAACAACGATACAAAACGTTATAACACATAACACTTAGTACAGATCGCTACAATATCATACAGCGAGTGCCCATCAACAAGCTTTATGTTACAGCTGATTAACAGGAACAGATTACTTCACTAAACACTTTAACATATAAGCATTTTGCTAAAAGTAATTTTTAAACACATTTTAAACAAATTAGCTTTTGGAAATATTCACTTCAAAACAATGTGCTTATTCTGGCTGGATTGGATACTGCACACGACACACGACCAAAAAATGACTTCATGCAGTGAATTTGGAAAAGCGCTTATAGTAGAGTTTCATATTAATTAAGACTAACCTTGGCAGGTAAACATGGTGTCTGAAACCTGCTTGCACAGGGTTTTTTTTAGAAACAGAGAGAGGTCAGGCTTAGTCCAAGCATGGTACAGTTAATACAAGACTAATATATTTAAAATGTTCATTATAGCCTGAATTTAAATAAAAATAATTGGATCACCAATTGCAGACTCAGAGGTTTGTCATGAACCTTTTCACAGTCTTTATCCAATATTATTTTGTTGACACACATCTATACATGAAGCAAATCCAACCTACTGAGGGAAATATATTTTAAACCCGGGTTGGAATGATTAAACAGAGTGGAATGATTAAACATCTCTATATGTATTCTCTCTCTCTCTCTCTCTCTCTCTCTCTCTCTCTCTCTCTCTCTCTCTCTCTATATATATATATATATATATTGTAAGATAGCAGGGAGAGGGTCAGATTCCTCCCTGCTAAAATCATGTGCAAATGCACGTTTGTTTAATTAATTATCACCGGCACCTGGTTCTCATTGTAAATTAGAGCCAGGTGCAGGGTTTAAAAGAAAGACAGCCAGTCCATTCGGGGCTGCTGTTTGAAGGAGCCTGATTGAAGGTGTGCTCAATCGTAGGGAAAAAGGGTACTGTGTAAAGCCTTTTTCTGAAATGTGTTTTTGTAAACCTGTGTGTTTTGTTTAGTCAACTGGTAAACAGCTTACCTGTCCAGTTATTAGTATAGGTTCCTGTTTGTGTTTAGTTAGTGCTCCGAATGGGAGCTAGGTGTTTGTTTTGGTTTATTTTTGTGCATATATTAAAATCAGCGCATCATCTAGCAGGCAATTGAAATATGACACTGTCTGTCTCCTCACACACCAGCAGCACACGAGGAAGCAAGCAGGCTGTGACGCAGGCTGTGACGTAGTAGCTTGCTCACACACACACATGCCCACATCCAAGCACACAGCCTCAACTGAGATGATGCAGGCAATCTTAGAATATATCACGTTAAGCTTATTAATGGTATATAGATTAAGTATATGGCAAGTTTACTTTTAAAGAACTTCTTCACATCAAGTTTCACTAAAAGTTAATTCACACTCAAAGTGTGCAAACTAAATAACTAACAGTACAATTCTACGTGAATTTGTTACAATTATTTAATTTAGTTCCATGAAAGGAAAATGCAACTAGAATGATACTTAACGGTTCCTTGAAGCTTAGACTTTTGGTCTGCTGGCTTAGAAACTCAATCTGTTGAAGTGTCCAGTACAAAACTCTCCTCTCCGCAACGAAGTCTTCAATTCTACACTGGATCAAACTCGGCAACAAAGCTTTCAATTCTCGATAGAATCAACAAACAGCTGCAACAAAGTCTTCAGTCCTCGGTATAGGATCCACAACAGTGCCCGTCCGCTCTGTCCTCTTGGCTGAATCTTTTAGCTACACAGGTAGCAGGGCACAGTTTCTTTTGGATACTGTGGTTGTAGGTGTACAGCAGACCTAGACTGGTTTGCTTGTTACGTCGCTGTAAGTTTTATGGCAGTCCTTCAGCCAGGCTTCAGTCTAGTTGCTTGTGGTCGTTGACTCGCTTGCAGCTTGCTTCCCCGTCTTGATTCAGTTTTTAGGCAGAGTCCCGGAGTTGCAGCTTTGCTTAGCAGAGTGACAGCACCTTGTTTTGCATTTGATGTGGAGCGCAGAATGTTCAATTTTGCTTAAATATTTATAGTTTTTCTCACTCTGCTAACTAGCCACTTTCATGGGATCATTTGTGTATCTTGCCTTTTTTAAACTCACAGTCCTTTGACATTTTAATGTCCTTGTGGAAGGGTGGTGGGCAACTCACTGACATCAGGAGACAGTATGTTATTTGTGACGCCGCTCAGGCGCACTGATTTATTGCGTCCAGGAGATGGCGTTGTTGTCCGTGGACTGGATACTGGCGACAGTAACCAGCACCACGGCTTGTACCACAACAGGTACACAAGCAAGGGCACAACAAGTGCTCGTAAATAATAATGAAAACCAAAGGCGAAAGAAAAAGGAAAATAAAACACAGTAATAAAACTACAAACAAAAGTGCTGCTTACGCGGTGCCCCCACTGCCGCTAAGCCGGTCAGCACGAGCCTCCGTCCTCGCTAGCTTGCTATACACTGGGATGGCCGTTCCCGTATAACTAAACCCGTCCCCTTGGGTGTGTAGCCACGTATTTTACTCTGATTTCTTTTTAATTATTTTCAAGCCGGCTGTTATCCCCAGCCCGACTTGCCTCGTTTTCCTCCTTTTATCACCTGGCGTCTGCGGTCAGGGTCACGGTGTGTTCCCCAATCGGCCACCCGAGTGCACCTAAAGCACCGTTCTTAAGGGCCGAGCAATCTCCCAAGGCCCCCTCTCAGCCACTCAGAGAGAGAAAGCACTTAAACACTCTTCCCCACCTCTCCGTGTCATCGCCATGACTGACAGGCGGATCATAGGAGACTGCTGCCCTCTACCTGCAGCAATACGCATGTGCCAGATAGTCAGTCCAGGTCTCCCCTGCTACACATCCTCCCCTCAGAATGGCACCACCGGTCCATTCGAAAATCCTAAACCCCATGCCTTCCCGAGAGAAAAAATCTGCGTTTTGATGCAGTTTCCCTGCTCGGTGGACTACCCTGAAGGCATAGGGCTGCAGGGCCAAGTACCACCAGCGTGATTCTGGCGTTGTTATCCTTCATCCGATGAAGCCATGCTAAGGGGCATGATCTGTAATCAGGGTGAAGTGTCGCCCCAGGAGGTAGTACGGAGTGACTCGACTGCCCATTTTACTGCCAGACACTCCTTCTCGATGGTACTGTAGTTTTTCTCGCGGGAAGGAGCTTCCTGCTGATGTACAGGACCGGTGCTCGCTTCACCGCACCTCCTGAGACAACACTGCCCGAGACCTGTCTCTGGCGCATCCGTCTGCAGGGTGAACCGCCTACTGAAATCAGGACTGCACAGCACTGGCTTGCTGCACAGCCTACGCTTCAAAGCGAGAAAGGCTCTCTGGCACGGCTCCGTCCACTGAACCGTATTTGGGGCAGCCTTCCGGGTGAGGTCTGTCAAAGGAGTAGCAAGCGTGGCGAAGTTCGGGATGAACTTCCTGTAATAGCCCGCTAGTCCCAAGAAAGAGCGCACCTGGGTTTTGGTCGTAGGGACCGGCCAGTCAGCCAAGGCTTTCACCTTAGCAATCAGCGGTCTGATCTGGCCGCTCCTACTCGATACCCCAAATACTCCGACTCACTCTTCCCAATGGCACATTTCTTTGGGTTAGCAGTGAGCCCAGCCTCCCGCGAGGATTGCAGCACCGCCGCCACCTTACCGAGATGACTCGGCCAGTCTTCACTGTGGATTACCACATCATCTATGTAAGCGGCGGCGTACTGCTGATGGCGTCGCAAAATGCGATCCATCATCCGCTGGAAAGTGGCTGGTGCTCCGTGCAACCCAAAGGGCATGGTCCTAAATTGGTACAACCCGAAGAGTCGAAAACGCCGTCCTCTCTCTGGACTCTGGGGTCAGGGGTATCTGCCAGTACCCTTCGTTAAATCCAGTGTCGTCATAAAATGAGCCGTGCCTAGACGGCTCCAGCAACTCATCTACCGGGGCATGGGATAAGCATCAAACTTCGACTTTTCATTAACTTCGCCTGAAATCAATGCAAAATCGAGTTGACCCATCCGGCTTATCCACTAAAACAATCGGACTGTTCCAGTCACTTTGGGACTCCTCTATTACCCCCAGTCTAAGCATCTCATCAATCTCCGCCTTCACTACCTGCCTTTTGCGCTCAGGTATGCGGTGCGGCCTCTGGCGAACTGGCGCCCCGGCTCAATCTCAATGTGATGGTGGGCTACTCGAGTCTGCCCGGGACGGAGAAAACACATCAGGAAACTCCGCCACTAGCGCCCGAGCCTGACATTTCTGTGTTGGTGTCAGATTATCTGCAATCTGTACCGACCCTTTTCCGCCAACACCGAAAGATCAGGTCCCAGGTCTGTGGCGTCATCTGCTTGCGCCACTAACAAAGCCTCCTGCTGTAACCAAGGTTTCAACAGGTTTACATGGTAAATGTGCTTCTCTCTCCGTCGCTCCGGCTGGCAGATCTCATAATCCACCGTCCCAACCCGGCGTGTAACCTCAAACGGCCCTTGCCACTTCGCCAGAAGTTTGGACTCAGAACTGGGTAGCAATAGAAGCACCTTATCCCCGGCTGAAGCGTGCGCAACCGGGCCCCTGTTATATTGGGTCTCCTGTCTGTGCTGAGCCTGTTGCAAGTTGTCATGTGCCCACTTTCCTACAGACTCAAGGCGTTTGCGCAGGTCCAACACATACCGGACAGTATTGGTCGAATTGTCCTGCTGCTCCTCCCACATCTCTCTGACCAGATCGAGCACACCCGGGGTCTCCGTCCATACAGCAGCTCGAATGGCAAAAACCCGTGGAAGCCTGGGGTACCTCTCTGATAGCAAAGAGAAGGGCGGAATCAGCTGGTCCCAGTAGCGCACGTCACTATTAATAAATCTGCACAACATGTTTTTGAGGGTCTTATTAAATCGCTCCACAAGACCATCAGTCTGAGGGTGAAAAACCGAGGTCCTAATGGTCTTAATCCCCAAAAGTTTACATGTTCCGCGGACTAGCCGGGACATAAAGTTGGTGCCTTGGTCGGTCAATATTTCCTTGGGGATCCCCACCCGGGAGAAAACCTTCACGAGCTCGTTGGCAACAGATTTAGCAGACGCAGATCGGAGGGGAATGGCTTCTGGATAACGCGTAGCGTAATCCAGAATGACCAATAGGTGTGTGTATCCTGCCGCACTCCTTTCTAACGGACCCACTATATCCATTCCAATACGCTCAAACGGAGCCTCCACTAGGGGCAACAGCACCAGTGGGGCTCGTGGGACGGTTCTAGGGCTAGCTTTCTGACATTCCCCACATCGTTCACAAAAACGTCTGACATCACCGTCCAGCCCCAGCCAATAGAACCGTGTCACGAGCCTCGCTTTAGTCTTGTCCCTTCCCAAATGACCAGACAGGGGAATAGCGTGAGCAAGCTGCAACAAATCCTCTTTAAAGGGCTGAGGAATGAGCAACTGGTGACGCACTTCCCCAGTCTGGGGCAATTTTTCAACACGGTACAACAGGTCTCGATTAATTTCAAAGTGAGGGTGCGTGGCGGCGTCTGGGCTCGACCACCGACCATTTACCACAGCTGCTTGGTCAAAGAGCCTGCCCAGCACGTCGTCACGCCCTTGCTCAAGTCGGAAGTCACGGGAACGAGCTAAAAATCAGCTCCCATGGCTTCCAACTCGGGATCAGGTCGGTCCCGGCGGAGGCAGCCGAGCCAGACCCCTGCGCTGACTCCGCGGCCTCCCCCAGACTCCTCCCCAACCGCCCCCACCTGAAACCTCTCTGACTCCCTCCATTGCCAGCCCTCATTCTTAGCGGCCCGGCGTTCCCGTTTAGTTTTGCGGGGTCTGAATCTATGGCAATAGCAGTCCGGGTCACGAAAGGGAAAGATCTCGCCAATTACTTCCTCTTTCTTTGCCAATAAGGAAGACGGGGCTGTCACAGCAGCCAACCAATCTTTAAACTGCTCGCAGTCCGTCCCAGAACCACAGGCACCGGCAATCGAGGACACAAACCCAATTGCACTCGCGTCACCTGCTGGCCAATTTTCAAATTCACATACATTTTGGGATAGGTGCGCACATCACCATGAATACATTTAATATGCACCTGTCCCGTTATTTGTTTATGCCCCGGTGAGATTAAGCTCTCTTGTATCAGAGACTGACTACACCCTGAATCTAAGAGAGCCTGGGTTTGTGTATCATCCACTGACACAGGAATCACAAAACCCGTCTGCTGGAGTGACTGATGGATTGGAATAGTCTTACCTGGTCGGATGACGTCACATCCCATAGCGGGGCAAACCCGGTCGATGTGGTTCACCTCCCAGCTTGTTCCACACATCAGTGAACTGGTTTCTCGCCAGGAAGCTTCAGCAGGAGGTGGAGACACAGGAGCCATCAAAGGGGCTCGACGGCAGGGTGGCCGTGCGAGACCCCGGTCCAACACTGCAGCAGCCCGTGGGTGACCCCACTCTGCCCCAGTTCTCGGGCCGGGAGCTCCCACTGCCACACTCCGTCCAAAGACCTGGCGACCCCTTCCCCAAGTCCCTTCGCCCTCCCTGGGGCCCGTAGGGGTGATGCTAGAGTAGCGCCGTTCCCAGGCAGCTTAGCGGGCGTTGGTTCTGCTGCCTGGTACTGCTCCGCTAGTTGGATCGCCAAATCCAGGGTGGCGGGTGCCTGCCGTTGTACCCACACACGGGGTCCCGGAGCCAAGCACTGCAGGAACCGCTCGATCACGACCAGCTCCACCAACCTGGCAGCGGTAGTAGCTCCCGGGTTTAACCATCCACGGGCATAATCCTGCAAGCGATCGCGCGATGGCCGGGGTGTTCCTCAGCCGAAGCTCACCTCCCTGAACTTGCGGCGGTAGCCCTCCGGAGTCGCACCGCACGCGGTTGAGGATGACAGCTTTCAGCGTGGGGTACTCCATCATTGCCGCCCGGATCCAGGGTGCTCGCCGCCGCCTCGCCTCCCCGTCAGCTGTGGCAGGAGGTAGCTAGCCCATTGCTCGCGGGCCCACCCGGCAGAGATCGCCATCGCCTCAAACACCTCCAGGTATGCTTCTGGCGATCCTCCGCCGTCATTTTTGTGGGCTGCTGTAGCCATGGGTCCGGCCCCACAGCTCTTGCACTCCCCTGCACCACCGTCGTGAGGGTTTCGCGCAGGAGATCCATTAAGGTGGTGAACTGCTGGGTATCCATTCTACCCCTGGTCTTGCACTGCTTTGTGTGGGCAGTGCCAGTGAATCCCACTTCTGACACCACGTGTGGAAGGGTGGTGGGCAACTCACTGACACCAGGAGACAGTATGTTATTTGTGGCGCCGCTCAGGCGCACTGATTTATTGCGTCCAGGAGATGGCGTTGTTGTCCATGGACTGGATACTGGCGACAGTAACCAGCACCACGGCTTGTACCACAACAGGTACACAAGCAAGGGCACAACAAGTGCTCGTAAATAATAATGAAAACCAAAGGCGAAAGAAAAAGGAAAATAAAACACAGTAATAAAACTACAAACAAAAGTGCTGCTTACGCGGTGCCCCACTGCCGCTAAGCCGGTCAGCACGAGCCTCCGTCATGCGCTAGCTTGCTATACACTGGGATGGCCGTTCCCGTATAACTAAACCCGTCCCCTTGGGTGTGTAGCCACGTATTTTACTCTGATTTCTTTTTAATTATTTTCAAGCCGGCTGTTATCCCCAGCCCGACTTGCCTCGTTTTCCTCCTTTTATCACCTGGCGTCTGCGGTCAGGGTCACGGTGTGTTCCCCAATACGGCCACCCGAGTGCACCTAAAGCACCGTTCTTAAGGGCCGAGCAATCTCCCAAGGCCCCCCCCTCAGCCACTCAGAGAGAGGGAAAGCACACAAACACTCTTCCCCACCTCTCCGTGTCATCGCCATGACTGACAGGCGGATCATAGGAGACTGCTGCCCTCTACCTGCAGCAATACGCATGTGCCAGATAGTCAGTCCAGGTCTCCGCTGCTACAGTCCTTTTCCACTGGGACATCGCTAGTTTATGTCTTCCTTGCATCAAAACAATTGTTGTTGCACGTGTGAATTATCTGTACATAATTCAACCGTCCACTCAGCCTAATCCAGTTCAGGTGCCGGCTATCTAATCAGTAGGTTACATAGTTCAGTCTATCTGCAAACCAGAGGCCCCCTTCTCAAGACACAGCAGTTTGCCCTGCTTCTCAAGACACACAGTTTCATTAATGAATCCAGTTACATTTCTAATACACGTTAATGTATTATCATATTCAGGGAATATGTCCCACTATATATATATACTTGTACAAGCTGGTGTTAGGTATTAAACAAGCATCTCTCATATATACACATATATCTGTATTGTACTTGGTAGCAAGGACTCTGTGAACTCCAGTTCACCTCATTTTTAGGGAAAGGAGGGGTGGAATATAGTGAACTATGAGCTCACATTCAATTAATTTTGAAAAGGAGTCACCGGTACTTTTTAAATATATTATTCACTTAAAAGATAAGGGTTGCAAAACAAACAGAATAATTAGATTTAATTGGGTCTTCTGACGTAAGAAGCGAAGCAAAAACTATAAAAACAGAGGTAAAACCCCAGTCAAGTATCACTGACGGGGAGCCCCGCCCCCATATATATTGTACGCTATTATTATTATTATTATTATTATTATTATTATTATTATTATTATTGTTTGCGGCACAGATGAAAGTCGGCAACATTGTTTGTTATTGTTTTGTGTTTTGATTATTAAAACCTCGTGAGGATGCGTGACTGATCAGCTACTGATTAATTAACTAGCTGACAGTCACGCATCCTTATTAAACTTGTGCAGATTATGGCCGTAATAAGATAAGGGGTAATAAGATAATTAATTTCTAGTTAGTTAACCCCTCGGCCAGAATAAAAAGCCTGCAGCTGTCTGCGCTAAAAGGAGTGTGTCAGACGCGAGACGTGACTTGTGAAGTAAGAGAAAAACCAATTGCTATATACCTATATACTTGTTTCCGTTATTGTTTGTTTATTTGTTTGGCCAACGTGCCCTTCTGTTTTGTGTTTGTTTAAATCTTTTATTTTGTTTTATTATTTAAAAAACGCTGAGCTCCGTTGCGCTTCAGTTTGCCCCGCCATCACTTGTTTTGGTTACTGTTCTGGTCTGACGTCACCCCTGCAAAGCCACCTGTTCACAATCACTCAACTTGGTACTACAAGCTGACGTGATCCATGCTCTGAAGATAGATCTCTGAAAAGCTGGTTGCTGTTTAGTCATATTCAGAAGTCTGCCTTTGAAGACAGTTCTTGTTTTTATGTTGTATTCTACAACTACGCTTCCATATAGTGGAAGGTAAGAACAATTTTGAATGTATATCTCATTTATATTGATGCATTGCTATAAGGTATAGGAATTATATTTTAGCTTTGAAGAGTGATATATTGTATGTTTTAGGATTTAGCAGTGGTCGTTTTAGGTTTTTTGCATGGTTAGCCTAAGGGCTACGCATATGATAACCATACTTGTATTGCTGTATTAAAGTATTAATGCTGTTAAACCTGTAAAGGCACTGGAAATGCCCAGATTGCCTTTTAGGAAGGATCCAAAGTGGCTTGCAAGCACTTGATACATTATTAAGCATTTAATAACCTGAAGGAGTACTAATACTGTACTGATTCATTAAAACTTCAAATTAAATGAGTCTGATTTTCTTGATTATTAAAAAGTTGCCTGGACATATTGTAAGCCTAGTGCACAAACAATCCACTTACAGGAGTTTAAAACATCTCTGGCCTCCTTAAACATCTCACCTGAGTTTAAGATTGTGCTCAAAGCAATAAAAAAAAAAGTATGTGCAAATCTGACACTGTCAAAGTTATGTAAAATGCAGCACATGAATATCTCTGCAAACCTATTCAGAATTTAGAGAATCTGCAATCACGTTTTTACACATGGGACTAAATTTCACATTGATTAAATGGCCATCAAAGGGTAGAGTCTGTCCAGTGGTGGAGCAATAGCAGGTGCAGCAGGTGCAGCAGGTGCAACTGCGCTCGGGCCCACGCACTCATTAAGCCCCGGAGAGGATGAAAGTTTGGATTTTTTTTTTTTTTAACAATGATAATATCCTTTGCGTTTATATTTGCAGATGTTACACATTTGTATCACTGTAGCTACCGGTGTGCAGTGCCAGTAATTCAGATTGTATCCTCCCTGTTTTCAACGGGTATCGCTATTGTCTTAATTATCCTGGTACGAGGGACGTCTTCATGGAAGGCTTTGGGGTACTATTCAGCACAGACATTTGCAGTTATATTCTGTGTGCACGATTCATCCAGCAGTTTAGACGGAAGCACCAAATAAACTACAGCAAATCAACATGCCTGCATTTCTGATTTAAAAATAATAATAAAAAAAAAAATGGTTTCTTATGTGAGACAATTTCTGAAAATGTCTGTGCAGAATTGTGAATTCTGTAATAATGTCTGATCGCAGAATTGGTGAGTACTGGTAGGATTGGTGATTAAATCTGTTCGTTTATGAATTAAAAATAGTGTAGTGTTGGATGTAAAGATGTACACAGAATAAAATTAAAGTAGGTGAGTAGAAAACATTCTTATTATGTACTGTTTCATACATGCAAACATTCTGACTATAGTTCAATATTGAACACTTGATTTGGTATGTTTGATGTTTATAAATAATGATTCAATTAACGTTTGCGGAGGGGGGCCCACAATAAGGTCCTGCACCGGGGCCCGTCGTCCTCTTCCTCCGCCACTGGGTCTGTCATTTAAATATTTCCGTGTTTTCAAATAAAATACTTTTTGTCTTGCTGAAACAGTATGTTTATAACCTGTTTATATTATTGTTAAGTATAAACATTTTGTGCAAACAAATGTCCACAATTCTGTAGTACAATTATATTATTTTAGCCTCGTGAACTTGTAAATGGCAGCTAGGTACCTATATGAATAAGACCCTGTGTAAACCGCGATTCCACAGGCTGCACGGTAATCGTGAAATTAGCCCTATAACGAGATTTTTACAATATTTTTAAGAAATAAAAAATAAATTATTTCACAATTTGTATTTTATACAAACAAAAATCACATCAACGAAACTGTACAGCTCTGCTGTGTGCCTGTGTGTACTATTTGCCATGCACATAGTGCTGTGCAGTGATTATGTCATGTGACTATATGCAATCTAGCTGGGAAATGAAAATACTACACACTGTAAACAAGAAAATGAGTCTCTCTAAAAAGGTTACAAATGTGTCTGCAGCAGATCACGTAAAGCAGTATCCAGCAGGAGTTTTACACATCGGCTGTTAACAGGCATTTAGATTCGTATTCATCGAAAGAGAAAGGCGGAAATCCAGAGCAGTACTATGACTGCTTTACTTTCAAAGCAACAAAAAACGATGACTTCCAAAAGTCCACTGAAAACATTACATTTTGACCCGACAGAGGCGTTTGTTTGCACAAATATCCCTCTTGAAAAATTGGACAACCAAAAGTTACGTTAATTCTTCAGACAGAGTGTAGCAAATGGTGAAGTGATTCCTTCATCAGCCCAGCTGAGACATGAATACTTACCTAAATTGCCGAGTATCACAAGCAGGAGATTATGGAATTGATAAAACAGTCTGGTTGCTTGTCAGTCGTCACTGACAAGTCGACTGATACCCAAGATCAGTATGGGTTACACATTGTATTTGCTTTGCAAGACCTAAATGGTGAACATGCATCTGATGTACTGAAAGCTGTCCTTGCAGATACACTTTACCTACAGGCTGTTAATTACAACACCGTTTCACAAGCTATTGTAAAGTGCTTGAATAACTTTGACGTTGATTTTGATGTCGGTGCATTTATCTCCATTTGTTTTAAAAAATAATAATACTCTGTAACATAATTTATAAAATATTTCCGTGCGCATTCTGCGAAATACGATACTTTACCCGTGACACTGCCGTTAATTTTAAAGGCTGTCACCGGGTACTGTTGGTGTCTGGTATCATTTAATGGGGGATGCGTAAGGAATCTTGTCCTTGTAACCTAGCGTTTAATGTCCCAATGTTCATGTACCCCTGTCTTTTTTTTTTTCTTTTTTTTTGGTTAATCCTGGATTAATTTTTTTCACTTTCGTTTAGAGACTGCATTGATCTGAAATTGAGTTATTTTATCTACTGTACCTCTATAAAACAGCAGAAACCCTCAACCAGCCTCTGTGTTATTTTCAGTGTTTCCTTCTGAGAGCTTTGCATTTGTCAGCACCATCTGCTGAATTATCAGTGAGTTTTTATTAACTTGGTTATTTTGTCAATTCATTTTAATTTCAGATTTGTACAGTGTTATTTTTGACAATTTGATAATTTGGCTTTTGATGCAATATAATGCCAATATTTTAACAACTTATTTTTTTTCCTTTTTTATTTGACCTCTTCTCCTGCCTAAATTTGTATATCTTAATAATCTGATTGGTTGGCAGTTATGTCCGTACTTGAAAAAAACTTATTATACTACAACAAATACAAGACGTGAAAAAGACTTTTAATCAAAATGTTTTCATTGACTTTATTAAGTTTCTTTCAGTATTTCAATCACACCAGCAGCAGCATTTAAGCAGTGACTGCTACTTTGTGTTCCCTAATGAGACCTTTGAATTTGAACGCACAGCCAGCAAGATGCACATTCTGCTGAGTGAGCAGGTAGTCATTTTGTGAGTTTCTTGAAAAGGACATGCTACCCAGCACATATTCTGCTTGAGGATTCCCGACAGCTAATTACCTTTGCTGCTGGGTTCAATGTGTCTGAAAAGTCATGCCAGTACAAACGATCTCTAAAAAAGCATGTTCTAGCTCAGAATTTAATTTTAATTATAGGTCTGGTTCTATTGACTATCAGGTCATTTGTGACCTCCGATATACTGTAATTATACTAACTACGAGTAAAAAAAACAAGCAAGCTACAGCAAGCAAATTCAACAATGATATGCCACTGGTACCTGTATCTGATGGTCTTTTAATAAAAGCATTGATGCAGATTATAAAAGACAATGCATATACCCGACTAGTTTCTTCATATTTACTGGCACATTCACCCACATATTTAATTATCATGTGAAACATAGCTTTTCCATTGATACAGTTTTTCAAAATCAAAAAGGCAGTAAAGCCATAATGGGGTTATGAGGCTCCCATAAACAATTTTATATGATTTAATAGCTGCATTAAAAAAAAAAAAATGTTGCATGCCTTGGTCAAACCACATGAAATATTAACAATTTAATGTTTTTCATACCCATTTAACTTTTTTAACAATATCATTATTGGAGTGCAAACGCCAATTCATCCCCTCCTGTGTGGTCCCAGCCAAGAAACCTGTGTGGCCCACTCTTCACTCTTTTCTGTAATGCTTTTACTAAGTGAGCCACTAGGGAGACTTTGAATAACCAGGATAAGATCCAATTGAAATCTGGCTCTCGTTTCAAAGGGCATCCTGGAAGACAGCAGCAGAGGAACTGTCAAAATCCATTGACAAAAGACATCAATGTCAGAATGTGCTGTCTTTTATTATGTTTTTTGTACCATGTCTGCTTTTATTAAGGCAGCTTCAATCTTTTATCACCTCAAGCATTTTTAACAGCATCCTCAATATGTCAAATAAAGGTGGTGAATTGAGGCACACATGTAATCCAGCATTCACTACAGAACTGAAAGCTTTCCACAGTCTTCATATGGAAGCAAGATCTTAGAGGTCAAAATTGGAGAGCACCTAAACATTCTGAAAGTAACTGGGAACAAGACACAGCCCAAACAGACACTCTGTTCCTTCCAACACCCTTAACATTTACAAACAATAAAAGATTTAAGGTGCAGGCCGCAGTTCTGAGAGCCACTCGTCTGCTATATGGAATGTTTTAGAAAAATTGATGCCCTGTAATTATATATAAACCTTTATCTGTTGAAAGACATATTTCAGGGGAGAGCAAAATATTTGATAAGGCAAAACAAATCTGTAAGCAGTTTCTATCTATTTAAGACCACACACTTTCAATAAAATGCCAATGTTCCTGACACAGTTGGAGATTACAGTGTGATAGGAAGGTCATTAAATAGATTTACATTGAGTACATACAAACTCCTGGCTCAGATGAAACCGTGCCAAGGAGAAATGTGGTTTAAAGTTATTAGGCTCTATTCATAAAAACCTCTCTAAACATGTAGAAATATTTTAGAAACCCCTATACGTCTACATTTCCATGGAATTCATAAAACGTAGATTGTGTAAATTGTAGATCGTTTAGTTTATTCAGTTACCCCATTGTTAACCACGGGGTATATTGTCTTGTCTAAAAAGCCAGACTATGGACCCCCAAACCAAGTGGGCTTCAGGCCAAATGTTTAATCTTGTACCATACATCAGATCAAAACAGAAATATTTCTGCAGCCAAACTACCAGCCATTGGACCTTACAACTCCTGCAATGCCTGGTTGATGCCAGTGAACACTTAGATATCGTTAACACCACGAAAGCCTGGATGGAGAGTACACAGGACAGCATTTGGGTCTTCAGTCTACCTTTGCTAATTTGATAGCTGCAGTACGTTTTATTTATTGTTATTGATATATTGTAAAAAAAAAACAAACGTGCAGATGATTTATTTTTGCAAAGTATGCAGAGTGAATGACCCCATATGAAGATCAATTGAAACATCTTTTAAATGTGAATACATACCCCTGTGGTAAAGCTGACAATTGTTGGGTCAACCACTGCAATCTAATAGTAAATGCTTATCTATTCCCCAGCCATTGCACTTTATATACTGATGCTCAAAAGAAATGCAACACTCAGGTCTAATGGATTTAATCAAATATTTTAAACATAGCTATCAAACAAAATCACAGAAAATGTAAACAAAAATACAGATCAAAGAATAGAAGAGTTTTCAATAGTAAACGTGACACACTGTCAAAATGAAAACATTACAAAGTTAGTATCGGGTATGACCTCACTGAGCATTAACACAATCCTGGCAGTGTTGACGCATAGACCTGATCAGCCTCTGAATAGACTGCTGTGGGATGTTCCGCCACTCTTCCTGTGCAGCTGCAGCCAGCTGGCGAAAGTTGGCTGGTTGCGGTTGTCTCCTGTGGATGGCATTGGTGATTTAGTCTCAGAGATGTTCTATTAGACTCAGGTCAGGAGAAAAAGCTGGCCACGGCAAGACCTCGACATTGTTTTCATAAAGTTGTGCAATTGTAATCCTAGCACTGTGTGGTCCTGCATTGTCCTGCTGGAAAATCGACACTTCCTGCTTGGCTTGCAGGAATGGAAAAACTGTTGCCTCAAGGACTTCGTCAATGTATCGCTGAGCAGTAAGGTTGCCCTCAATCAGCATGTGACAGGGTGGCTGTGCGGTGACGTCAGACAGAAGCAGGAAAGGAAAAATACTGACACCAGGTACTGCAGTTTTCAAATAAAGAATCGGCTGGGTGCCGTTTTATTTAATACAAAAATAAATCAAAGGTTTAAACAAAAACAAACAGTAAAACAAAACAGTAAACAAAACAAATCACGAACACTATAACCGGTCAGGCTGGGCAATCGCCTTCACTGACGCTATCCTTGGTTAGTTTCGTGTTTGGTCTTTCTCTTTCTCTTTCTCTTTCTCTTTCTCTTTCTCTTTCTCTACGCCTCTCGTACACCCACCACGAGCGCAGAGAGCTGCAGGCTTATATACCGTGGCCGAGGGGTTTAACTGGCTAGTAATTATCCTATTACCCCTCGGCCACAATCTGCACGAGTTTATTAATTAAAAGTGCTGTGGATGGGGCTACCCATCCACGCGAAACAAAACAAACAAATTGGCTACGCCGTCCTATTTATAAACAAAATAATACGCGGCACTTCGCCGTCATTATTAATAATAATAATAATAATAATAATAATAATAATATACAAAATAGCACGGGGGCGGAGGGGAAAACCCCGTTCTAAAAATAAATAAACAAAACAATGTACAGGGCACCTCGCCCTGTTACACAGCACTAAAGGCGTTCTTGTGTTAAAGTCGTGTTATTTCTTCCTAGAATTTCTCGTGCTGTAGCCACTGCTGTCTGAAAATGATTATGCAGATGGATTAGTTGGATGTGACAGTCCTGGGCTGGTGTGGTGACCCTCTGCCTTCCAGGACATTGCCCAACACCTGCTCTTTGGACCCATGTACCACATATATATTAAGTGCTGTTTTTGGATATGAACATTCTTGTTTTCATGTCTATTGTTATTGACAGAGACATTTTTTATTACTTCAAAACTGGATTTGCACATCAGGGCTACATCAGGGCTGTCTCAATTTCACTGGCCCTGTGGACATGAACAAGCACCAATCCACTGTGTTATGATAAAGAAGACCCTCTCTGTGTCCCTTCTTTCCAAACTTTTGGAGCTTGGTCTTTTATCCACTTTGCTCCTTCTCCCTGGAATTTGTTCCAAATTGCATTTATACTTTATCTCTGCTTTAAACAAAGATAAATACTTTTTGACAGGACCTGCATTTGGTGATAGTGTGAGGTATTTGAAAATGTATTTGGAGTACTATAGGAATATTTAAATGTACTGTATTATAATGAATGAACCCATTTCAGGTGACAGAGATCTGCACTGAAAAGAATGTCCATAAGGCATCTCAGAAACTGTAACATCTGCAGTTTATTACAGGCTCTTGTGCACTTGATAACCCCTCAGGTGATGTCTTAGTGGGATTTCCGAACCAACTAGATTTTTTTTTTGTTGCACTGCTCAACTTGACATTACTGAAAAACTTGAGGGCTTGGGATGTGCCAAGAATTGAAGCTGAAGCTTTGGATCCAAACACAATGAACTTGCCTCTTTACTAAGACTTCAGGAAAGTCATCCCCGTTTAAAGGGCATCACACAAAAAATAAAATAATAATCTGTCGTACTAATATACAATGATGAATGAAAAGCAATTGGATTCATATATATATATATATATATATATATATATATATATATATATATATATATATATATATAAAATCGCAAATCGCAAGGGAGATTTCTTTCAATAACAATAAAATGTGGATGATAGTTTCTCAGTAGAAAAAAACTGAGTAGCATACTGTACTTGAAGTTAACAGTCGGTGGTGCCCATCAAAAATCCATGAATGTGAAACCCTTGCCTTGTATCTAATTGAATCGGTTGTACATAAAGTAAATATCAGGGTGGATGAGAAAAACAAGAAACAAAATAAACAAAAAGTCAGCACTTTCATGAAACAAATAATCCCTCCTCCCTCTGGCTTTACAGACTCTTCCTGTGTTTCAAGGACCAACCTGAGAACAGCAGTGTGTCTCCTTTTATATGCCAAGCCCTGCCCCTGTGGCCAGTGGAACACCAATTCCTGTATGACAGGTGTTCAAAGCTGCATGTAGCTCCTGTGCCCATAAAACGTCAGTGCCAGACATTATATGTGTGCCATAGAGGGCAATCCTATACTGGTCAGAGGCATGTCCACGGATAATCTCCACTTGTTCTGTTTCAACTTATATATATAATATATATATATATAATGTTAAGGGCGAAACCTGGTGGTCTGGCAAGTCTAGTTTTGCCCGGGCTAATCTAGTTTCGCCAAGGGCTTCTGGATGAATCCCGAAGTTCTCGAAACTCTTTTTTTCAGCACTCACCCGCGTCCAATTGGCGAATCTAGATTGGCCCAGAACTTGAAAGATGACTGGACAAAACCTGTTTTTTCAACAGTTTTCACTGAATTTCGGGGCTAGCCCGGGCGAATCTAGTTCTATCCAATGCTTCAAAATCGATGCTGGGCAAATTGATTTGCCCATGCCATTAATTTGGGCGAGTCTAGTTTAGCCCAAAGCTTCAACATCGATACTGGGCGAATCTGGTTTGCCCATGCCATTCATTTGATTTGACATGTTATTAAGATGAGATTGATGGGTGTGTAGTTTCCTGGTTCCGTCTTATCTCCCTTTTTAAATGTGGGTAGATATTTGCAATGTTCCAGTTAGCTGGGACATCTCCTGTCTTGATTGATATGTGGAAAATCTTTGCCAGCAGCTTGGTGATGACCACCCTTGTTTCTACAAGCTTAGTACTTCAGTTTTATTTATACTAAGTGGATCTAGGATTGATGTAATTGATGTCCTTGCTGGTGAACACTTGTACAAAGTACGGTTGGAACAATAATCGATTAGTGTGATATTATCAATAATGTTTTTGTATCGATAATTTTATTGTGTTGTAAAATTATTATTGATAATCATGTTATAATCATGTTTTGTAACGTGTGCAGTAAGCCTTACTGAGTAGAGTGAATGTTGGAAGCCAATGGCAATGGCAGCTGCAGAAAACCCCAAACTGGCTGAAAATCAGTCCTGTGTGGGAGGTTTTTTTTAGAGACGATGCAAAGGGAATAACACGTATCGCTTTACCCATATCTCTTCACCCGTGTTTCTGCAAGACCAAAATATGAATGAGGCAGCGAGAAGTTCAAATATAACATTAACTGAGTTTCTGGAACGTAAATCAAAATATAGCAAGGATCACCCAAAACACAGTGAAATTACAAATGCCATTGCTTGTTTTATGTGCAAGTATATGCAGCCATAAGTTGATACATGTAAGTTGTACATAATTATTCATTTATGATTTTACCATTTTAACGTACATTAAATGCAACTGTTATTCTCAATGCAAAAAAACCCAACAACCTTATGACAAACATTTAATATTAGCCTAAACGTCCCTTTTTCTGTTTCTTTATTTTAAACTACAGACACGAGTACTACAAATACTGTAGCATTGGTTTTTTTTAGAAATTACATTGCAACTCAGTCTAACCTTGTTTTTATCTTCTAGTCGTGTATCTCAATTAGATAATTATCATAAATAGAAACACCTTAGCTTGCAAGTGTCATTCCATCTGAAACTTAATTAGGATGGTCAAACGTAATTTTAGATTTTATCAAAAAAAAGATCAAATCGATTTTTGTAATCAGTTTTCATATAAATATATATAAAAAATAACTTTTTAAATGTGTAAAAAATACCTTTTTACGCACCAAATGTAGCTTCTTTATTTATCCAGTGGCCATCTTCGATTTTTTGAGTACAGTATAGTGATTATTATTATTATTTATTAATTTATTTATTTATTTACCCAGGGTGACTTACAGTTACTACAAAAAATACATATCAAGAATTACAGTACTACTAAGAGCAAGATACAAAATACAATGACTTCAGTATTTAAAATCGCCAACAAAAGATGTGACTGCCCGAGTACACAAACAACAACGTGATCGACTGGCAGTTTAACCCCTTCACTGATAAGTGTTTTTCCACCCCCAGTGCTAGTGGGTTTTTTTGGGTCTGATTTGTTTAAAAGTCAAATTCAGTTACAATGAGTCTGCCCATTGATGATGTGCAAGACAAAATAGGTTGGAAACCAAGTGATATGAAAAATAGTGAATTCTGGCCCACACCTGTATTCTGGATGGAGGGTGTGCCTCCTAAAATTACCCCCTGTGAACAACATGAAATGTATCAAGGAAACAGTTATAGATCCAGAACCATTGTTCATGGTAAAGAGCTGACTGAGCAGACCAGTTGAAAGCAATCCTTTTTTAATGTGTGGATGTGTTGCCCAGCTTGTAGTCAGTTAGTCAGACACTGTCAAATTCTGTTTGAATGTAATAGTCCTGAAGGGATGTCATTTTCACACTTGAATGTGGACCCACGGGATGTAAAGAGAATTGAATGTGTGGGTTGTGACAGTGGTCATCCAGTGACATGGGCTCATTTAGGTAAGCTAGAATGTGAGGAAGGTGTTCCTGCCAAACGTGTACAAGTGTCTTGCAGGTATCAGTTGAGACCCTGGTTGCCCACAGGAGATAAACAATTAATTAAATCAATCTAATTACAACAATTAACCCAAAAATATACAATAAACTACATATTTCCTATGTGCAGGGCTTCTGACCTGTCACATATCCTCCTGCTCAGAATGGAACCCGTAGGGGTCCATTCGACAACAAACAAAAATCATAGCGGTGGGTGGGAGGGAACATACTACCAGACACCAGGCTCCAACGTTAGCTCCACACAATTATCTATATATTTTACATCTCTATAACAATAAACATGCACACACATGCGCACATGCTGGGCCCGTGCAACACGGTTTTAGTCCGTATCCTGCCGGACACTGCAGCGCAGTACATTGGCAGTGACATTACTGTCTTTGGCAGTGTTCATTGTGGTTGCTAAGGGCACCGTGGCTTGTTGCCCTTTATCAAAGGTCGCTCCTCTCTCTCCGAGTACAGAGACGGCTCCTTCCTCCATGAATCAGGCTCCTGCTGCTCGGAATTCAGGCTAGACACTCCTCCCTCCTAGTTCTTCGGACACAAAGCTCCACCCTCTCTGATGTGATGATGTCACAGAATGTGAGTGACTGCTCCGGCAGCCATGGCTGAACCGGAGACAGCAGCACTCCTCCAGTGGTTGGCCCGCCTCCTCAGGCTGTGGGGGCCAGAGCTCCTCCTCTCCGGCATTCGGCAGGACACTTTTCTCCGTCGCTGACTTTTTCTCTTTTTTT
This sequence comes from Acipenser oxyrinchus oxyrinchus, assembly GCA_030684275.1. Taxonomy (NCBI): domain Eukaryota; kingdom Metazoa; phylum Chordata; class Actinopteri; order Acipenseriformes; family Acipenseridae; genus Acipenser; species Acipenser oxyrinchus. The sequence continues at coordinate 81,735,303 of CM060249.1, forward strand.
TTCTTCTCCTCAGCATTACTACCCGTGCCTGCTGAGCGTTGTCATGGTTTTCGTTTGCCCTTGTCCCCCCAAAAAATCGTGGGGGGTGGAGCTCAAGTGCCACTTCCAGGTGTTCTTAGGAACCGCAGCACTTCTGGCTCTTGTCCCCCCAAGTATATCACCGGTCTTCTCTCACCATCTCGGCCGACCGCCACTCGGAAGCTAGGTCCCCTCTTCATCGCATCCCACTCTGACACCATATGTGGCATTCTTACGTGTTGTTCCCGGACTGAAGCAGGCAGACAGGCAGATGAGAGATGGAATGGAGGCACGGAGACACAGAAGTGCAGTGAAACACGCCAGCATGGCGCTCAGTATTTATTAACACATAAAACAATAATGTCATGCGACGCTACCAGTAATGGTAGCGCACAGACGATGATAGAAGACTGTAAAAACTCTAAAAATAAAACAAAATACAACAAACTATAAATCAAAGGTGCCATGAAAATGGCAGGCCTTGCAGCAGCCCCGATCATAGTGATCGCTATGTTTTTATACTGACGCTCCGCTGAGACACACCCACCTGCCTGCTGGAACAGCTGATTGCTTTCAGCTGCTGCTCCATGCAGACAGTTAATCGTCCCAGGCAGAGCGCCACAGCAGTTAAACAATTAATTAAATCAATCTATTTACAACAATTAACCCAAAAATATACAATAAACTACATATTTCCCATGTGCAAGGCTTCTGCCCTGCCTCAGGTACTTTAAACTAACATGGACTGATTGAAATAATATGATATACTCTTTGTCAATAATAATATTAATATTGTCTGTACTCTTTTAGAATAGGTCTGTATACCAAGTAGGAAATATTGTAGATAGCTTTTGTGTACAGCTTGTGTGAAGAAGCCTGCTGGAGGGGTCGAGCTCCTGGCAGACTCTTATCAGATGAAAGCAACTCTTTGAATCAAGTGCCAAACCTTGTTAGCACATTCCAGTTTGATGGGAAAAAGGTAGCCAATTTTCTGGAGAGAATTGCTGTGCTGAGAAAAAAAAAGGAATAACATAATCTAAGCAAATAAATATATGTGTATTACGAGTGTAGGTGTTTAAAGTAGTAAAGAATAAAAATCTTATAATAGGGAAACTAAAAAAGACTTAGAAAACCAGTATACAGTTTAACTAGTTCAAGAACAGACTCTGTCAAGTTTCTTATTTAAAGAAAGAAGTGAGTTTGATTTAAACGCAATCTATTCTAAAAGCAAGTATTCTAAAGTAATAGAATAGTTTAAATGGATTAGCAAGCATGTATCTTATTTGGAATAAGTAGTAAGACTTGATCTAAAACAGGAGCCCTTGAGTTAAAAACAAATAATCTAGAAAGACTGAAATAATACAGCTATTAGACTATTATGTTTGAAAAAGCAAGACAATAAGACAAAATATTATAAACTGTAACTTTAAATATACAGTGAACCAACTGAAGGAAAACAACTCATTTTGTGATCTCGTCCTTACCTGCTTGTAGTAAAAGCAGTGTTGGAGATGACTTATTGATTTTGGCTGACGAAGCGGGAATTTTTGGTGATCAATGATTTAAAAGCCAAGGTCCTTTCTATAATGAGCAATCTCGTTAATATTAACAAACAAAAAACATTTTGGATAACAGAAGATAGGAGTTTATATTAAAATAAACATGTTTCTATAGATATCACAGAAATTAATTAGAACCTGGCAAGAAGAGTTGAGGGCATAAAGCGTGGGATGGGTTTACTGAGTTAAGCCAAAATTGGGTTTAAAATAATGCGTATTAGAAAATGCCAAAATTGACAAGAGGATAGGTTGTCTTAAAACCTGCTTAAACTGGATTTTATATGAACAGAGAAAGAGGTCAGACTTAGTTCAGTCACTGTATATTACATTCTAATATGTTAACAGTGTCTTGAATTTAGATGGAAATAACTGGACCGGCCACTGAAAGCTTAAATGACTTCATAACAGATCAATGGAGTAAAATAAAATTACAATTTCTAGGAGAGACTGCTATATTGAAGTATACAGTGCAGTTACAGTTTACAGTTACAACTGACTCCTGCATTTTCACTATATCACAGTTTCATAATAATGAGATGTTCTTTTACCTGTCACCATTTTATTCAGTTATATAGAGGGGCTGTCCTCCATCTTGATAAACACCTAGCCAAAGGGGCAGATGTGAAATTGATCAGGATGAACCTGAACAGCAGCAAATGTTTCTGACTTTGAGAATCTGTGATGTAAGGGCCAGCTGAACTGATACAGCTCTGCCCAAAGGGAACTGTGATGCAAATTATTGTCTTGATCTCTGAAATGATGAATATAAACAGAGAGATGAGTGAAAACACAATATTTACTGGTACACAGAAAACATATTAAGCAGCATTTTTTTAAAAATGCAGTGGAATAGCCTGGACCCGAACCGGTGACCGCCAGGCTATAGGGTGCATCCTGCACTCCACGCGGAGTGCCTTTACTGGATGCGCCACTCGGGAGCCCCCAGCATTGTTTTTTTTAAAACATTAATACAGATCTCTGTGTACAGTTTTATAGAAAAAATCACAGTTTAATGTGAAATGTGGTATCAACTATTTCTATTTCTATCTATTTCTATAGGTACACCAGTGATTCCACAATCTAAATGACCAATGCCATGCTTGAAAAGCTGTGTTTCCATTATTTTGTTAAAGCTGCAAGTATCACAATTACAGACTATTCCAACATAACTCTAAGCACCCTCCTAAGCATGATATAAATGCATTCTATAGGCATGGAAGTGAGGTCATGCTTAAGTTTTTTAAAAAATACCCAATTTGCTGTTGGCTGACTTACTCAAGTCTGCAAGGTCAAACCTTTTCTTGTAAGTGGAAGATACAATTTAGGCAATTTTTTTTATATTTTAAAACATTTGAGCAATCAGTAATCAATAACCTGCATGTCCATGGGCATGGGTTAACAATGTTGTATTTAGTTGAATAACTGTCAAGAGGGATTATGAAATTAAATAACATTATAAAAGTTATATGTTACACAGCTCAAGATTGTTTTAACCAACCAGAACATGGATAGTACATCCTTTACTTCACAACAGTGGCACTGATCAGACTCTTAATGTGCAATTATTCTTCTAAACACAGCTGCGTCATGTACCACTGCATCATTTTAACACTTGACTTGTTTCAAAAGCCCAATTTTGCATGCACAATGGCTGCATCAATGGCAGTTAGTTCTTTAATCTATCCCCAAATGTTGACAAACTTCACTGCCATTATATTAATTGAGTTTACTACTACTTCAGTAGAATATTTGAACAAAGTGTTATTTCCAATGCACAAATATAACTTGTATACACAGTCCAGTACTATCAAGTGTAGAAACAGTCAACTTGTTCCATTTTACCAGTATATTCTTATAAGGGGGATGGATTACTGTACAACAATTCAATAAGGACTACTAAGAAATGAAGCAGACATAAGCAAACAATAATTTTAGGAACAACAGGTTGAAAATAATGCTGTCAATAAAAAAAAAAATCTGCAGCAATAATTTCATGAAATATATGTCTCTTTCATTAAACCAAGCTACTTAAAATGTGTTTATGATTAGAAAGCAAGCCCTTGAAGATGTGTGCAAGGATAAGTGTAACCACTTCCCAACATGGCAAGGAGTTTGGCAGCGTTGTAAGCTTTGCCCAGAGGGACTCTCTCATGTGCACAAAATGCAAAGTCCATCTTTGCCTCAATCAAAATACCTTCAGTACCTTGGAAAGTAAGATCCTGATTTGTTCCTCAATGGACCTTGATTTTATATACGTTTCATCTGCATAACATAATGGCTCAGTGTTGTTATTATTCCTACTGTTATTTCTGTGGCTTGCTTCAAAGTTGTTTTTTTTGTGGAAAGTAGGTGGACCAGGTTGAAAGGCAAATGTTCTGTGTTTTTCCTCAATGTATTATATATGATACAATTTATATATATATATATATATATATATATATATATATATATATATATATATATATATATATATATTGTAATGAGGTTCAAAATAAAGTATTTTGGCAAAAAATGTGATTTTTTGGGGCTCTATTCTTATCATGTGTATTTGCTTAAAAATACTTTTTTTGCATGTTACATTTGCAGCCTGGATATAAAATCCAAAGTCCCTCATTATAAATCAGCTGTATAATGCAACACAATGTCTAAATGTACAGAAGGAGATCTGCTAGGGCCACGTTATACATTTGAAATTGGGTATAAAAGCTATTTTGATATAAATGAAATGTTGAAGAATTTGTATGTGATTGAACATTTTAATAACTTGTCTGTCACACAGAGAGTCACCCAGCAGATGAGATGTTGAGAGGTGGCGTAAATTAGAGGCTCATTTTTAACAGCAGACACTCCACTGTTGTAAGACTAACAATAGATAAGAGGCAAATACTAGATCTGTAGATAACAGTCCCAGAGAAAGCACTTGAACACAAATAAAACACGTAGAATGAAGTTCAGCATATGAATGACTACCCCTCGCAAGCCCTCTGGCTTTCACTTACTTTGTTTATTACTTGCAATAAGTTTATTACTTGAGTTGTTTTAAGGTGTAAGTAGCATTAATACATTTTTTAGTAGTGCATTTCCTTTCGTTATCTATGTCTCAAATGTCTGATTTAAAAAACACACACACACACACACTATTGTAAACATTTATTTGTATTTGATCTGGTACTACACTTGATAAAGAAACCTCTGTTTGATACCAATGCATTCAGACAGTGTTGCATTTGCTTGGTCATTTCAAGGCTTATACACCAGTATAAAACCAGTACACACACAACTTGTAATGTTTTTGCTATTTCATGGGCACTATATTTAGCCATTCATTTATAATTTTAAAAACAATAAACTTGTGTGATCAATGTCTGGTATTACAATTACATTTTCATTCCGCATCACTAAGCCACTCAGATCTGTCTGGCCACATAATTACGTCTACGTGACAGCGGATGCTCTCCGCCATTGGCAGCTCTTCTTTCAATCCTGAAAAAAAAAAGAAAAATGGAATATTGATATACTAATGTACAATCCATTTGCATATTGCACCAAATCAAGAAATAATTACAGCTTTTGTGTTTAAGTATTCAAGCAAAAGAAAATACCTCTATTTAATCCAAATATTTCACTCAATTACAAAACTCACAAAATCAAACATTAAATAAATGTAGACTAAATTTAGAATTAAGAAGACATTCACATGTGAAACATGTATTAAAGTATAACACTTGCATTTAGGCAATTGAATATATGGTTTAGAATTGTGCAATTTGAATGTAAACCTGAATAGTTTAGTAAATTAGAATTCAGTTTTGGGGTTTGTGTTAACTGTTTTGAGAATTGTGCTAATAGTTTCTGGAAATTTGCTTTAGCCATTGAGAAAAACTGTAAAATACTGCTATTCACACTGACCTATTCTCAGTTTGAAATGTACGCATTGTAGATGCAACTGTTGATCGCCGCAGACTTGGTTGCACTGCCAGCCCTGCTTCCTTCATTGTCATACTGCAGTTGATGACATGGACCACAACTGTTGCCCGAATTTCATTAGTTACAGCAATATGCTGTGCTCTCACCCGGGCTGGCTGTCTCCTATGTCAAATATCACGACCATGACCTCGATCAAACCTCTGTTCACGTCCACGTCAACATCCACGTCCACGTCCACAACCATGTCCGCCAACTTGTCAACCTTCTCCTGCCTGCTCTATGTTTCAGCACAATTTGTAACATCAACCTTTTATGCATGAGTGACATTTGATTATAGATTGAAACGTTGAGGAATTTGCATTTCCATGTGTGGAATGTTTATTTAAAGTAATGAGCATTAATTGTGAGCAACAGCACACAGATAGACAGTATGTGTTTAGAAAAAAAGACACTCACTAATGAAACTTGTATTAAAGTGATGGAATTGCATTAAGTGAACCATACAGATGGTTTAGAATTTTGCATTTTGTGTGTTAAGCAGAGACATGTGTTAGTAGTTTTTCAAATGGGTAGTCAGTTTTGCTGTTTGTGCTAACTATTTTGAGAATTGTGCTATTAGTTTCAGAAATTTTGCTGTAGCAATTGAGAAAAAACTGTAATAACCAATCAGCTGCTTCCCTGTAACAACCAATCAACACTTTAAACACTTTAGCTTTAGTTTCCTCCATGTACGGTCCTGTGTTGCAAGTCACTGGATAACATCTGGCATAATTCGATTGCAGTTTTTTAAAATTCTTTATTTTTATTTAAAAAAAAACAAAAAAAAAACAACATATTAATGATCTGACAATGAGAAACATGACCAGTTACCACCAGTTACGCCAACAACAGGCGTATGTTTGTACCATAGTGAAAATACAGTTACAATAGAAAAACACATTATACATCATAGGTAAGTAACACAAATCCTTATGCAAAGATGAATGAAACGTCACGTCAGTTAGGTTTAATGAGTTGAAAAATGCTAACTTCAGGAACCAAACGAAAAAAGCAACCAAAATGAAAACAACATATAATACCGGGTTGTGCTGAGAAAGATGGAAATGAAATGAAAATAACTAGATACTAAGTGAACACAATGATACATAGGGTCCATCATGATTTAAAATACAAGTTTGCAATAACCTGTGTTTCTTTCAATTCTGCACGTTTATAGCAAATAGATATGCAAAATAGGTAAGATTTATGGAATTGTTTTGTTAGCTACAATGACTTAAGTATTGCAGCCTGTTATTGATGCCAGCATAGTTACCAAAGAAACATTATTTTAGTGTCTCTGTTCTTGAATATTATCTTATTAAAAAATAACACCTTAACTAGGGTGCACCAGCTGTTCAAGATTGTTTTTTTTTTTTTGTGCTGTGACTTTTTCTGAAAATGTTTACTTGAGTGAGTCGATGTCTTATAATGGCCACCCTCTTTCTGCATGCACTATTTTTGTTTTCTGTGCATCACAGGACATTTTCTGACATTTAGGTCCAATCTTTAAGTATAGTTATTTCGTACTTCTACTATTTTCCTCGTCAGGTTCGATTTGCAGACCTCTTGTAGTTCCCCGACAATCTTGGCCTCCTCAAGCTTACCTGCAAACTGTCAATGGCCAGGTTTCCATGCAGCTTAGAATGTCGATACTCTCTCTCCACAGTCATCATTTATGTGACATAGCACGCATATACCAAGCACCTTCCACACTGTAGGAAGTGCGCATCTAAAACATTTAAGGGTTCTTTAACCAAATAGGAAAACAGAAGTATACAGTAGGAGGGGTTTAGATATCTCTGCAATCAGTATTTTGGCATTCTTTGGTGATCGGATAGCCGATTGCTTAAGCTTAGACTTTTCTGTCCATTAGCTATAAGATGCAATACACTGTACACTAGCCTTAAGTAGTATCTATCCTGGGTACCTACCAAGGTAAAAAAAAAAGTGTCACGTTTGTACCCCTATGTATTAAACTGTATCAACTGTACTGTATTTTGACACATTCTGTATACAGTGTACTTGACAGCCTTGTGGTCACATGATCACCCAGCTTGACTTGTGGTGATCAAAAGTGTGTGTTCAGTGTTTATTTGACCATTGCATATTAAAAAGTCTCGAAAACAGAAAGATTTAAACAAAGCCACAATGCTGAAATAATCGCTCCATCCGAGAAAGAAGAGGAAAGAAAACAACTCTCGCTTACAAATAGGCTTCACACCCAACAAGGATCTCAAAGATTCTGAAAAACGAATGCAATTTTGAGTGCTGAGCACAACTCTTAAATGGCTTATACAGTGCTCCCCTTTATAAGGCGGCCCTTTACACTGCGGAACAGGTTATAAGGCGGTATGGTCATGGCTCCCATTTGCCCCATAATGCCATTACACTAACACTAGTATTCTCGTTATAAGTAGCACAAATAGCATAGTCTCTTAACTATGGCTTCCGACCACAGTGTTATAAAGGGGGTGCACTGCACTACTAAAAGAATGTACACAGGAAAGTACGAGGACTTAGAAGAGTATCTGCAGTGCTAAATTGCTGTGACCTAAAGTCCCAATTGTATTTACCTTCATACATCTTTAAACAATATGCATACTTTACAGTACCTGGAAAACAGGACAAATTAGCAGCTGTTAACTGATAGAAGCAGTTTTGTATGCTACAAGATAGAAGATGATGCATGGAAAAAATACATTTACCAAATTCTTGTTATGGTGTGATCAGATTAACACCCTGTGTAGTGCACAGAGTAATAATTGGGCGTAGTCCTCTAACCAGGGGGCAATATGGCTTGTCAGTTCTCCTCAATAATGGTATGTTACTTGCTTGGCTCATATCGACTTAATTTTTTAAAACTTAAGTTTTATTATTTAAAATCAACTACCGATACTCTGCAAAATGTGCTTTGAATCTGACAGAAAGGCTTTTATTAAAAACAATAACACATCCTCCACCCACTCGAGACAACCCTAGACAGCCTGCTCATCTTGTTTTAAGTGCTTCTTTATTTCACTATTATTTTGATTTACGTTTGGATAACGATCCTTTCTAATGAAATGCACTTGATGCCCAACTCACATAACACTGATAGAAATGAGAAATGCTATTTCATTATTTTATTTATTTATTTTCCTTGAGAAAAAATTTTAAATAAATAAATACATACATTATATAACACTGTTGTAACTTTGCTCAGACTTGGTCATTCTAAAAAGTCATTTTGGATGTATAATGCGCTGCTTTCTTACGGTATGCTTTTAAACACAGCCTTCTCTGGAAGAAAATCATGCATTTTGCAAAGAGATGATAACAATTAAAAACTGGTAATTAAAAAGCAGAACTTTAAGAGTGAGCTATCAATGTGACGTTTCCAAACTAAATAACTATTTGTTATCTTTGTTAACTCTGAGAGAGGCCTTTATAAAGCTGTTAAAACATAATTACCCACAACTTTACGAACTGTATGTAAACACTGTCACATTCATTCAATGATAGGCAATTAAAAATATATATACAAGGAAAGCAGCATGAAATGCACCATCTATTAAAGACACACACCCTGATACAATAACTGACTAGTTGGACATAATAAATCAAAATACATTTCCCCAATTACTGTATTTGACTAACTGATTTCCCATCTTCTAAGGTTTCCAAGTTTTAATGTACAGTATACAGTAGTTATAATTCAACATTTCCATCTGCACTGCGAAACCAGTCTGTAAAACTCTATCTCATCTTGTTCCTCTATCACACTCCACCTGCAGTCTACAATTTACAATCCAATCTGCAACCAGACCTCAATGTAATATATTTTTGATATTTATAAATGAACACCCCAATCTCTAATGCTCTCTTGACAGTATAAAATACTTCAAAGCTTTCTTATTCACCCGACATATATTTTTCAGGAATTGGAGATTTTATTGCCTCTCACATCTCATTGGGTAACTACCACCATCAATTCAAGTTGGAGAGATTCCCAATTGAAATCGATTTGATCTCAGCCTGCGGCTGACAGAATTGATCAAGTCTGATTTAAAATCACTTTCAAGTCAATCCCAGTTGCAGATGGATACAATTTGGTCAGAACAACTGTTTTATAATACAGCACATTTAGAATACCTTATTGAAGAGTAGTGATGCATCTATAAGCTTGATCACCTAACTCTTCTAGAGCCCCTTTCACACTGGCACCCCTATCCTTGTCCTGGCTAACTGGGTCACTATCCCGCATAGTGTGAAACCACGTACCTGGGTCGGACCCGGGTTAACCCGAGTCCCAGCGACCCACCTCAGGATGTGGGTTGAGAGGCTTTGACCCGGGTTGAGCGAGACAAAATGCTTGACGGCCGTTTGTGAGCCGACACAATAACACACAGCCACGCCTGCGTGAAGGTTTCACTTCCGCGAGGAACATTTCTGTTTATTCTGTTCAGCCATATTTTTGTTGATTGAGATACAGCATGAGCCAGATTGCAGCAGGGATGAAGAAACATTTGCTGTAATCAACATCTGGGCCGACAGATCAATCCAGAGAAGCTTGGATGGAAGCGTCTGTAACAAGCTGCTGCCAGTACTGACCAGCATTCCTCATAAACTCTCTTGCACTCATATACATATAACTGTCACACATGTTTTCCAACATTTTTGTGTTACATCAGAACTGTATTTCTTGTTATTAACTCTCATGTATCCGTTCTGTGACATGTGCCGGGTTAATAACAAACCGGAAGCAGCAGGAATGTCATTTAATACATTTCTGGTTCAGCATCATCATCTAGTGGACGTTTCATAAAACTGTCACTCTCATTTATCCGTCAGGGAAACCTGTAACGGGAGTGGTAACTGTACATATATATATATATATATATATATATATATATATATATATATATATATATATATATATATATATATATATATTCATTGCAAAAATCTATGTTAACACAGCAGTTAGGGTTGAACTCATCGGCATAAAAGCAAGGAAATGTGGCATAAGGGTTTTTAACCCTAACTCACCATTCCTACCCCCACACAAGCAGCCAAATGAACCAGACAACACAAGCAACCACAGACTGCCATCATCAGGTGAGACATACAACATGCAACTCTTTCCAGGTGACACAAGAGACATCCATTATCATGGTCCACCGGTGCTGTTGCAATGGATATACATGTACACTATATACACAACACATACACACCCACTTCAGGCTGCAGAATTGTATCAGCTAAACAAATATAGAACTATTCCAATCCAATTTTTAATATACCCCTGCACAGGTTGCATTTTAAGGACAGTTTTGTGAAGGAAGCCTCAAAACATGCTAATAAAATAAATCAATATTTTGACCAAAATGGCAGCCATTAGGTATATGCTTTTGTGGTAGTGGCCATCAAACACTGGTACCCAGGAAAACATTATTGAAATCAGCTGGCTCGCAAATCAGTATTTCAGCATCTGTTTTGCAAATGTTTTACAGATGCTAGATGAGCAGGGCCTGGAGGCACAGTAAGTGATTGAAAGTTGATCATTAAGTATTACCATCCCAAGTTAAATTGTTTGTCCGTTGTGCAGTAGCTCAGAATCACCTAAAGAAGACAATTTTGCGCAGATGAGCAAATAATTAATTAGATAATTTTCTTCTACATTAAAAAAAAAAACTACCTCTCATAAAACAGTTTTTATCAGGTAAAGCACTTTTATACAGATTAAGGGGGTATTCACACTGGGTTCATTTCAAACGTCCTCAGTTCGGTTAGTTTGCTTTGAAACAATGTATCAACATTCTAGCTGTTCACACTTGCCTTGTGTACAAACGTACTGAGTTCGTTTGGAAATTAACTGGGTCACGTTTTCGTGGTTCACTTCCGTGTTTTCCCAGGACTCAGTTCACTTGTGTTCATATTGAAATAATCAAGTGAACTTGTTTTTTATTAATAAAAGACCATCGGATGTTTACCTTTTCTGGCATTGCTTCTTCACACTATGTAAATATTCCAATACAATAGTAGTACAGTAGCCTACTGTATATATTGTTTAATGTTTTGCTTTTTTTTCATTTGTATAAAATCCTTGTATATTGAAAAAAAAGAACTACCGTATTGTAATAATGACAACATAAGGAATGTATTTTTTAGGGATACAGCTCCTCATGTAAAACATTAGCATAGAGTGTGTACAGCGATAAATAAATTATGTTTTCATTTTTGCAGCACTGGTAAACATATTTACGTACGCACCAAGAAAAACTTTGCCCAAACAGATGTTTGTTAAAACTGGACAACGAGCCAAAAACTGAATGTTTAACTTAAATACTGTACTATATTGTATAATAAAGTTTGTACTTACACACTCATTGGCACAACATCGTATACAGTAATCCACATGCAGCTGTATTTTCTGCAAATGTGATTTTTTTTTCTTTTCTCCAATGTCAGTGATGAATCATGAAAGCGATTGGAGGCAGTTCACATCATTCAACATGAACTTGAACAATTCTACAAAACTAAAGAAAACAGCTTTTAAAAAAAAAAAAATAGGTTATACCAATCGCACCAGCCAACCGGAGCCACGGTAATTTTAATAAATTCCCAGGTATGTTGATATTACAGCGAATACATTGGGCTTTGTCAGTCTGATTTTTATTTTTATTTTTATCTGATCAAATTTCTAACAATGCCGCTGTTTCCCCCGTTGTCCGTATGCAGTAACTGTACGCTACTGTACAGCCAAATCTACCGGGTTCGTTTCCTGTTTGCAAAAGAACCGAGACCGTCCAGTGTTCACATTCACGTTTTTTAAGCGAACCAAACTCAGATATTTTGCCAAACGGTCTGAGACCACCTCTTCTAGTGGTGTCAGTTCAGTTTGGCTTGGTTCGTTTGCTAATCGAACTTTGATGTTCACACTGCTCTCCAAACGAACCGAACCGTACTGAGTACGAAAAAAAAGCTCCAGTGTGAACAGGCCCTAAGACTTTCAGTTAAACCAAATGGTAAGTCACAGGCATTTACTGTATTTTATTTATAGTGCATTTTAGCGTCTATATCAAACTAGAAATGCAGTAACAATGTATCCATTTATCAACTGTGTTTAGATCACAAATGTAATGTACAGGGCAATTGTGTGATTAATGGTATTAGCTGAGATTGACAGCAAAGCTCATTTGAAAGATAACACACCCTTACACAAAGTGTAGTATTTCACCTTTTGTGGAACGTGACTAGAGTTCTGCACATGTCGCGGACAATTTAAGTTGGGCCAGTAGAAATGGTCTCACTCATGATTTACATCAGACCTCAACCAAGAGATTTTCTTTTGTCATTTCATGTAGCTCTGATTAGATCGTTAATGGAATGTACCATTTTCTACCACCGACCTCAATCAACAGAGGGCATGTGAAGTGATCTAGTTCCTCCATGGCCAGCCCATTTGTGAGTCTCTTCCTCGTTTCCATGAGCACGGATTTAGCGCCAATCCGAGCTAATCCGGGTTCTCCTGCATTCCTCCTGAACCCCCATTGATAGTCTACCCGAGTTGAGTGCTTGTTTCCAAGCAATCAGAGTTTTCGAAAGATGCTGGCGGTTCTTTCCCATCAAGCCTTGTGGCTAACGTTGCATTCATTTGTTTACAAAACCAAAAGGATGAGCGCTATTACTTTGCTTCCGACAATCCTAACAATTTTTCGAGCTTTTTGTTACTAAAAAATACGATAGGGGAATATTAAAGCATGGAGAAACCTGTTCATCCCGGATGTGGATTAAATGTTTACGCCCACTTGTCACTTGATTGGTCAGTGTTGTGACATACTTCCACCCATCCTGCTTTGGGAAAGGGTCAGAAAGAAATTCAGGGGCAGCTCGGATTGGCAGCCAATGAGGGTTTTATAAATTAACAAGGAAACGCAGTATCAGGGGCAGCAGGGTTTTCAACTTGGTTGAGTGGTGCATGGAAACGAGGTATTTTTTAAGCATCAATGTACTTCACATCACAGTTTCCCTTTCCTCCTCCACCATTATAGTAGGCTTGTTGCCTTCGCATGGTCCAGACATGTTTTCTTGCTCTTCCTCTTTGACATACAGCTCCTGCCCTGAAGAAGGAACAGAGTTCTCTGAAACTGAGCCGTTTTTGACATAACCGGGTAGGTTGCGGTGCCCATTTTTGAAGGCAGGTGCCAGTCGGGTGGTGTGATGCAGGGCTGAAGAGCCTCTTGCTGTTACGTTTGTGATGCTGGTGTGCGACACCATGGGCCCATAGCTGTATGTGGTGCTGCCACTCCGAGCCTTTCTTTTGAAATCCAGCGCCAATGTCCATCTGCTCCAGGACTTCTTAATCTCTGCCTGGACCTATTAAAAAAAAAACAGGAGCCAAGTAAATGTAAAAAATAAATGTATTTCCCACTGTGTTAAAATAATGGTTACTTATATAATTCTAGCTAAATTGGGGTAATTTTCCATCCTTTTCCAGCCCACAAAGGATTGTTGTTGGCAATGACTTATGAAAAAGTATGTTTGATACAGCATGCCATTTATTTTCTTGTGTTACAAACTTTTAGTAAATACAAGCTGGAATAGAAATAGTATTTACCTCACCATTGCAGAAGCAATATATTATAGCAACAAAGAATCCCTATAAAACAACAAAGAAAACAATTAGCGCAACAAAGAAAACAATTGACATTCATGATCTGAATAGCTTCATGTTTACATGAGGCGGAATGGAGGAATGATGTTGAATAATTAGATTTGAGCACACTGTACCTGGAATGAATTAATAAACATCTCATAGTGCATCTGGATCTGCCATGGAATCCCTGAAACGTCAGTGTATGGCATAGCCATGAAGACAATGTAGTGAACTCCAAAAAGAGGCATCAGGACCAGTGTGGACTTCAGCAGTTTTCTGTGGACATTAAAATAATTGGTTGTTCTCCTATTTTTTTTTACCAGCCTCATATAAAGAATAAGATAATGTATTTATAATTTGTGCATATATAGGGTTTTTAGAAACTTTTGTAACTATAACTTTTGAAGGGAATGTCAAATGAAGTTTAAATTGTACAGCAAAGTACAGCTGTGGCATGGTTAAAAAATATTGAAGAAAAGTAAACTTACTTTGGAAGACATGCAAGATTTTTTTTTTTAAATCAGCTTAACTTTGTGTGGCTAGAGCAGCCCCTAAACCCATGTACAATATTCTGTGAAAAAAAAAAAAAACTAAAAATGGCAAACATTGTCATCCTGTTCATTCAATATTAGATAATAAGTCAAAGCCTCAAAGATACAATGTATAAAAAAGGAAAGCAAAATATTGAAACGATAAATACACCTGGAAATTAAAGATTTAAAATGTTTAAATTAACAATAAAGCCAATGTTTACCAGTTTCTAATTGCAAAAAAAAAAAAAAAAAAAAAAATTCCTTTCAGATTTCAGAGTCAATAAAAATGCGCTTAGTTTTATTTCTGCCGGAAGATTCACCGATCACAAGTACAAAGCTTACCTGAAATCATACTAAATTACTCAAAATGTTAACCCAAAAATAAATTAACAAAATATTTATTACAATTAAATTACCAAGAGTGCTTACCGACCTGAAAGAAATAAGATTTGTTTTACATATGATGTTGATGGGATGACACAAGAAGATGATCTCTTGGATAACAAACTTCTTCACACTGATTCTAGTGAAGAATCTGAAGTAGATGAGCCTGCGCACCACCAAACCATTTTATATCACATCAAAACTACAGGTCGTACTATAGGTCTACTGCATGCAGTGTTTTTTGTGTCATTGCAATATGGTTGAGGCATGATTCTGTGTTTTGCAGCTGTTTTTATAATGTGACATAACACCACTTTAAAGTGTGCGAATGCTGAATTTCATTGAGATGCTTAAAATATAAGAGGCTATTGGTCAGTTGTTGAGAGCACATTAATAAATAATGTTGAACAAGTATGTTGCTTTTTATTTGTATTTTAACAACACACAGCACCAAAACAATCACATTGTTGAGAGTTATAAATTCAGATTATTTTCCCAAGATTGTTTTTTGCCCACTGATTTTCTCCCAGTTTTCAATTGTAAAAGTAAAACACCAAAATATTCCTGTGAAACTCTGAAAAAAAATATGAGCAACTGATACAAGCGCTAAAGTCAAGTCATGTCAGTTGGGCCTCAAAAGCATAGCATTTTTAGAGTCGGCAAAGGGTTAAAAAATGTTGGTTGTTAAGGACTTCAGGCCACTTAGATATTCATCTTTTATCATAATTATTGATTTGTTAAACTTCAAAATGTTAATCAAGTTCTTTTGATGCCTTTCCTTTAAAATCTCAAATCTGTTTGGTAGCGGGAAGAGCACATTTGAAGCCGGGGTTAAGAGGGGTTGTGTTGTACAGATTCAATGAAACTTAATTTAAAGTTTAAAATCGAATGCTTTTTGTGAGAATGTGCACTGATGTCTAATAATCACATTTCACGGGTAGTGCGAGAAATTATTAGACAGAAGGGTGTACATCCTGTCATGGTTTATCACTTAATTGACCTATTACTTCATTCAACATTTCCTTTAAAAGTTCTTGGTATGACTGTCCAACAGAGGACTATTTTTTCAGTGGTATGCAGTGAGCAATTTCAGACCCTATGTTACCCTTAAAAAATACACCCTTTACTTGAGGACACATCATTACTTACCTATATTGCTGTCTTGTGTCACATCTTCCGGCATTTGTCTCTCTTAATTTTGTTGCTAAGACTCTGATTATGTTTAGAAATAGAACAAAATTTACCTAAAAAAATTTACAAACAGAAATGTTTTGTCAATATATAGTAAAGCTGCATGTCATGTTACAAAGTAATTATAATGTTTCTTATACATGTACTGTAAATGCCTTACATGTTCTTATAACATTGCATTGCATCTGTTTTATTAATACTAACTCTATAGTATTATTTAAGGTTGAATTATTAATTGTTTATAATGTATTCTTAAGCTGCAGTGTTGCCCATAAGGCCTGATGTGATAAAGGCTTAAAAGTGTTGTTCAATTTACAAAATACTCAACACTGCCAACAGTGCAGAACTGACTGAAATTACATAATCCCATCCGTTCATAAATGCTGTCAGAAACTAGAATTCAGCCATGCAATTTAAATTTAAATTTATATATATATATATATATATATATATATATATATATATATATATATATATATATATATATATATATATATATATATTTTTTTTTCAGACAAACACAAGTGATTTTCCACCATTCAAAAGGAAAGTTGTGGGGTTGCATAAAAAATAAATAAATAACTGGAATGCCTGTAACTACTAAATTGCTTCCATGTTTCTGAATCCATTTAAGTGAACATTCAGGTAGTTCAATTGATCCGTGACAACCATTTATTTGAATATATTCATGATTTTTGAGCATGTCATCTTGGTTCCAAAGAGACCCTGCTTTATGCCAGAGCAGGGAAATGAGCTAAATGAAGATAATTTGGCTGACATGTGACTTAATCCACCGAGTCCAAGAATGGGGGTCAATGAAGCACAGTTTCTTGGCCGACTACTAGCTTATACAAATACATTTCAGGAATACGTTTATAGCAGAAAAAGAGTGATTTTCATAGACATGATAATATGATGCTTGTGTACTTTAAACATGGGCTTCTGGTCATATTGCGAAAACAAGCTGTAATTTGAAGATTTGCTCCTAGGAATACTATGATGTTTGTTTTTTTTTGGTCAGTCCTTTTCTAACATACATTTGTACACAAAAAGAAAATATATTCAGGTCAGTTACTTTTTCCCAGTAAACCAATGTTAAAGTTTGGTTATCTAGCTACATTTCATCAGCTTATTATAAGGGATATTGTCCATGATCAGTTGACCAAAAAGAAAAATCCAAATACTGGCACCCCCTACAATAGAGTGCTCCTTTGAATCATCTTGTGGTATTAGCAGATGGAACATCTCTAAGTGAAAATAAAGCTTTGAATTTCTGACCACTCGTGGGCTTTCTGCTACATACTGTTACAGAATGTGTTACAATATTTGCCACATTCTAATGCTTCTTGTACGACTGAGTAGTTTCAGTTTCAAAGACCACCATTTTTTTTAACTGAAACTACATTTATAGATTTAAGTACAATGCAATGACACTTGTAATAAAATGTGAAATCAAATGTTCTTTATTCACTTAAAATAGTTAAAATTTACATGTTATTTAAATAAGTAGTTAGGCACCTTTTCTTTTCAATAAGCACTTAATATGTGACTGTGTCACTTCTCCTCCTATTGACACTAATTGATTGATTGGAGATTGCTTTGTTTAGTCGGATAATTGTAGCTCCAGTTTATACCATACCTGAGGGTTTTACATTCAGTTGGCCATTTTAGAGTACACATTGCATCTGTATTTTACATGTCTAACTCGAAATAACCTGATTAAATAGAAGTATTAGCCTGATATTTATATGCTAATCGATCAATTATAATACACTTGTGGGAGAAATATTGGCATGATTTGCCTATTTATTGTCTATTTAAGTAGTTTACAAAAACATTTTTTAGATATCCAGTCTATATGATTGCTGCTATATTTATTTGAGAATTGCCTTGCCCATAAGTCTCAGTATTTATATACATCATATTGGTGCTATCCATGTGTGTCTTTTCTTTTAATTGTACCTATATTACAAAACTGGATTTTGTACATTTGTCTACCATTGTAAAACTTTTGATATTTTTGGTCTAGTGCCTTTCTTGAGTATACCTTTAGGTCTGCTTTTCTGAATTATTGTTATCTATTTTTGTGTTGGGTCCCTTTGGTCCTGTTACATAAATAAGGTATAACTGTTGTTCCTATCCCTATAGTTTCAGAGGTGAAAGTACAGGAGAGTTTAAGAAAATGGCATAATTATATAGTCAGCACTTGCTGACACAGTAACACTGGACATATACATACTGTAGGAAACCTCTGGACATTTTATCCAGTACCTTTTGTTGCAACTCAGTTAATTTAACTTTTAAAATGATATAAGAAACCACTAACACAAAAATGACAGCAGAGGTTGATATGTTTAATACTTCTGGTTGAATAATTTTGTGATAGAACAACCCCAAATAATTACTTACCATTATTGCTGCCAATATAGGGACTTGAACAATCCATTTTAAGCTGCCAGCACTGAGATCCCAGCACCTGTAGAGACAAGTTAATCAGAGGAGGTAAGAGCTGTTTACAGCTGCCTCTGTTCTTTTTTTCAATGGGTGTTTTTTGATGAAATGTAAAACATAAAACAAAAACTAGAAAAGTCGTTTTTTAGTATAGTACAGATCATGATCAGTACTCTCTAATCTGAACAGGGCCTGGTCCCAATGAGTTTGGATTAGCGCCAGTCAACTGTACATAATTTAAACCAGAAAACCTTTGACAATGGCCAGAATGGGCAATAGTACACTATACATTTCTGATTAGCATGAATTACTTTATAAAATGATTTATAAAATGGACTAAACACATTTTAAAATCCCACCGCAACTGCACCTGAATTAATTTCCATTCCTTAAGCATCTCAAAATCATTGTATACATTTGTACCTCATACATCAGAGGCATATTACACTATGACCACACCCTGTTGACTGTCATTGTTTTCTTAATTAGACTGTGCTGAGGAACCATGTATTTCAGATTTGCTGTAGTCAAGGCTCTCTAAGTTGGTAATGGAAAGTAATTGGTTATTGAAGGTATTAATGCAGCCCATAGACATGGTAGGTTGTGATTTCTACCCTAAATAAGTATGTTAAGACATAAAAAAACTCAGGTGGTCCCTGAAATATCCAGCTGCATTAATCTACTACTCATAACACAACATATCAACAACCAAAATGTGTGGTTCCCAAGAACATTCTACTTGCTATAATCTATTGATTCAGAAGATGTAATAGTTTTCATTGCTAATATGTAACCAAATACAACCATTTGCAAATACAATCGCATTTTGCAAAAAAAAAAAAAAGTTTTTCAAAATGTTTTAATATTAATGAAATGCCTATTGGTATAGTTCATAGTATAAATACATATATTTTTGGTTCAAAGCTAGTATTGGTTTTTGGGGGATAACAAATTGTAGCTCATATGTATTTGTTGGTACATACAGCTTTTATTGCGTGTGTGGAAATAAAAACTACAATAGCCAGTCCATTATATAGACTGTCATAGTGTTGCACTGCTTTTTCTGATGTGCTTAAAAATTCCATTGAGTCAAACTGGTTTTTCTTTCTTATTTTTTGTAGTGAACTAAAATATACATCTTTTGGGCATGCTGTTGAGGTCCAGCATTTTAACCACCTGCCACTTTAAAAGAGGTTCATGGATTTCCAGAAAATACTTACTCTGTGTCTGCAAGAATTGCTCTCACACTCGCCCACACAGTGACAATCACAGCTGGGACTCCTGCAGCACAGAAATAGAGTTCAATGTCCAAGAAAACATATTGCCCTTTTAAATAATAACTATATATATATATATATATATATATATATATATATATATATATATATATATATATATATATATATATATATATATATATCAAATATGCTTTCAAATATTGATTTATACATTGTGAAATAAAGGTCAGAAATAGAGTATGTGATATACAAAAACTGATAAGGCGGCAAAATATTTCAAGATACTGTAAAATAATATTTGGCTTTCCGCCTTAAGATGATTATACTGTAGCATTCCTGTTTCAACTGTCTGCTTGTCCGCATTGCTTTTTTGGTGAAAAGGTGTAAAGTATGAGACAGCTAAAGGTGCTGTGTCATAATGACTCCTTTAGCACTCACTATAGTGCAGCACTGCAGTAAATATAATTTGCATTAAATTCTTTTCAGCCAACTAAAATGTATACATCTTTTCTGTCACAGTTGACTTTTTATGCATCAACAACAATATATCACAGGAGACAAAAGAGGCTAAAATACATATTCTCAGTCTAAGCTCATTACAATCATTACAGCATTACAATCTCACTTTCATTTTGACATTCACTATATCCAGCAATTTTTGATCCTGGAGTTCCAGCCATGCCCTAAAGCCCTGTAGAATGCCCCATGTATGGCAAATTTGCAACACATTGCCAAGAATGGTTCCACGAGATACAGTACAGTATGTTCCTTGTGATGATGTAGATATTGGACACTACAGCATCCACATTGTATGCGCTGTGCATACAGAATTAATACACACAGTGTGTACAATGCAGGAGCTGTAATGCCTGTCTTCCCTAAGTTTTTACTTCTTGACAGAGTTAATAAATGGCATTACAAATGGCATTACCATTGATAAGCGATTAGTGAACTACATGACAAAAGTTTCTGTAGTTTTTGTCTGTCTGTAAAGTTTAGGTAGTTATCCATGTGAGAATTTTCTGTTTTTAAGATTTTAAAGCTGCATTGTCCCACACAACTATGAATATCCTTGTGATGTTTTGGCTTTTTCCTTGGCCTGTGACCAACCCCAGCCCCACTTGCAGCCAATTCACTTTGAATATCTTTGGCAGTCAATCTCAGATTGTTAGTAACCTTCCTCTCAATTCTTCTACTTGTTCTTGGTGAAAGAAGCTTCTTTCTTCCAGACGAGGGAGTGTTGTGACAGTACCATGAGTCTTGTACATCTTGATAATAGAAACAAAAGTTGAAATTGGGATACTCAAATGCTTGGAAATCTTCTTGTATCCTTCTCCAGCTTTATGACAATAAATCATTTTCTGCCTAAGGTCTTCAGATAGCTCTTTCCTTTTCCCATATTGACTTATTGGTAATGACAGCAATCATCATATTCCTAACCCTTTTATACTTTCTGAAGAATGTTCACCTACAATCCTGCATTTTCTAGACTTTTCTAGAATATATTCTGCATTATAATATTGAGATTTCTAGCTCCTTGTAGACACTACTATCATATCATCAAAGGGTATGAATACTTTTGAATTGGTATTTTTGGAGTTTTTGAATTTCTGAAATTATTAATTGTAGACATCTATTTCTTGTAACATTTTCCCCTCATCCACAAAAGCAAAATGCTTGCTACAAAAGATTTTTCCTAAAATTCTTAGTTCTCGAGAAATTTCTAGAAATTATAAATTTCCATTGGGGTATGTAAACATTTGACTACAACTGTACATAATACTGAACCATAAAAAAAAAATCATTTCAATAATAAATTGTTTCAGTAAAATCGACTGGATGTATGAAATTGGAGAAAAAAAGGCATGAATATTCACCACAAAACTCCAGTTAAAGTACAAGCAGTATTTAACAACACTGTAACAGCAATTCGAAGACATAGCCTGAGTTGCAGATGTACCAATTTGCTGCACTTCCACAAATTATTTACTGTATTAAAGGGAGTCGCTGGTCTTTTTTTCTGCTTTATTGAGAATGACTTTCAAATACATTCCAGTACATGAATATGGCCAGTAATTCAAGACATTGTCAAGAGTCCCAGAAGACTGTGAAATGCACAGTGCGAAGAACAAAGAAAAACAGCATAACAAGATGATAAACTTGATGGGCAGTTTGTAATAATGGGAACTTCAAGGTATTTTTTTCTGTGACATTGCCACATACAGTACTTAATCAAGTATTGTTAAATTGATGAATTTTGCTCATTGGCCATCATCAATTTTAAAGTGTGTACTCTGACTAATAATACACCCTTTTAACAAGAATGCAAAAATAGTGAGAGCCTTTTTTTATTTAATAAAACACATTACAAAAGATGATAATACTGTGACTAGCACTGATACCAGTTTTAGCCCATTAGGGAGCAAGAATAATCATTTAACAGTAGAACATTATTATATCAATATTATATATTGATTTTGCAAATGAAAATAGTTATCTACTCAGATTAACAGAGGCATAAGCAGAAACAGTAACACTTTTATTTCCAGTAAATATATTACACAGTACGCGCACTGCAATGACATTGTAATAAATGTACAGTTACTGTGCATTATGTGTTTACATTCTTTAATACTCTCTGTGGAATAAGCATATCTACAAGATAATATGTATTTATGTAATCAATAACACACTTTTGAAGGATGGCAGTTAATCTGCGTCAGAAGTTTTTGGCAAATCACCAAAATTCTGAAGGATGTGGTCGCTGAAAGAATGTATGTTACTGTGAAAATGCTGCCTCTGACATTTGTAATATTATCGACAATATTACTATTCTCAAAGACAAACAGTGCCCACATTGAACAGTTAATGCAATAAAATGTATAAGAGTCACAGCTACATGAATGTTTGTGAAATCTGATTAAGATCGAATTTAACAATTCCATTATAGGGTACAAATCAAGCTAAAAAAACTGAAATAAGAACAACCAATTACAAAGAATGCTTAGTTTAACAAAGCTTAGCACTGCAGCTTAATAAATGGATACCGACACAATAAAATAAGTAAAAGTGGAATGATGTAAGAACAAACAAACAAACAAACAAACTCCTGAATGACAAAGAGATGTTATTGAATTACAAAGGATCTGCAAAACTTGAAAATAGTTTCCTACTCACAAACTGTTGCTCTTTAAATGAAAAAATATATCTTGTTGAAAAATAGTGAACTTTACAGTACCACAGAAGGTTATTTGTTCCCAGAATAATGTAACCTTGGTTGATATTTATATGTTTTAATCTGAAAAGACATTTGAACTGAAAGAATATGACCCTCTGGTACCAAAGCCGAGCTAACATTAAAGGTTTAAATATAAGAAAAGGGTCTTGAGGTTGCATTTGATGCTTACTGCCTGAAGAGATACTGTGTGAGAACAGATTTAACCTGCACTATACTTTTTCCACAGTATGTATGGAATTCAGTATCACTTAAATAAAAATAAAAATGATAATATAAAGCAGTTTTATCATTTTTTTCTGAATGTATGTAATGGTTATGTAATCCCTCCAGAACAATTTAAACCAGTAGACCGGTCACACTGAATTATTGCTATCCTGGCTGCTCATGTTGGACCCTACACCCTCCTCTTCTTGTCAAAACGCAAAATGGGTGACCTCTCCACCTTTGTTAAATAAAGAAACTAACCTATGCATACATTCAATAACTCCATCCCACAAAGTACATATTAATAAATGATCTTGGACTGCTGAAGCATGAAGAAATCACCCCAGAAAAAGCAGCTAGCATAAAAAAATAAGTAATACCAGATGAGATATGTAATGCATATCACCGCTTTTCTATTTTCTAAGTACTTAAGAAACACAAACATGACAATTAATTCACCACCTTCTGTCTAGTTCAGCCTTGACGTCTATATCTAGGAGGCTGTGTGGCCCAGTGGTTAAAGAAAAGGGCTTGTAACCAGGAGGTCCCCGGTTCAAATCCCACCTCAGCAACTGACTCATTGTATGACCCTGAGCAAGTCACTTAACCTCCTTGTGCTCCGTCTTTCGGGTGAGACGTAATTGTAAGTGACTTTGCTGCTGATGCATAGTTCACACACCCTAGTCTCTGTAAGTCGCCTTGGATAAAGGCATCTGCTAAGTAAACAAATAATAATAATAATAATTACAAATCCATATTGTATTTCATGTCTAAAAGCCATTACCAATAGAGATCATTCTTAGAAGCAATAACCAAAATCTAGTAAATACATTTAATAATCTACATTATTGTGTTCAGTAAATGCAGCAATATAAAATCACCAGTGTCATCCTGGTATTTTGTCAACTTTTACTTACTGTTTCAAGAAAAAGCTGAATAAAGCTGAATAAAAAGCCTAACCACTGGCTGGGAGCAAGAACATTGTCATCAATACAAATGATAATTCTGAGATATAAGCATTTATAGTTTTAAAAATAAATCAAAACACAACTCAGCAACCTCAGACCGCATAATATTATAAACATACATGCCTGTAAAAAAGGCTGATCTGACATGAGATAGTACCTGCAGCGCTAAATTACTTTTGTGGATCATGTCCACCCAGCAATGCTGCACTTGTACCCTGATGATGATGGCTAGTTTTCTCTGCCTGCCTCTCTGGACTCATAGTCACAAATCATGGGGAGCAGTGTGGAGTAGTGGTTAGGGCTCTGGACTCTTAACCGGAGGGTCGTGGGTTCAATCCCAGGTGGGGGACAGTGCTTCTGTACCCTTGAGCAAGGTACTTTACCTAGATTGCTCCAGTAAAACCCAACTGTATAAATGGGTAATTGTATGTAAAAATTATGTGATATCTTGTAACAATTGTAAGTCGCCCTGGATAAGGGCGTCGGCTAAGAAATAAATAATAATAGTAATAATAATAATAATAAATCACATTTGGTGTTTTTGAACCAAAAGTTAAACAAGGTCGATGTCATTGCTGCGATCAGGTGCACTGCCCTCAGTTCCAGCGCATTGATGTGGGCGGACTGCCACCTACCAGTCCAGACCCCATGGGTCCCCCAAGGTTGGAGGCGTCCGTGGTCAGCACCTCCCTCTGGTGTATTACACCCATAGCAGGGCACACCAGCATGACCGAGACACCGTCAGCCAGCGATGTCTCTCTCGGGCTGGGTGAAGTACTTGGGCATTAAGCCATGCCTGCAAGGGGCGCATATGGAGGATACCGAGAGGGAGGACAGAGGAGGCTGCGGCCAGCAGACCTAGCAACCGTTGGCACAGCACCATCTGCACTGACTGTCTGAGATGAAACAGGGACAGACAGGCTTGCAATGCGCTTACCCTGTCGGCCGACAGGGAAGCGATCATGGAGCGGGAATCCAGCCGGATCCCCAGGAAAACCGTCACTCGCGCCGGCTGCAGGGAGCTCTTCTCCAGAGAGCCCCAGCCGGGTAAGATGCTCCGTCACTAGAGCCGTGTGAGACACGGCTTGCTCCCGCGACTGGCCACAGATGAGCCAGTCGTCCAAGTAATTGAGTACCCTGACCCCCTGCAGCCGCAGGGGTGCCAGAACTGTGTCCATGCACTTGGAGAAAGTCCTGGGAGCAAGAGACAGACCGAATGGCAGAACACAGAACTGCCCCAAAACACGCTGCCCCAAAAGGCGATGCGGAGGTACTTTCTGTGGCCAGGAAGTACGCATCCCGGAGGTCCATGGTCGCAAACCAGTCACCTGGTCGGACGGACTGGAGAATGTGACGGGTAGTTAGCATCTTGAACTACCTCTCCTTCAGGAATATGTTCAGGCCTCTGAGATCCAAAATGGGACGGAGCCCGCCATCCTGCTTTGGTACCAGAAAATACCTTGAGTAAAAACCATCCTGTTGACATGGGCGTTCTACAAGGCGAATTGCACGCTTTGTGCGTAAAGCGTCCAATTCTTGTGTGAGGACAGAGGCCTGTGTGGGATCAGACACCAACGTGTTCACAAGCCCCTGGAAGGGTGGAGGTCCAGCTCGAAACTGGAGTGAGTAGACGGTTGCAAGCACCCACGCGTCGGTGGTGCATTGCCTCCATGCCAGAAGGTGGTGCTGGCTGAACAGGTGCAGGGCCTGAGGCCGGAGCCCGTCAGGGTTACTGCTGCTGTTGCCGAGCCTGCTGGGCTGTGTTCGGCTGGCGTTGCCTCTGTTGAGGGCACCTCTAGGATCTCTTCTGGGCACTGAGGGTCGGTTGCGGGGGTACTGCCTGCTTGGCCAGTGCACACAATGGTCTGTGGTGCAGCAGCTCTGGGTCGCCATCGCTGGGTATGTGTGGGTCGCAGAAGCAGCTCTGTGAGCTGCTTTGACGACTCCCTCACACGGTGAGATCGCTGCAGCATCTCTTCCATGGCTGGCCTGAACATGTAGCCGGGGGTGATGGGCGCGTTGAGCAGGGACACTTTGTCCACGTCCGGGACCCTGGCCTGGTAGAGCCAAAGCTGGCGTTGCGCAGCCACAATGGCTCCCAGGTTACGTCCGTTAGCTTGGCAACTGTGCCGAGCTATGAGGAGCAGCTGGTCATTCACCAGCCTCAGCTCCTTAATAATATGAGGAGAAGGCTGGGCAGACAGGTCCTGCAGCAGCTGCGATTGGTACACTGCCAGTGCCCCCGCACTGTATGCCCTTTTTAAGTGCATCTCAGTGACCCTACACTGTTTATTTGGGTTTATTTGTTTATTAAGAGACAGCTCCGAAATAGTCGGTGTCTGCATTAAGGCAGCCACCGCAGAATCAATGGGAGCCCTAAACAGAAGGGGTCCTCTAAACAGAAGGGGTCCTCCTTTCTCCCTTCGAATTTGCCTTCCTCCATGGAGGCGGCCAGGGACACCACATCGTCCTGCTCCTCCTCAATCAGCTGAGACTGAGGGAGATGAGGGACCAGTACTGGAGCTGAGGGGGTCTCCAGTACCCCAAAAGCCGGAGTGGGTGCAGCGGGAGCTGTCAAATTGAAAAGACACTCCAACAACAACTTGCTTGCTAGCTACGTTTGCATTTGTGGCCGTAAGGCTGACACATCTGCATTGGGCGAGTGCCTGCGCTTCTTCACTTTCTTGGTCTTGTGCTCCAGAGAGCGAGACACAGACAGAGCACTGCGGCTTGCAGATGGCTCATGCAAGGGGCTCCTCGTGAGTGTCAGCAAATGCCACGGAGAGCCAGAGGAGGTTGAGCGGCCTTCAGCGCGGTCTACCCTCTTAGCCTTGGACCTCTTTTGAAAGCTAGCGAACACAGTACAAAAGGTGGGATCTGCCAGCGCTCGCCGGGCATGATCACCACCCCGGCATTGGACGCACAAATTGTGGCCACCCTCTGGAGGAAGGCTGACCCCACATCTCACACAATCGTGGAACGACATGGTGAGGAAGCCGTGTACAGATGGACAAATGTGCAGGGTGCTCTCCACGGGAGTGCTATGCACCTGTACCGAGCACCGGGTAAGACACTGGGGCTATGCACGGGAGTGCTATGCACAGGGTAATGCACAGGGCACAGAGTACCGATGGATGTACGGGGTGCTATTCACTGGGTAATGCACGGGGCACAGAGTGCCGATGGATGTACGGGGTACTATGCACGGGAGTGCTATGCACCGGGTAATGCACGGGCACGGAGTACCGATGGATGTACGGGGTGCTATTCACTGGGTAATGCATGGGGCACAGAGTGCCGATGGATGTACGGGGTACTATGCACGGGAGTGCTATGCACCGGGTAATGCATGGGCACGGAGTACCGATGGATGTACGGGGTGCTATGCACTGGGTAATGCACGGGGCACAGAGTGCCGAAGGATGTACGGGGTACTATGCACGGGAGTGCTATGCACCACCGAAAAAGGCCCAAAATGCTATGCACTGGGTTAATGTGCTATAAGCTGCCGAGCCGGAGCTATGAGGCGCGACACACTAAAACAACTGTAGTCGGTTCGAAGACAGGAACAGTACCACAAACCGAGACACAAAACAATTTGTCGTGGACAAAATCCAAAATGGACGAAGTGAAGACAAGTCTGCTCAGGTTGACCTCTGAACTATAATGTTTTTCAATAGATCAGTAGTATGTGAAATCCACATATTGAATGGAATATTATTGACTGAATAGATTAACTGAAGTTTATGTCACATCATGACAAGAATGTGATTAGGACCACCCTGATAGTAGGTACAAGCCCTAAGTGTAAATGTCAACTTGTGAGAATGATAATCCATAGTGCACTTCTCAAAATAAGACCCATGGAAATGTATGTATTTATTAGATTGTGTGTTTGGTGCATATGCTGGTGAACTTACCCCAACCAATGAGAGTGAATCCCCAAAGATACTTTCTGTCAGAGAAGAATGTCATGAAAATGAGGCTGTGGAGATAAAGTCCTTCCACCAGAATCCAGTAGTAGTTTGTTGCCAAGAAATATAGGAAGAGTGTCACAGCTACCTTGCAGCCAACCTAAAATAAAAAATAAGACCATCTCAGAGAAGGCTTTAAGAATATTTAGTGGTTACAGACAGAAAAATGTGTCTTTCCCATTAAACCTGCTTTTGTCCACAATGGCACAGATTTATCAAGGTCGTTTAGACTAAATTTATTTTGCAACTGCTTTTGTGACAGACAGTAAGAAACTGTGACATGCCTCACGTTACAAATGTAGTAATACTGCTAAGCAACTTTGTAGGGTTATTTAATGACTCAGATTGTTTTTTTTTATTTTTATTTTTGCAACAGCAGGTTTATTTTCATTTTTCAAAATCATATATTTTTTTCTTTTTACTAACACATTTTTATCAACCTATACCACACTGGAATAAGTCACAGATGTTTTTGGAGCATTTTACAACACCAGAGAATCTACATGGTCTGCATCAACCACTTATCCTGTGATACTATGCATAGGTGGTTGGTGGAATCTAGGTAGATTCCTTGGTGCTATAAAACAATCCAGCCATGAAATGAACTCCTAAATTCCAAACTGCAAGCTTTGTTTTAGTTATGAATAGAAAATGATACCAGCATTTCTTCATAAAAACAATTTTGACTTACACTGGGCAATCTTAGGCTCTGAAGCTTCAGTTCCATACAGTATTCTGCTGTATAGCCTACAAAAAATACTGTACTTGTTAACTGTATCACTTGATTTGTTTGAATATTGATTTAATGTCTTTGGTGTTTTTATACCTAGACCTTTCTACCACAATCCAATCGACACATTTACATTCACAAGACCTTTTGTTACTTACAAACTGAGTCTTGTCTGCAGGGGGGGCCTCTGTAATGGATTTAAGGTCCTCCACACTAACTTGCTCCATGTCTTCCAGCGCCGACCCAGAATACAACACGGCATCTTTCACAAATATACTGATGGCCCTCAGCATAAACGAAACAAAGAGGTGCATGTGGATGTAGTTCCTGGTACAGTGAAGTCGCCTGCATGGAATCAAGACAGCAATTTCATTCTTGTGATTTTTGAATGTATTTATGAACTTAAGGATGGCTGCTGTAGATGTCTTATTACTCAAACAGATATAGGTCTCTAACTGAAACAATTTTAACGCATACTAAACAGTGTAACTTGGGTGTTTAAGGGTTTAAGTGACTGGAATTGGTCACCAGGTCAATCTGGTTTCCAGAAAATGAAAAGCGATTGTTGTACAGAAGTTAAAGCTGAGATCTAAAATGGCATTTTGGGACGCATATGATCTACCCTGCAAGTTAATTTTTAAAATCTCTATAAAGCGACAGTTGCACGCAATATATATTTGTGACAAAACTGTGTGATTACTGTATTAGAAAAGTACTTGGAGATCCACCAGCCACCATCCTGCCCTTTTGATTCACTAGCTGCATCTGACCGCTCGCAGACCATTTATTAGTTGTCTTAGGGACATTCGCCATTCCTTAGTCCAAGCTATCCGTTTAGCTCCATTGTATAACTTTGCCTCATAATAACCCTACATTTCTACTCTGCAGTACTCAAACACTTCCTGTTCTTGGGTATGCCATGTTCATTGCATACAGTATATGGTTTTACATTTACAAAAACTGCCCTATTAGATAATGATGACTGAGATCATTATAATTTGTGCACCAAGGTTATGAAAATCAAGCAACTGTAACAGTGCATGTAATTCTTTTTAAAAAAAAAGGGAAAGAGTAAAATGGCCCAAACTATTTTAAGACAGTAAAATATATGTATCTCAGATGGAAAGCATTTTCACATGGAATAAGTTAGGCATTCAATATAAAAAGTTAGACTGTGGTTGAAACCCATTGAATGGAATGTTAAAGATGTGGGATAGTGCAATTTGATGTCATTGACTTTTACAGTGGTGGGGGTGAGGGTGGATGGGATAAATTATAGTATTCTGCTCAAAACATTTTATTAACTTTTACCACATTGGGGGGAGGGGGGCAATGATTGGGCTCATGTTTTAATTTTGGGTGTGGCTCTCATATTTAGTTTATTAACTATATTTTAAATGTATCTAGCAGATGCTTTGGCATATCCCAAAGATATTAATGCCTCTGTGAAATATCCCTACAAAGCAGATCCTGTGATTGTACATTATGGCTGTAGCTTTTTTCTGTTTAAAAAAGGATGCACAGAAAACCCATTTAATCTCTTTTCAATATGAATTAAGTTTCCTGCCCTTAGAATGATTTAAGCGGTATATAGTTTTCTTGAGATGATTGAATCATTGCATTCATATCATAAGAAATCAATCTATACTAATAAGGATATCCTGCATCCTCCACCTAAACTCTTCTATAATACAGCAGATCACATTGCCTCATACAGAGGACAAAACTTTCAATAAAACACCAGTAAGTAAAAGCCTTATGATTAAAACACACCTATTTAACACATAAAGAAAATCATATACAGTATATGACTAAAAGCTGTCTTCTGTTACCCAGTTAATCTGCAGAGTATCCATCTTTATTCTATCATTGGGTTTTTGACTTATTGTAATTAATCTAAATCATTTAATTGGTTTAAAATAGTTTGGGACTGTAATAGAGAAGGTTATCCACTGACAGACAGGGAAAGATACAGAGGGATGCTGACATGCCACTTGGGCGTGCAGGATTCATTTACAGCAAATACACAGCAGGTGGACATGTCCCGGCATAGTGTCTAGTGATAAAAGGGTCCAGCTGATACACCTCAAGGCTGCCATGATTCAAGGGCCAAGACCATTCTTGCTACCAGGACAACAAAGCTTAAAAGCCGACTTTCAACCACCATGTAGGGTGCTTGGTGTGCCAATGATTAAAGAAAGGGCTTGTTATAAGGAGGTTCAATCCCAGCTCAGCCAATGATTCATTGTGTGTGACCCTGAACAAGTCAATTGACCTTCTTGTGTTCCGTCCTTCGGATGAGACGTAAAACCGAGGTACTATTGTAAGTGACTCTGCAGCAGCAGTTGTGATGCATAGTTCACCCCCTAATCTCTGTAAGTCACTTTGGATAAAAGTGTCTGATAAATGACTAAATAATAATAATAATAATAATAATAATAATAATAATAATAAGTATAACTGGGAGTGGAGCTTGAAAACTGATTGTACGAAAACCACTGACCACTATATGGGGACTGGGGTCAGGTTTTTAACCCTTTGCGGTACATTGTCGGACTGGGTCCGACATTGCAATTATTCCCACCAGGTCCTTTGTTGGACCCTGTCCGACATCATTTTAAAAACGCAAAAAACGCAAAAAAGTCGGTTTTTCAACGGAAAAAGCCGAGAAAACCATTCAATGGCCGAGTGGGAATGAAAGGAGCCGAGACAAGCCGATTAAAAAAAAAAAAAAAAAGGCGTATCTCATGAATAGTCATAGTACCCCATTGGCATCAGATGGGGCGATCGTATGGAAACAAGCTGGGAGTACAGTATCAGCGCACAGACACTATCACTGACATTTGCAGAGCTTTTTTGAGATGTTATAGCAATAAAATAATGACTTGGATTGCATTATTGAGGAGTTTGGTGATAAAACAAGTCATCAGGAGACGATTGATCGGTATGTACGACTATTATTATTATTATTTTTTATTTGGTAGCATATGTGAAAGCGATAGCAAACAAAAGGGTGGGGCGGGGCTGGAGATGCCTAGTGAGTGCTTTGTTGATATGCAGGGCCATTTAAACCCGTTTGACTGTGAAAAAAAATACTTTTAAACAGCGCGTCTAAAATTAACTGCGCGTGTAAAAATTAATTAGACCTGGCGAGCCTGACGCAGAATTAATAAATGGACCGCAAAGGGTTAATTATTATAGGAATAGGGATTAGTTTAGGGATTTGAAATCCCAGCAAGTATAGGAGTGGTTGTTAGTGGGACCTCATGTATAGCGGAATGCACCTTTTGTTTGTTTTTCAATGTTTTGTTTTGTCTTCTTGCATTTTCTATTCCATTCATTTTGTTGTATATCCCCAACTAACTTGGTAATGACCTTTGAATAGTTGAGGTGGCATTGAAGTACAGGTTGATTTTTTTTTTATTCAGGAAAAAGGTATAGAGAGGAATAGAGAAATGGGACTGTACATAATTACTGTCATAAGAACATAAGAAAGTTTACAAATGAGAGGAGGCCATTCGGCCCATCTTGCTTGTTTGGTTGTTAGTAGCTTATTGATCCCAAAATCTCATCAAGCAGCTTCTTGAAGGATCCCAGGGTGTCAGCTTCAACAACATTACTGGGGAGTTCCAGACCCTCACAATTCTCTGTGTAAAAAAGTGCCTCCTATTGTTCAGACGTCTGGCTCCCTCAGTTCAACCTTTCCCTCTACCCATTACTCCATTCAACGAACTGGTTTTCAGCTAAAGTCATACATTCACAATCTTTTGTCTTCAGCTCATTCTAAATTGTTCTTCATCCCCAATCGCATTGTCCCATTCATCCGTATAGATGCAGCAACATCAGCAGCCAACGTTAAAATCAACCAGTCCTTTCTCAGCGGTGGAATCTTACATTCGCTCTTCACTCCTCGATATTATTCCACTGAACAAAGTATTGCTAGCATGCCCGGAGTGGGGGCTATCTCTCCACCAGGACCACCACAGGTTTCCTCCCACAAAAGAGGCAGGGTTTTTCCTCTCCGCCAAGCGGTTAGATTAGTTAATTATTTAGTTAACCTATATATATAATTGTAATTAATCACTAACTTTCATTTCTAACTAACAATTTTCTCTCTTCTTTGCATTGGTGGCGCTGCTATGAGAGCTGGGGTCCTCTTTTGGGGCAAGTGAAGCTCACTTCACGACCTTAGAGGCCGACAACGTAGCCTCGCCCACCAAGAGGAAGGTTCCTGCTGGCCAGAGGGGACGGCCAAATAGCTTTACTATATTTTCGTTTTCCATTCTCCTGCTAATCTATTAATTTGCACCCGTGCCAGTCTCCCCCTTCGGAGAGTAAAGCTTGCTCCCAACTTCCGAGCTACTCATTTGACTCAACTGTCGAAGGTGGCTCTTACAGCTGAGGTGGAGACCCTTGGCCTCTTTATGTGTTTATTTCTTATTCTCTTTTCCAATGCTTTTGTTCTCCCTGCATAGATTGTGAGGCTCTCCATGCAGCCTTAGAGAGCCAGCCGAGTCTGACCTTTCTCGACTAGACGACTCAGTAAGCCAGGGAGACCCTGGTTTGTCCTCCTATCCTTCCTTAGTTTCCCCTTGGGGGAAGTCCGTCGCTTCCCGACCTTGGAGATCGATCGGTTCAGCCTCACCTCAGCGAGGGCAGTTCTCCGAGTAGTCAAGGGGAAACCCCTAATCTACTACTAAGTCACAAGCACTTTGTCTATTCTAGTTGTCTTTTTTCTTTATGCAGGCCTGGCTCCTGCCTTGTGAAATATCATTTTAAACCCATTTTTTTATGTTATGCCATTCAGGACAATGCCCTGTCTATACCAATACAATCTTTGTGCTGAATGGAGAGAATGTTGAGAATCAAACCTAAGCAAATGAATAATACAAATCATGACCACTCCACTGATTGAGAGTGGATTGTTTTGTAGGCCGACACCTCGAAGGCCTTACATAGTGTCAGCAAAATGCAATATGAAGAATACGATTTTTGAGTTTGCACATGTACAATGTTTAAATTGATCATACACACAAACAGACACTGTTCTGAATTACCATTCTTACTCTAAAGATTGTCTGGTGTATTCAGGATAATACATTCCAATTGTACTAAAGGTGTTTTCATTTTGGAAATTGCAAATGAGGAATCCCATTTGTTATCCTAATATAAAAGGTAATTTCCCTCACTAGTATTGGGACTGTAGTAACAGTACTTGACATTAGCAAATGACCCCAAGTGTGTGGGAAACAAACTAATTCTCAATCAATTCAACATAAATCAACATACTACATTTTTTTATATACAGTATGTGCATATTGTGAAGAAGTGTTGCTTGTAATAATCAAACCAAACTGAAATGAATTAACTGAAAAAGCCGTAGCGTGTGTTTATTTACAAACAAAATAAGATAAACCAAAAAAAAAAGCCTAATCCATTTCTGAGGACTTAATTCATGTTTTCCACTCTCTAGCAACAGGGCAAGTTAAGCTTGTTCCCTTGTAAAAAACAAATAACCGTAACCAAATTGCAAATCCGAACTTTGTCAATAACACAGTGTCACAAAGTCAGTTTACTGGTATACCTGTGTTTTTATTGAATCACTTTCCTAACACACACTTTACAGTTCTCTCACTCTCACTCTCCTTCCAAACACTCAACTACACAACCCACATCAAACATTCATCCTTTGTTCTACCTCAATCACTCAGTTAAACAATTAAACACAATTTCCATCACCACACACACGTGCACCCATTTGCAGATCCTCTGCTCTGTACACACCTTTTCCCTACTCTGTCACAATAATGTACACTTTTGAAAAAGAAAATTTGCATCCCTCATATTTCATAAATTGAGGTCCAGAGGTACTGAGATCAATAACATGGAATTACTCCAGATGCGTGACATATGTAAGTGTCATGCACACCACATCACTAGAAATCCCAATTCAAAAGCCCTGGCAACTGGTTTACACTCTAACAGTGCCTGAGGAAACAAATAAACATCACCTTCACTTGGATACTGCCGGTAGGGATTACAGCCCCAGTAAAATGAGAACCTTAACAAGCCTTCATCTCCCTGGAGCTTTTACTAACATAATTAGAATGTCCTGTAAGTGGTCCTCGAGACTAACTGAAATAATTGGGTGATTATTTATGAATCTTCTCCTAGACAACAACAGCTACTGCAGATTCGACTTACCTAAAATACCCCAGGATGACAACAGCAACCATTAATGATCCCAACGAGACAGAGTAACCCACAGTGTAAATCAAATACAGGCGGTCAAAGACTTCCTATAGGGGAAGAGAGAGAAAGAAAATAACCTTTATGAGTCAAAAATAGCTGGTAATTACTACACAACACAAAATAACAGGTACAATAGAAACTGAACCTGAGCATCCAATACTAAGTGCTTAATTATAATGCATTCTCCGGGGTACATGCAATGTAATTAAGACACACACAGCTAAATGATCTTTTGCTTTCTAAGAAGACAATGCCACGTTAAAATGTAATTGATTGCTTCACCTACTGTAATTATACCTTTTCAGTATTGCAAACAAGCATTTGGAGTATGTTAAACCACAGACAAAGAAGCAGCCAGACCACAATCTTTCACTGCATAAACACACAGAGCCATTCATAAATATCACAGAAAGGCAATGGTTATCTGTATAAGATACATATTCTCTCTATTAGATACATATGTTATGTTTTTATGTATGTGACCAGGGCTACTTTATGGTTAAAGAGCCATACTGATAATGAGGGAGTCCTTCAATAGCAATACTAAACATATACATATTATTAACATAAACAAACAAATACTGAAAAACATAAAAAGGTGAGTTTACTATAACTAAGTAGTTGACTAAATAGACACAAAGATATTTTTAAAAATGATAGCCCTTATTTAAAATTATCAATGTTATAGACACAACGACAGTCTGTGGTATCACAGCAAGCAGTGATTCAGCATTCAGGATGATTTACACAGGAGACAAATCCACATATTGGGGGTCATACATGTTTTGTTTTTTTAAATGTGTAATATTTTGTCTGCAAGTATTATGTTCCTTGTCATGTAACTTACAG
Organism: Acipenser oxyrinchus oxyrinchus; assembly: GCA_030684275.1. Lineage (NCBI taxonomy): Eukaryota > Metazoa > Chordata > Actinopteri > Acipenseriformes > Acipenseridae > Acipenser > Acipenser oxyrinchus. The sequence continues at coordinate 81,771,496 of CM060249.1, forward strand.
TATGTCATATTGACACAGAGACAACCAACCTGTCAAAACTTCTATAAGCAGTACTGCAGGCAAAAGATGCGTGGTGCGCCGTTTATTTAAATCCAAAAATAAAATAAAAAGTTCAAACATAAAACACTTGCTCAAAATAAACAAAACCCAGGTCAGGCTGGGTGATCGCCTTCACTGAACCTATAAGTTTTGGTTTAAATAAATTTCTCTCCTCTCGCTCTCCCGTACTCTCCTCTGTACACCCACCTGGAACCGAGAGCGCTGCAGGTTTATATGCAGATGACCATCTCCCGATTTAGCAACAAATTAATCACTTAATTCGGGAGATGGCCACCTTCTGCACAACGTTTTTAATTACTCCTGGCAGAGGACGAGTGACTAACCTCGCCTCTGCCAGAACACGTTTTTAATAAAAACAAAACAATAACAAAATCTGCGGCGCTTCGCCGTCATATAAATACATACTGTGTATATATATATATATATATATATATATATATATATATATATATATATATATATATATATATATATATTTGCAGATATTTAGCAATGAAATATTTATTTCCAGAGTAAACATTTTTTGGCGCCATTTCCAACAATGCTGTATTTGTGTGTAAAGCTACTTTTTTGCTTCTTTTCTAAAATCCCCATTTGCAAGTTAATTTGGTTATTTTACTGAGCAATAATATATTTTAATGGCAGTTACTTTACGCACATTTTATTTACACAGTGCTGTTTACTATATTATTTGTTAAAGTTTGAATAAGCACTCATGTTGTAAAATGTATGACTGAGTGCAATTCATGTTGACTTGACCCCTTTCCCTGTGAAAAATATAAATAATAATAAAAAAAATCTTCTGAATACTTTGAACGCATCCCAACTACTGAGTGGCAGCAAATTCCTACATTTCTATTGGAGAATTGTAACACGCATGCGAGATTTAAAATGAGATGTTCTTGTTCGCGAGATTAAAAGCTATACAGTCAGAACTCACATATCCGACCCTATAAAATTTTGACTTCAGTGACAGTTAAACGAGTATGACGCATATCTGATTATTTCATTTTGGCCCATTCCAACCCTTGTCCATTTTTTCAGGGAATACAAAAAAGATACAATAGGTTTCCATTTAGATGTACTGTAGTTGGTTTTGTTGGTACTATATTTTTAACAGAAGAAGTATTTTAATTCAGAGCGATATGATTCTGAAAATATCACTTGCCAAAAGAGAGGACTGTGGACACGTGGACTGTAATACATTACATACTTTTACATCCGGAATGTATTGTATCAAATTCCCCATTAACGACTCAACAGCAAAATGAAATCAAAATGTTCCCCATGCACAGAACTGCGCAAAAACTTAAACGCAATGCAATTTAGCAAAAGATTTAAAAAAAACAACCAAGATTACAGAGTTAAAAAAGTATCCAGTCAGGATTCAAAATTGCAGAATATAGTGCTTGTTAAGGCCCAAATGTCACAGTTCACTTGCAAATGAAAATGCACAAAAGTAACTAAAGATCACAGATTTAAAGAAAAAGGAATCACAGTATCTAAAACTGTTTAATGATTAACTTTTACATTACCGTAGCTTGTCTCGTTCGCTTTGTTTTTGCTACATTTTCATGTGAAATTGGAGGAAGCGCTGTGCACGATAAAGGCATGTCAGAAAAAAAATGCGTGCTGTGAAGGATAAGCAAGTACATTGTAACATTGAAGAGGTGGGCTTTGTATCAGAAAACTGGTGAGTCGGAAATCGTGTGTGACGGGTAAGAGCATTTATTTGTTACATATATATGTAATGGGGCGGTAAAACGCGACTGACATGTATTTGGGTAACGGATATCCGAATGCTGACTGTATTACAGTATGCTGATAGGGAGTAGTTACACATTCGTGGAATTTAAAAAAGAATTGCAAAATGTAGCGAAATGTAAAAGAAAATGCCTAAACACCCCAAAACCCCAGAAGAATATTCCTGTGTCTATAAGGATTTCATTGTGTAAGAGCAAAGGAAAGACGGTACAATGGAAATGTGCAAGTACTGTCGAGCTACAATACATATTGTGACAGAAAAAAACAAAAGTAACCGAAAACAATAATATTATACAGTATATAAAAAGTGAAAGCCTGAAAAAAAACAAAAAACGATTTACATATAACTTGAAAATATCTAAAAATAAGCACAGAAAAATGAAATAATAAAAACCGAAAAACAAGTGGTAGTTATAAGCTACTTTGCAGCCAACACAGTTTATGACAGTATTAATTAATTCATTAATCAATTAATTAAACTGCTGTTGACATCATTGGAAAATATATTATTATAAATCATCTAATAAAATGTAGCTATGTTGTATATTTGTAAAAGAAAACTAAATCAAATCTTTTTTTTTTACATACATGCTTAGGAATAGACAAAATCAAAAGGCAGATATCACTGCTTACAGCACTGCTGGGAATACCACAAACTCATTAAAATAAATCACACCACAGGAAGTCCCAAAGTATTGGACATTACTTTAGATGATTGCAAGCCACAACATGGTAGCACTGAGCACTGCACTATAGCAACACCTCTGCAATATCACATTACCTCTCAGAATTAGCTCCAGTGTCTGATAGATACAGTGTGATTCTCATGTAACTCGTGATCATATGGGTAGAATTTATTTATAAAATGGATTGTTAGAATACTGCATGCTGATTGGTCCATCAAGGTTCCAAGCCGTTACAATATCTAGCACAATGTCACGATTAGCAACTACTTAGGAAGAAAGGCAAATCACTGCATCTGTACTAACCATGTATCACTGCGCCACCAAAATCAAAGAAAACACCTGTCAAATACCTGCTGTCATGGAAGATACTGAAGACATCAAGGTGTCTTGTCATATCTTCCAGTTTATATTGATTTGCACTACAAATCAGTTTGCAATTTTAAACAAGATGCTGTTTTGGTATTTGATTTGTAGTACAACAATAATTTCATACAGCATATAAAAAGCAAAAGCGACTGGACGCGGGCGAGTGCCGAAAAACAGTGGTAACTTTGGGATTTGCCCAGAAGCCCTTGGCGAAACTAGATTGGTCCGGGCAAAACTAGACTCGCCAGACCATTGGGTTTCGCCCTTAACATATACTTACATTAATAAGGATGCTGCAGATCATTTCAGATTCTTGCTGGATTGTTCATCTTCTGTATGCTTAAAAAAGGTTTAGAAAACGGTTTTGTGGGGTATTTATGGTCAGACAAAGGGTCTATTCTCTTGGTTTACACACTATTTACAGGCTGGGAGAAGCCCTTCTCCTAGCATGTATAGCGTGTAAACCAGGTGAGAATAGCACCCTATGTGACCAGCTCTCTCTCTTTTTCATTAATTACTTTTGTGTGGGTGTGTTAGTTATAGACCTTACATCATTTTTTATCTGGACAATATGACATGATTTTACTGACCTCTGTTTAATTGTTTCATCGGGGGAATGTTTTTAGTCATTGCTGGTAAAGGTTAGTCCATTCTGACCATGATCATTGTTAAGAAAAAGTATCCTTCCAGGTTTTGTACCAAAGCACCACAATGAACCATATTATAATTATATTTTCATTGCATTAAACCTATATTGACTAGTTCTTTTTTGTAATCAATATAGGGCAACTGAAATTCATCCCACCTGTTTTATGTTACATAAATACAATTTAACCCACTGCCAGCCTATTTTATGGATCCATGGAGAGCTTTGTATACCGTATTTAAAAGAACCCTTGTTAACCTGGTGGATTATGTTAATTTTAACCACACACTGACCCATCAATCATGTGATGCACAGATGAACTCTCTATGTATCCTTTAAAAACTCCAGCTTAATCAAAAGAAACTCTTCCTAATCAAATTAGCATGGCTTCAAAGTACTAGCAGTCATTTTTGCCTAATGAGCCTCATTATGTCTACATTTGTATAGATTTATTGAAAGAAACAGCTGCACAGAATGTATGTAATTAATATCATCTCTTTCCCCGCTATCTGGTTCTGATCAGAAACCCTATATGCATCAAAGTGGTGGGTAGGCTGTTATTTTGGTTGTTAATAAAAGGGTAATTTTATAAGACTGGAAATGTAGTATTATATTTGACTGCTTCCCCATTTTCTTAAGATTTCCTTTTAAGGCTAAACTACCTTAACTATCATTTTAGTTTTGAGTATGTATTATACTTAAGCAATAAGGCATGAGAGGGCATGGGTTGTGCTGGACATTGTCACTTCTTGGTGCTTTGTTTGGCACAAGACTTGGTTAGCACAGGTGCAGTGATTTGCCTTTGTTCCTAAGTAGTTCCTAATCATGACATTGTGCAGGATTTTGTAACGGCTTGGAACCCTGATGGACCAATCAGCATGCAGCATTCTAACAATCCGTTTTATAAATAAATTTTACCCATATGATCACGAGTTACATGAGAATCATACTGTATCTATCAGACACTGGAGCTAATTCTTAGATGTAATGTGATATAGTGGTGGACATTAAATAGCTTGCATAGGTGTTGCTATAGTGCAGTGCTCAGTGCTACCATGTTGTGGCTTACAATCATCTAAAGTAATGTCCAATACTTTGGGACTTCCTGTGGTGTGATTTATTTTAATGAGTTTGTGGTATTCCCAGCAGTGCTATTGCTGTGATATCTGCCTTTTGTTTTTTTTTCTATTCCTAAGCATTTATGTTACAAATATACAAGGTAGCTACATTTTGGAGTAGTGGTTAGGGCTCTGGACTCCTGACCAGAGGGTCATGGGTTCAATCCCCGGTGAGGGACACTGCTGTTGTACCTTTGAGCAAAGTACTTTACCTAAATTGCTCCAGTAAAAACCCAACTGTTTAAATGGGTAATTGTATGTAAAAATAATGTGATATCTGTATAGTGTGAAATAATGTATAATGTGATATCTTGTAACAATTGTAAGTCACCCTGGATAAGGGCGTCTGCTAAGAAATAAATAATAATAATAATAATAATACTGTCATGAACTGTGTTGGCTGCAAAGTAGCTTATAACTACCACTTGTTTTTTGGTTTTTATTTCATTTTTCTATGCTTATTTTTAGATATTTTCGAGTTATATGTACATTTTTTTATTTTTTCAGGGCTTTCGCTTTTTATATACTGTATAAAATTATTGTTTCCGGTTACTTTACTTTTTCTCTGTCACAACATGTATAGTAACTCGACAGTACTTGCACACTTCAATTCAATTTCCCTTTGCTGTCTTCCACAACGAAATCCTTATGATTACGGGCATATTCTTCTGGGGTTTTTGCTCTGCGGTGAATAAGTTTTCCACAGCTGCATAGTGTCCTGCTGACTGTAAACACCCAGTACTGTAATATTATCTTCATGTACAAAATAATGTTATAAGACAATAAAAAGTCGGAGCTAGTTCGTCTCTGACAGATTGGGCACATGTGAAGTCAATCAATCATGTTGGTCCCATAAATCTTACCTTCTCATGGTTCTGGCTGTAGTGTGTGAGGAACTTGGCACACTCTGTATAATTTGCCCAAGTCCTGTTGTTGCTTGGAGCAAGCTCCCAGCTACCATTCATGTCACACCGCCGATAGGCATGACCTGACAGAAAAATCAGAACAAGAAAACAACTTTTATTTACTCTGTAAGTTTGTGAATCTGGACCACACTCATCCAAAGCACAATCGGGAGTTATACTAATCTGTCATTGCTAAAGCGTCCAACTTTCCAAAGCCTAAATCCGGGATATGTTATCATTTGCAAATACAGGTTACCCAGTGTTCTTTTAATGAAAACCCTTTCTCACCTCAGTTTAATGATATTTTGTGTGCGGTGCTTGTCTACAAGAGCCACTGACAGGAAACGATAGTTTACATTATTATTTATTTTAAGTTGCAACAAGTTCTGTGGAGCTGTGCTATGTGCTGAAGTCAACTAATATTTACTCTCTCTAATTGTTGTTCTGCATTTTATTTTATATCTGAGCGCCGATATAAAAATACATAATGAAAATAAAAATATTCAAGATACATTTCACTTTTTTGAATTTCGTAAAAGACAATTGTATCATCATGCTACCTCACTATAGTTAAGCAACAATATAAATTTAGCAAAGGTTTATACTTCAATTACGAATTCATTTCTTTCAGTTTAGGGGCAATTTTAAAAACCTGTCCTGTCTCAAAGTGTCTCCGGGATTATGGTAGCTTATGATTTGCCTCAGTCCATCAGGGTGGTGCTTAATTACCGTTGAGCTATAGCCAAACACAGGCGTTCATGAAAAACTGGACAAAAATGGGACAACTAGTCAAAAGTGGGACAAAAGTAAGATTTTAGGAAACTTGTGGGGAACCGGGACATGCTACCTAAAAAAGGGGGCTGTCCCGGAATAATCGTGAGAGTTGGTAGCTTTAGTCATTGTAGTGCATAAAACAGTAGAATCACGACGTGCCAGACTGCTCTAATTTCGGTGCCTAGGCACCTATAATGGATCAAGTACCATCCCCATTACATGGATGCTATTAAATTAACTGTATTGTTTAAAATGAAATAGTGTGTACACATGAGAAAAGGGAAATGTAAAACTTACCTGTTATTATTATTATTTATTTCTTAGCAGACCCCCTTATCCAGGGCGACTTACAATTGTTACAAGATATCACATTATTTTTACATACAATTACATAATTTTTTTTACACTTTATATTTTACATACAATTACCCATTTCTACAGTTGAGTTTTTACTGGAGCAATCTTGGTAAAGTACCTTGCTCAAGGGTACAGTAGCAGTGTCCCCCATCTGGGACTGAACCCACGACCCTCCGGTCAGGAGTCCAGGGCCCTAACCACTACTCCCCACTGTTGCACGGTTTGGGTTAAAAGGTGTAGATCGGGTTTGGTAAAAAAAAAAAAAAAGTTAATAATAAAAATGTTACTTTGATACGCATTGGTGTAAACGCTATTTCAATGGAGAGGTGCACATCTCCTGCGAAATGTATTTCCTAGTTACCCAAACGATTACATCTTCTGAATCACTATTTATTAACTTCAGAGGACACATTTATTAAGGGGAAGGAATGGAATTGGGGTTATTGAGAGAATTGATTTCTTAACTTAATGTTTGTTTGCTGAACTGTCCATGCCTGTTGGTTTAAAAAGCAAACTGAACTCATTACGGAGATTCTCTGGGATGCCATCTTGGATAGAGTGATTGTCAGGTGACTGTATTACTGAGCACTTTTGGTAAGGGGCAGTTCATTGTTGGACAGAAGGGGTGTAAAATGAAATTAACTAAGGTAAATCCTTCTTTTTTTTTTACTAATTATTATGGTGCAATTAAATTAATGATATTTGTCTTTTAATGTCAAAATGAAAATATTTAAATTGTAATTTAATAAGGTGGAAATTTGAGACATGTCTACATTATTTTGATACTTGTTGGTATATCCTGGAGGAGGCGATAACTAGTACCAGCTATATAAGGGGGGAAATGTGTTATTTGGAAGAATGGGTAGAGATCTGAGGTAGGCACTCTGCATTGACCTAGAAATTGATTGATTTTTTGTAGTTTTTTTGCATGCAATATTTTGCCAGAAGATATTTTTATAAATAGTTCTTTATTTATTTATTTGTTTTCATTTCAACACTTAATAAAATGTTTGCTTACAATACCCTTCTGCTTCCTGATGACCAAACATCACGGCCACTCAGAAACCCTACAGCCCATGATGCAATCTCGCTTCCAGGATGTTTCACAACAATAATAAGCTGTGGGGCAATCAAATCAGCCTTTCTGAGCTTTGTCATTGAATAAGGCTAGGCATTAGGAATAAAACAAATGGTATCCCAACATGCTAATTTTGATGTTATGCTTCAAAAACGTCATATACAGGAAACACATCTATCAGCACGTATTTTGGAGAAGAATGGGACAAGACTGAAAGGGTACTGTACGTACACCACACCATGTGTATGTATGTATGTATGTATGTATGTATTTGCTTAGTGTGGTGGCCACATTTATTGCATTGCCCCATTCGTTTACTGCTTTATCACTATATAGTCTGTTTTTCTATAAACATTTTTTGGTTTGTTATTGTTGATTTGCTATCGTGGTTATATTGAATTCTATAACGTTTGTATATACAGTACATATGATTTTCTCTTCATAATGCAAAAATATTGAAAGTCAGGACATATACAATATATTATGTTTATATGCCAAAAATGAAATGCATTCATTTATTTGTTTGTTTGATTAGTGGTGGACACACGTATTGCAGTACCCCAATATAGTTAGCTTTACTGCTTTATTACCATTTATAGTTAGTTTCTCTATAGAGCTTTTTGTGTTATAATTTGTTCTTTATAGACTTTTTTGTTGCTGTTGTTATTTTGCTTTCGTGGTTGATTTAAAATGTTTGTTTGTTTGTTTTAGAATGGGGTACCCCCCCGCCCCTGTGTATAGTTTGTATGTTGTATTTGTGTTATTGTTATGATTTATGTATTTTTAGATAGGACAAGCGAGGTGCCGTCCTTCATTATTTGTTATTGTTTTGTTTGGTTTTTAAATACCTTGTGAGGATGTGTGACTAATCATCTACTGGGTATTTAACTAGCTGACAGTCACGCATCCTTATTAAACCCGTGCAAAATGTGACCGAGGGATAATCAGATAATTGATAGCTGGTTAATCCCTCTGTCACAGATATAAAAGACCTGCAGTGTAGCTGTACAGGGCGGTGTTTTTGGAAGAAGGAATGAGAGCAAGTGACTGTTTTTTTTTTTTTTTTTTGTATTGCCAGTTACAAAAGTTCAGTGAAGGCTCTGCCCAGCCTGAACAGTTTTTTGTTTAAACATTTATTTTGGCCAATGTACCCTTTTGTTTTTGTAAAAGTGTTTGGTTTCGTGAAAACCTTTTTATTTTTGTTTGTTTAAATGAAAACACAGTGCCACAGTTCCTGTCTGTGGTCTGCATTCTTTCCTGGCCTGACGTTACCACTCAGTCATCCCTGTCACATGGTTATATTGAATGGTATAGCTTTTGTATATAAATATGATTTTGTCTTCATAATGCAACATTACTGAAAAAAACTGCATTAATGACTTGTATTTATTCACACATTTCAAAGTTAAAAGGATTTACATAAGATTTGGCAATGTACTTTCTGATATTTTGCTCAGTCTGGACCACTTCCATAAAATAGCTGACAGTGTTGCAAACAGGGCCATTTTCGCATGCATTTTGGCATACAGACCATGGCTCGGCCAAACTGTTATAGCTCCTAAAGACATCTGAAATCTGATTTTTTTTTTTAAATTGAAAAGTCTCATAAATCTTTTCAACTTTAACGTCCTAAAGTATATTTTCAGTATATATATATATATATATATATATATATATATATATTTTATATTGAATTGGCAGTTTTTACAAATATTATTTATTATTATTAATGTTTTTTTTCATGATTTTTTGGGTGGCAGGGCTTATATATATATATATATATATATATATATATATATATATATATATATATATATATATATACATTACACATCAAAATACACTACATCATTGAAAACAGCTAATTAAGACATATATTGGGTTTTAATTTCTGATTTAAGGTTGCCAAACTACAAGCACTAAAAACACAAAGTGTTCATATTCATGCCCATACATGGTCATTCTATGTGGGCAGGAAAGGGTTAAAGCTCAGGGCACTGGCTGTGTCACTAATTGAAACATGGCCTCAGGATAACTTGGACATTCTTAATTTTCCATTATATCAGGTTAGAGAAAGCAGACCCTTCAACATAAAGTATAGACTGCTTACCAGGAATAATGTATTAGAACAGGGTCCAATTCAATAAACAAAATGGAAGGCATACAGCAAGTCAATTATAAAAAATAAATACATAAATAGAAATGTCTTCATATAGTAAGAATACTACTATGACTACGACTACTACGACTAATAATAATAAATCCTAAACACCATAATTTACAGTGTTAAAAAAAAGTCTGCTAAAATACTGCAAACTGTACATTCATAAAAATTCAAAAAGTAGTGTTGATCATGATCTTTAATGAAAACCATCCCTGGTCAGTAGCCATATGTGATTATAGCCCCCCCCCAAATATTTTGTTGCCCTCCAGTCCCAGGTATTAACTTCTGCATACTTTACATGATCTCTTCTATCATACTGCTTTTGACCTCATTTGAATTTGAGTCCGTTAACCCAGTATATATTAATGGATCCTTAAATGAACTGCAGTTCAACAAACTGCAGTTTTCAAGAGATATTCCCCCTGAAAAAAAATATAGTGTAGGATTTAACAAGATCTAATCGTGGTCACTGCACACAGCACTCACCAGAGCTGCTTTCATTTGAAAACATTTCCTATGCAGAAAATAATCCCTGGAAGTGTCATATCATACACATTGTACAGCATGTAATTAAAGTACCAGTAAAAAAATGAAACAATAATGACAGCACTCAACACACTGTGCCAGCAGTTGTCAGACTTGCTACATTATAATTGATTGGGTTATGGAGGAAATACACAGCTGGTAATTTGTCAGTGTGGAAATGCAGCAATAACTAGTAACCAAGTATTATGTCTTTTTTTATTATAAATACATTACAACTATTGCTTTGTGTGTTTTCATATACATAGAGGGGGGTGTTGAGCAGAATTCAAATGAGATGGCCTGTCTACAATTACAATGTACTGTACCATTTATTTTGACGCTTGAATTATATATATTGTCTATGACTGTATACATTAAATAGCTGGCTTGGTGCGACAAATTGCTACTGTACAGTACAGTTACATTTTGATTGCAAATTAAATAATACTTCATGCATACACAAATATATTAAATTTCTGATCCAGACTGTTACAATATTTATCTAATAAGTGGCGTCAGCGCAAATAGACTATGACATGCGAAGCATGGGGAAAGGGTATGTCAGCGAGAACAAATCAGATATAAATCGTACTTAAGCCTGGAACCATCTATCCTATTTCTAAGTATTTCAAGAAAAAAATGTAAAAAGCTGTTATGATTAACTATAACCTAGTTGGGGAAGAAAGTTTCAAAAGAAAAAGGAACAAGTACTTAGTCATCCCACTATGTTCCATTTTAGTGTAAAGATTTCTCATGGTGAACTAGTCAGTGTCTTATGAAGTGCTTTTTGTTCTTTTAATAGATACAATTTTAAGCTCATAAATTATCAAGGGGTACGATTTTCATTATGAAATCTGTGGTTTATGGAAATCTATGTTTGGAGCCCCACACTATTCTTGGACTCACTTGTTGCACCAGCGCAATAAATTGTTTTGTGTTTTGTGATTTTATAATGTAAGCAGTGTCTATTTAAAACAAAACAAAATGGTAAACAGATGATTCATAAAATAAAATAAAAACTTGCAGCCAGCCTTACCTTTATGATTGAAGTCATAAATGTACTCAGGACATGGAGTTGAGACAGTCTTGCCAGCCAGGCCTTCAGGCCAACAAACAATGCCATCCCACTCAGGCAGACAGAAGCCATCTGAAGAAAAAAAATAATAATAATAATGAGTCCATTGAGATTGGGCAACTAGTATGAAATCACTCTTAGCATTTAATGCAGCAGAAAGCAATCCTGAAGAAAATAAGATTTCTAAGAAACAGGTTAGTCCATTGAGACTAACTGCTCAAATCAGTTTGTGAATTAATTCCCTTTTTTCTACTCTATTTGTCTACTCACATTTTTTGTTTGTGATCAGTATTACTGTTCTATTCTCCACCTCAAGTACCATAGCATAGGGAGTGGGAATGCTTTAAACAACCAGGGCTCAATGCTTATAAGTTCACACGCGTCCTAAACTGCTTTTAGCAACGTGATGAAGACCACACTTATTGTGTGAAAGTACAACCTATTGTCAAGAAGAAACAAGTAGCTGTTGACGGTAACAGTTTGGAAAATACATAATGTGTTATCTAAAGAGTAAGAGAAGGCAGCAGGACACAATAAAACCCACTGGCTCTATTGCTTTTCCTTTTTTGGCAATTGTTTGATACCTTTAGATTCCGCTCCATTGGATCAAATGTAAAATAGGTCCAGGGTGATGTGCTTACTGTATTAGTTGACAGAGTACACAGGGCCTTGTTCAATGAGCTGGCAAATTGATTTTTTTTTTTTTTTAACACACGTTAGATATCATTAAATAATATGGAATAAATGAATATGAATGCATTTAATCTCAAGAAATACATAGGCTACATTGAAGGGAATTTAATTTTTGGGTCACATTCAAGTGTATGTGGGGCAGCAGGTGCAGGTCCCAGTGCACCTGAATTTAAATTATTTAAATGGACTCCTTACGTTATTTTCTGATCATAATCAACATGCTGTCAAATTAAATCAAATACTGTACAGCTATAATAACAATAATAATGCCCTTTTTAGTGACTTCCTGGTAAAATGTCTGTAATTTTCTAGAGTAATTATTATTATTATTCCTTCAAAGCTATAGCACAAAACATTTTATTGACTATTTTAAACTGTACAATTAAAAAGAAACAGCAGATGAGAAGCGTGCAAGAGTGCAACAGATTTATAAAGTGCCTTTTTTTAAAGAAACATAGGTAAAAAAAAGAAAAGTCATAAGGAATTAAGATCTTTGACAAAATCAACTCTTTTGAATGATGCTGTGGTTCACTGAACCCTAAAATGCTATTACTGTACTGATCTCCTGCTGAATCCATTATTCACAGACTTCAGTAGTTGAAAAAAAAATCAACACATATAGTTAATAAATAGAGCTTGCTTGGTAAACTGGATTGTGATGAAGTGTAAGATTACAAGTATTATCATATTATATGGTTTTCTGCCATTGGTCATATGAGTTTGTCAAAGTCTATTAGTTTTATTGGTTTTTTTTTGCTTCTTTTTACAGATTGCTATTTGAGAGTCTGACATATCGACTTATGAATTTAAGGAAATCTATTTTACAACAGCCTGTAACAAATAATCATATATAGCCTAGTTCCACTGTTCCATTCCATTTGCAATGTTTGAATATTGTATGTCACAGAAACCTCACAGCATTCATCGTCCTGTTGCTCTCAAACCAGCACCAGAAGAGTCTATGGATAAAACCACCTTTAATCATCTAAGTGATTGTCAGGTCTCGCCATACCTGCCCCTAAAACAAATGGAGGATTTTGGCTTCAGTGCCGTTATCTAGCTTATGGAATTTTTGCAAGCGATAAAGTAATTGCTGTTTCTGATCCTGTGCTAGTTTAGCAGTTTCAGTTACTGAACATCACTGCAATGGAATTTTCTTCAAGTGCAACCCAATTGTGTTCAGGGGAGTCCATTTCAGGGTGGGAAGGAATGGGTGTGTCCCCTCTGGTCACACTCCTGGATGGCATATTATATATATATATATATATATATATATATATATATATATATATATATATATATATATATATATATATATATGCTCAAAGAGCCAGCTGCCCAACGTTTCAATTTATAGGTGTTTGACGGCATGACAACTACTTGTTATTGTTTATATTCAAATCCATGATTTATTCTTACATGATGTAATGATGTTCTATATATTGTGACATCATTTTTACTTCTATCTTTGAATCTGTATTAATTCTAATTAACATTACTTTATATAAACTTATATTTATATTATCATGCAATGCTGACTGTAAGGATCAGTCTTGATTTGGCCTCCCCAGTGTATCAGCATGCACAACTTTTGAATGAATTTTGTTTATTTATTTATTTAAATGTTATATATTTATTGAAGTTAATTAGTTCATTCTTTTCTGTTGAGTCCCGCTGGCATAATCGTGTTCAGTCTATTTATCCGTTTACTTTCTTTTATTCTTCTATATGTCGCATTGTCTAATTTTAGCTGTTCTAATACTACAAACTTTACATCATTTATGTCATGTCCTTGACTGGTGAAGTGCTGTACTATTGGTTCATTCATTTTTTTATTTCAAATTAATGAAAGTTGGTTCTGAATTCTTTTATATAAAGTTGTTCCAGCCTCTCCAATTATGTAGAATCCGCAAGTGTTTCCAAACTATCTTAGAAATATTGGGCAAAAGTTTAGAGTAAGTCATTACTAATGGGACTCTTTTGACCTTTTTATCTCTATTTTTATAATATAGTAGATCATCTCTTTTCAGTTTATCCACTTTTCTTAACTCCATCTCTATAATTATTTCTTTGTATCCTCTTTTTTTAAGATTTGTTTTTAATACATTTCTTTGTTTTACATAGTCACTTTCTTTTGAGCATATTCTTCGTATTCTTAATTCCTAGACCCTTTGGGATTGCCCGTTTAGTGTGTATCGGATGTGCAGAGGACATGTGCAAATACTGGTGCATGTCAGTAGGTTTACAGAAGAGGTCAGTCTCAATTGAACCTTCTTCAAGTTTTACTATGGCATCTAAAAATTCTATTTCTTTTCTTGTCCATCGAAGGTTCACTTCAATATTACTGTGTATTTAATTTGCCATTTTATGAAACTGGAAAAGAGATTCTTCTCCATGTGTCCAAACCCCAAAAATATCATCTACAAACCAAATGTATTTTAAAGGTTCTCTTTCCGATTTTCTAAGTAATTGTTCTTCCCATTTCCCCTTGTATGTACTGGCAAAATGCATTCCTAATTTAGATCCTATTGCTGTACCATTGTTTTGTTTGTAATTCTTACCAACAAATGTAAAATAACTGTTTTCTAAAACTACGTTGATCATGTTCAACACCTCTGCTGTTAGTATTGATTTATCTAGTCTATTATCTAGTGCTTTTTGACAAGCTTCTAAAGTTTCTTTACGAGGGACACTTGGGTACAAGGATTTTACATCCATGCAAAATAAAATGGTATTATCTGGAAGGTTGTGCTTTAGTGATTCAAGTCTTTTTAAAGATACAATAGTGGTCCAGTGGTTAAAGAAAGGGGCTTGTAACCAGAAGGTCCCTGGTTCAAATCCCACCTCAGCCATTGATTCATTGTGTGACCTTGAGCAAGTCACTTAACTTCCTTGTGCTCTGTCTTTCGGGTGAGATGTAATTGTAAGTGACTCTGCAGCTGATGCACAGTTCACACACCCTAGTCTCTGTAAGTCACCTTGGATAAAGGCATCTGCTAAATAAACAAATAATAATAATAGTGAAATTTAAGCTGTAACAGTCTCTAACAACATCGTTTTAGTCACTTAACCTCCTTGTGCTCCGTCTTTCGGGTGAGATGTAATTGTAAGTGACTCTGCAGCTGATGCATAGTTCACACACCCGAGTCTCTGTAAGTCGCCTTGGATAAAGGCGTCTGCTAAATAAACAAATAAACAAATAAAAATTGTGTTGTATCCTTAACATAGCTTGGTAAGTTCTCAACATGTGACCTAAATTGTTTTTCTGCTATTTCAGCTATTATGTGTGTTGGATTATCAATCGTGCTGAGTATCATTCGTATAGGGTGATTTTCTTTGTGCATTTTAGGATTTACTCTTGCTAGGCCTATTCTTGCATTATGTGGCTGCATGTATTTTTTTAATTCTTTTGATATAATGCCTTTATTGTATAGTCTCTCTGCAATTTCCTTAACCTCTTTTACCAATTTATTGATCTTATTGCTTTTAACTTCTTCATATGTATCCGTATTATTTAATTCACATTCTACAGATTTCATATAGTCATCTGTGTTCATTATCAACTATTCCCGAACCTTTATCTGCTGGTCTTATACTTATATCAGTCATAGCTTGTTCTTCAATATTGGTTAAATAAAGTTTACATTTTTTCTTTAGTCCTACTATTATTTCTTGTTTAACTACTTCAATATACATATCTCATTTATCGCTTCCATCCGGAGGAGTCCATGTGCATGTACTATTAACCTTAATCCCATGCTTATAATTACCCTCTGAATCTGAGATATTTTTATTGAAAAAATATTCTGCTAATCTCATGCGTCTCTCCCACTCCTTTAATTCAGTGGCCAGTTTATCTTTATCGATGTATCTTTTAGTCAGTATAAACTTAAGTCCTTTACTCAGTACTGCTTTTTGGGATGTGGTTAAGGTTTTACTTGATAAATTAAATTCTATGTCTTCTGTCTTATCTTCTGTGTATTTGGTGCCATTTCTATTTTTGGGTCTCCTATCTTTCTGTTTTGAATTGTCTGTTTTAGCCATGTTTAATTCTCTATTTTGCATTTTATTATTTACTTTAAACTGGTTTATTTTTACTGTTTTAGATTTATTTGGATTATCTTTCTTAATTATGCCACAGTATTCAGATTTTCTTCCGGTTTCATTGTCTTTAAATACAATAACTGAGAAATGGTTATTGTTGTACAAATGATTAATTGGATCGTTCTTATTTTTAATAGTTTCTATTGTGCCTTTGTATTTAAAACAATCCTTATTCTTTAAGTCTATGTATACGTGTATGGGCCTATTTTGGAGGTCTACAGCTGCCAGAACTTCTGCCTCTGTAGCCCAAGAATCTATACTCCCATCACTTAATTTCATTTTTTCAATATGGGTCACTGAGTCGATATACATTTCATATTGTTTTATATTGCTTTCCATTAGTTCTATTACATTATGTCTAATTGTTCGATACTTATTTTGTGAACCATATAAAACCACACCTAAACATCTAAAGAAAACAGTTCATGTCCTTCTCTATTTGAACTATGTTGTTGTCGTCATAACTATTATACTCGCATTGCTCAAGCATTCTATTCGAAAGTGTTTCAGCAGTGTATTCCTTATTCTCGAATTTGTTATGATTTGAAATTTTAATTTTTTCTAGACCTATTCTATTTTGTAATCCTGGTTGACCTATTAATTTGTGTAATTTCATTAACTTTTTGTTGTTCAAATGTTCTAGTTTTTTGTTCTCAAGGTTTTCTACTTTACAAAGTTTCATTTCTGATGGAGGGAACATGCAATTTATGTCATTTATAACTATCTCTATTTCATTACTTATTTCTCTAATTTGTCTTGCCGATGTCAATTTAGCTTCCTGCATTACCTTAAACGAAGTCTCTTTTAATATCTGATTTACATTCAATCTTTCCGCTTCACTATAACTTCAATATAACTGTGTATGTGTGTGTTAAGGTAAACGTTTGAATATTGGCAAATCTCAAGATTTACTGGTAAATGTCGACATTTACCAAGTAACGCGATAAATGTCAGAAATAAACATAATAACACTTTACTCCTGAAGTATCAAATTGCTGACAAGCACTGTTTAGTATGCATTTGATATTTCAAAGGTAAGGTTTGTCTCTGAGAAACGTTCTGAGATAAGAGAACTGGACATTTATCGATTGGCCAAATGGGCTCCTCTGTTTTGTAACTATTCTTATGTTTTTATGTTTAAATTATATGCTCTGTAAACACCAGTGTTTGAGATTTCATCTTGAAATTGAGGATAGCTGAGTTGCGTTTCCAGCTGTGTTCTCTATTTCTTGGCAGAAAGGAATAAACCATGTTGACTTTTCCTTGAACTTGCTAAGGTATATAATACATATTCACTTGTGGTCTAGACAATGCCAGTATCATTTATAACAGTGATTACAACATGCATACATCTGTATATACTCAGACCACCTACAAGTTTGTTTCAAAAGAAATTATAGCCTGAGTGTAACTTAATTATAGTGTTGGGAGACATTTTTAAAAAAAGATTTCAAGTGAAGGTTGTTTTAGTGCTACTATTTTTATTTTCTTAATCACATGTGTGTATGTCAATTTCCTTATGGTTTATACAAGAATTCAAGCTGATTGCTGGTATATTTTTGCATTCAACCACAGCTTTGAATGTCTATTTGTCTTTGCATGGCCCCAGGTCTAAACTCCAAACCCACATCCCATTCACTGTCCTCTGCAGCCTAACCTCAGCACCTCATTTTATGCAATCACCTTATCAAGGGAGCTATTCAACTTGCTGTTTATCAGAGGTGCAAATGCAGAAACAATAACACACCACATTGCATGCCAGGTTTTTTTCCACTGGCATTAAATGCAATGTAACCAAAGGTTTCTAAGTTGTTTGTTCTATTTATACCACATACTGTGTGCAATTTTAATACATTATATCATTCATATTCATCCTAATAATAACTTGGTTAACCACAGTGGCACCTTCACTATACGGGTGGGCCCATAAACCACTGACAAACATAGAGGTGGATGAGCTTAAAAAATAATTTTGTTCAAAATAAGTCTTATAGTGATGTGATACTTTATTTTACAATGGGGACTCTATCATCTGTAGGTCGCACTGATTCCATGTTTCATTTGAAAAATTTACAAAAGTAAGTACTTGATGTGTGTGCAGTTAAAATTTACAATACACAAACTGATCCTGATTTATCATTCTCACATACATGTTAGTGACAAGAAATTCATATATTTCTAAATATTTACATGACTTATGCATGTGTATTAAATGCCCATATATGGCTTGTTACCATACTGTATATTAAAGGTGGGAGGAGAGGCATCACTACATATTTCTAATGGTTTAATCATAATTTTGATTTAGTTAAACAGTACCTCAGGAAACACATTTTGTTTTCAAATCACCACTGTATAAAACAAGTGTTCCTCACGTAGGAACAATAATGTAACAAATGACATTAATTCTAGTAACATTATTGTAATAAATGTAAACCATACCAGTAAGTACAGTACATCAGCAAAGTAATTAATGAATTAGATCCTTTCCTGAAGTACTAGTAGGCTAACACTGAGAGTATGCATGGCCCCCAGTGTGCGTGAGTACATTCCTACTTAACCTACTATTGATAATCTCATACTTTTGGATCAAACATGGAGTGTACCAATTAGAAATTGGTGCATACATTGTGTGTCAGACAGGCTCAGAAAAGACAGATGACTTCTAAATATTTGGGGACGTCTCCTCCTCCTCCTCCTCCTCTCTTTGTCTGGCCATGTAGAAATCCAGTGCGAGGTCCAGATTTCTTTTATTTCATTTTTTTTCTCTCACTCTTCTCTTTACCTGCGTCCCTGGTAGTTTCAGCGGTATTTATAGTCGAACATGTAATCTTTAAAACACAGTTGCTAAATCACATAGTTGGTCAAAGTGTTTTTGCCCACATGTGTGCCTGATTTTGGTGCGCTAACTGTCCACAAAAGTGTTTTGTGAATGTTGCTAAATAGGGCCCATAATGTTTAACAATGTAAACTTGCTTAGTGCCTGTCACAAGGCTGGCTGAGTGGTGGCATCAGACCCAGGAAAGGAAACACACACAGGACAATGAAATGAAATGATGAAGGCACTTGCTTGCGGTGGTTTATTATAAATAAAAGGTTTGAACAAAACACAACACAGGACACGGCACTTCAGGCCAAAATAAACAGACAAACAAAACAAATAGACACTAACAAACAGGGTGGATGAACGCTAAACACAAAACAAGTACCGTGCTGGTGCTTCCAGCACGTTGTAGCAATTTTTTTCTCTAGTTTCTTTTTAGTTTTTACCTCCTCTCCACACCCGTTCTCCACTCACGAACACACAACCCCGAGTGAGTGCTTTGTGCATCTATATATACTGTTGTGCCGGGATTCAATTACTAATTAATTATTCACTTGAATCCCAGCACGTGAACTAATTCTGTGCAACCCCGTGCTCACATATTATTACATACTTTAAATGCACGTGAAGTGAAGTGCAGTCCCTGTGCCTAAATACAATTATACATTTTAAACACTTGTGCTCATTACCCGCATTATATCCTGTGTACCAGGGCAGCAGTGTGGAGTAGTGGTTAGGGCTCTGGACTCTTGACCGGAGGGTCTGGGGTTCAATCCCCGGTGGGGACACTGCTGCTGTACCCTTGAGCAAGGTACTTTACCTAGATTGCTCCAGTAAAAACCCAACTGTATAAATAGGTAACTGTATGTAAAAATAATGTGATATCCTGTAACAATTGTAAGTCGCCCTGGATAAGGGCGTCAGCTAAGAAATAAATAATAATACACCAACATTAACACACCACACACAACATAAAACACACAAATGCACACAGGGGCGGGGCACATTGCCACAGTGCCATAAAGTAAGAATCAAGAACACCATGATAAAAGAAAGCATCACACAACAATATAAAAATGTATGTAAGTTCTATAAAGTTAATGGCTACACACAAAGCATACTGCTGGTTCAGCTGGCTGAGCATTTGAGTCTCAGGAAATTTTTTTCTCTATATTCAATGCAAATACAACAATAGCCAGCAATCCATCTGAACATAGTGCCTTCATTCAGAAAAGAAAATGTGCAAATAAAGATACGAAGTAAAACGTTTTGTGAATCCTGCCCTTTATTTGCATATTTATTTATATGTCAAATGCAATAAACTTCAACCACTCCTTTTTTCCAACCACACAGGGCTTACTTTAACTTACCAAAAGAAGAACAAAGTAAATATATTATATATATATATATGTGTGTGTATGTGTGTTACACATTCTCAGGATTTAAGAAAGAACATAAGAAAGTTTACAAACGAGGGGAGGCCATTCAGCCTATCTTGCTCGTTTGGTTGTTAGTAGCTTATTGATCCCAGAATCTCATCAAGCAGCTTCTTGAAGGACAGACTACAGGGGTCGCTGGTGCGCGGTGAGCCAAAGACACCCTGGCCGACCAAACCCTCCTTCCCCCCGGGCGGCGCTCAGCCAATTGTGTGCCACCCCCTGGGAGTTCCCGTCCTCGGTTGGCAAAGGAATAGCCTGGACTCGAACCGGCGACGTCCAGACTATAGGGCGCATCCTGCACTCTACGCGAGTGCTTTTACTGGATGCGCCACTTGGGAGCCCTAAAAGCAGCAATTTTAAAAGTTATATTAAAACCCACTAAGATAAGAAAAACATTTTATAAAAGTGCATTTTAGTCTTGACTTGAAAACTGTAACGGTCCCAGCTTCCCTGATAAACGAAGGCAGAGCATTCCATAATTTAGGAGCTCTACAAGAAAAAGCCCTACCTCCCGTATTGCTTTTGTTGACCCTAGGAATAACCAGCAGTCCCGCATCCTGTGATCTCAGAGTGCAGTTTGGATGATACAGGGTCATTAAGTCCTGCAAATAACTAGGTGGTAATCCATTCAGGGCCTTGTAAGTTAACAGCAATATACTGCACACGGAGTCAGTGTAAAAAGACTAAAACAGGAGTAATATGTTCACTTTTTCTGGTTTTACTCAGAATTCTAGCGGCAGTATTCTGAAGAAGTCGCAAGCGGGATACCACACGTTTTGGGACACCAGAAAAAGTGCATTACAATAATCAATTCTAGATGAAACAAAGGCATGCATTAGTCTCTCAGCATCAGATACAGAAATAATTGGTCTAAGTTTAGCTATATTTCTCAAATGGTAAAAAGATACTTTAGTAACTTCCCTAATATGAGTCTCAAATGAGAGATCACGAACAAAGATGACCACCAAACTCTTAATTTCTAGTTTAAGTTTTGATGAGCAAGGGTCAAACTCATGTAATCCCACATTTCCTTTTAGTTGGTTCTGTGAGCCCACTAGCATAAACTCTTTTTTATCTGAATTCAACATTAGAAAATTCTGTGACATCCAATGCTTGATGCCTGCAAAGGCAAGTAGCTAAGAGAAGAAATTCCTGGCTTTAGGGACAAATATAGCTGGGTATCATCAGCATAGCAATGGAAGTTCTCTCCGTGTCTGCGGATAATGTCACCCAATGGTAGCATATATAATGAAAACAACAAGGGACCTAGAATGGAGCCCTGTGGAAGACCACAGACAACTTCCGATAATGCCGATTTTACTGCCCCAATAGACAGAGACAAACTGAAACCTATCAGAAAGACAAGATTTGAACCAGGATAAGACAAGGTCAGACAGTCCTACTGTGCTTTCAAGACAATTCAGTAGGATGGAATGGTCTACAGTATCCAAGGCAGCACTTACATCTAGAAGAATTAAAACTAATGTAAAGCCTGAGTCAGAGCTTATCAGCAGATCGTTCACAACTCTGACAAGGGCCGTCTCAGTGCAATGTGCAGCACGAAAACCAGACTGAAACTCCTTGAATTTACCATCAAGATAGAAATTTTTGTAATTGAATTGCAACAACTCTCTCTAGAACCTTATCTAAGAATGTTAGGCTGGCCTATAGTTATTGAGGAGTGATGTCTAGTATTTTATTTGTAAAGAAATGTAAGAAGTCATTGCAGCTGTGAGAGGAGCCAATGTCAAGGGTAGGACTATTAGGGAAAGGATTAATTAATTTATCTAGGGTAGCAAAAAGAAATCTAGGATTATTTTATTTGTTTCAATTAAATTAGAATAATATGATGATCTAGCCAATGCCAGAGCCTTCCTATAGTCAACCATTATTTTAAAATGATGTATTTTAATCACTGGAGAAAATAACATAAATAATAGCAATTAACAAAAAATGAAAACATATTGTAGGGTTCCTTTCATGTCAAAGCTGTACATAACAATCCAGGTAATCATCAGAGCATTGTACAATAAGATAAAAGCTCAAGAAACAAACATGTATTTATAAAAAAAATGTGCTCTGCAACAATGCTTAACATTGCTTAAGTAACAGACAAATCGACAAGCAATTTCCAGTACTGTACAAATTTTTTTCCCATATCTCATTAATAATATTAAGTAGCTCAGCTTTAATCA
The DNA here is from genome assembly GCA_030684275.1 of Acipenser oxyrinchus oxyrinchus. Lineage (NCBI taxonomy): Eukaryota > Metazoa > Chordata > Actinopteri > Acipenseriformes > Acipenseridae > Acipenser > Acipenser oxyrinchus. Next base: position 81,794,269 of record CM060249.1, read on the forward strand.
ATGTATGATTAATTAACCCAATTAGCTTTAAGAATTCACTGTTAAGGGGAGGAAATGTCATCAGCTTCTTGTCCTAGTTGCTGTTTACTGTGATTATCCCTATATCAGTATTCATGGATTTCATCAACTCCAGCTAGGATGAGGCTTATTCCACCAGAGTTTGGATTAACTGAGATGAGAGGAAAGCAGTGGGTGCTGGAAGCTTGCAGCCAAAATGGCAGCCAATTAAAAAGAGTAAATAGATACATACATACAGTACCTTTAATTATGCAGTATGGCCTTGATACGCAAATGATTTATTATTTAGCTTCCGTTGCTAACTCAGATATGATACAAACAGTGTTTCAAAATTCATATCACATTTGCCTCTAGGATCTTTTTTTTAAATCTGGTGACTAAATTAAGTCTCTATCTGACAGCCTTTCCAGGACCTAATAAATTCAGTTTTGGAAGAACAAGCTTTCCAATCACTAATTTAAAGCTTTGAGGTACTTACCGGACACCTTGTACAGCTTTGATTTGATGGCTCTCTCACATTTCCGTTTGGCATTGAACAAAAGGTATATCTGCTCTTCTTTGGTGATAACATCATCAACATCTACCTGTAAGAAAATATATTTCAGTGTCAATAAACCAGTCTCTACAATAATTGCTTTTTCAAACAGGACATGATGTTGTTCTGCAAACATAAATACATTCAGAGAACGTAATAATTATTCACATTTTTAGGACCAGCTGAACAATACAAGAATACAGGCCCTCGTCATCGTGTTTGGCGACACAGTTTATTGAGTTAAGCAGTAAAGGGATCTGAAATGAAGAGGGTCAAAATATTTAGAACATATAGATACAAAACATTGACAAATCTGGAATCCATGTTTGTCATCAGAATGGCAATGTCCTACAGGTAAGGATTTCTAGGATTAGCTTTATGCACTGCTGACATAAGCCACACATGAAAACTCGAATAGCCTTTTAACATGTGCACACCCGAGCCGAGCCCTCACAGAACAGCTAGTTTCACACTTGTCATTTTGTTGAGCCGAGCCGAGCCTGAACCGTGAACTCTGGCCTCGCAAGATATCTGGTACTGGCTCGGTGCTGAGCCAGGCTGGGGGTGGGGGGTGGGGGATTACAGAAAAAAAATTGAATATCATAACAATAAAGCAGGTCAGATTTAATGGACGCTGTTCTTGGTCACAGACCTGCAACGACCAGCGCCGATATGTTGAATTCGGTAACTTGTCCTCTGGAATCGATGTGCAGTCCCACACGGTATGAAGCTGAGTTTACATATTACAACATTCTTTAAGTTTTTAAAAAAATTTTAAAAGTATTTCTCCTTTAAATTGTTTAACACTGACAGGTATAATTTAAAACAGACCAAAAAAACAAAACAAAAAACGTAGTGTATTAACTGCAAGATCTGCTGCGGTTTGTATTCCATATATGTTTTCTAATGAATAAGTGATCAGTAATTATGCATGTTATTTTGTGGTTCCTTTATAAACCAGTCCTTAACAGAAAAAAAATAATTAATAATAATTCAAATACATATATTGGAAATGTGCAAAGTATCTGAAAATCACATTCAATACGGTCATTTTAAAAAAAATACCGTATATTAACATTGTATGTATAAAAACAAGTTGTAAAGAAAAATATCTTTAAATATGTTACGATTAGATTTTCTTTTTAATAGATCTGCTTTAAATCTATTTTTCTTAAAAGTTTACTGGCATTTTTCAAATACTATCTGTAACTTTTAAAATCTATTATTAGTAGTCGTAGTTAATCTAACTTTAATAACATGAAATGAAATTATTCAGTTTGTATTTGCATTCAGCAACATGTGAAAAAAAAATACAAACAAGACGTTTTTTTATTTTTTCCAACACTGTTTCGCGCTGCGGTTTAGTCCCAAATTTCTCAATTCCTGTGAAATCTGTTGGTAGACTTTATCTTTTCGGACAGTACGACCTCGGGATACATTCTCAAAACAAATCCACACCACACCTCTGTGCGCCTGTGTCCACTGATGTCAAGTTCCACAGTGCAGCTTCTACTTTGAACAGTAGTGCGAACACACCCGAGCCACGCTGGGTGGGCGCGGCTTGGTTCCGGCTTGGCTTGGGTGTACTAGTGTGAAAAGGCTACAAGATTATGTTTCAATTAGTGCAACTATTGATAAAAGGTGGAGGGAAGAAATGCTGGGTATTGTGCCTGCTTTACCACGAACAAAGTGACTGGCAACGTCTGTATGTGAACAAGCAACCACACATTCCCCAAGCATGCGTTTTAACCACTGTACAAAAGAGAAAGTTAGAATCTCTAGGATGGCAGTGCATTACATAGTTTTTATTAAATATCCTCTTCATCAATCACTAATGGACAATACCCTCAAATAAATATGGAAACTGTGCTTTAAAAAGAGCACCCTGAAAGTTTGGATTCTTAATTGAAGGCTCTTCTGTTTACTAGCGTTGGGGCCATATTTTCCTCTGATATCACTAAAGGTGGAATGATATTTATAGTACATGAGTAACAATACAATGATATGAATATTCCATCAAAAGAGGTGTGTGTAAAATGCTTCAAAAGAATAACATATTCTGAGCAGTAACTGTGTGCATAGCACATGCAATATACAAACTCTATCCGATTATAATGCATTTTGACAGAATGCAAAAAAAAAATCAACCACAAAACAATTTTCTGTGTAAAAGTAAATAAGCAAGTAAGCGAAATCTCTCAAAGGCTCTATAAAATATAAAATCAGTAGACAGAATCGAATCTTTTTTGGATCCCATCTCAATGACTCAAGAGAGGACATACATGTAAAAGAAACAGTTTAAAGGAAGTTGTCAAAGTTGGAAGACAATCATTACTCACATTTGTGTGAATATGGTGTGAAATTCAGTGATTGAGCCTTTATCTTAGGATAATAAAAAAAGCATCACGAAGCTACAGTCAATGCAGTGGCGCAGTCCTTGTAAATGCGCATTGCTATGGCAAGCTGTTTTAACATGTCATCCTTAATTTCTAATATCAAGACACCTATTGCTGATGTCAATAATGTTTTGTTGATATTATTAACATTTTTGATATCAACAATTCCCAATATTATTATTTGATATCAAAAATTGATTTTTTCTTATCAAAAATAGAATTGTTGATGTAAAATAATTCAAATTCTTGATATCAACCATTTGAATTTGATATAAAAAATGTATATTAATTAGGTGACAACATCTGGTCTGTACTTCTTTGCTTGTATAATAAAATATAAAAAAAACAAACTGTACAATGTATGCTGTGCATACAACTGGTGATAAAATATAACTAATAAAAACAAATAATAATAAAAAAGAAGTTCCTAAAACTTAAAAACTTGAAAAAGATATGTCTAAAAACAAACACAAATTACAGTGACAGATAGTTTTTGATGATTACATTGTGTGCTTTATGCAACTTTTTATTACAGAAAATGATCTCAGCAAGGTTACTTGAATCCTTACGAGTGTCATCAATTGAGTTAAAACCTGCAATCCAATGAAATCCTATTTGGTTTGATGTTGCTTCTGGCTTGTCCAGGGGAAATGCACATATTACATTGCTTGCTTGATTAGTGTTGCTGGCACCTGGCAATGGGATACCTGGACCTGACAGATTGCCCTCTGCCAAAAATGTCCCTGGTGTTTTCATGTGTTTATATATCAGTAAAGCCTAAAGCCACAGTGACAGTTATATTTACTTAATTACACTTTTTTCTCTATATGCTCTTTGTAAACAGAACTTGCAGAAAAGCTGGATTTTTGTAAGTTCCCATGCCTTTTGAAGTACCCAGACCAGCTTGGCAATTATCATTCAGAACTGCACCAGTATACAGATTTTTTTGTTTTTTTAAACCATAGCTGTTTTAAGCCAACCGCCATTGCACTAGTATATAACATACAATATAAAGACTACATGTACTAGCTCTAAGTGACTTCACCTATGTAAAGTATTGTTTAATTCCATTAGTTTGTTGCTGGGTAAATTACTATTACCTAGAGCTCCTAACTGAGCTGAGCTAAGCGGTTTGCAATGAATCCTCAAGGAATTTGGCAAGGTTTGAACAAATAACAACTTTTTTGGGGAAAGCTACAAACTGTTCAAGCAGGGATTTGCTGTTTATTAATGTTACCAAGATGTGTTTCCACTTTCCTCTGAATTCTTTATTATATTATATGTGTCCTTATGTGACTGTCATGATTGTGCTTACAGTCTTTAAAAGAAGCTGAAACATCAGTGACAGTGTGATGATTTTATAATGGTGTGCTGACTTGTTGTCATTTTTTTCAGCTGCTCTGGATTGTTCTTTTTCCAGTTTTACATGTGCAAGCTTTCCCCAGTGAAAAGCAATGCCACAACTCTTCTATTTAGGTTTGCAAGAGCCATCCATTAAATAGAATCAAATAGATTCAAATTCAGATTAAAGTTTAATAGTTGCTATGCCATCAAGATCAAGTAATTACCTCCACTGTTTGTTTTCAAACACATGCTCCCTTGAGAGAGAAACTTTATTTGGACCTGAACCTATATTGGGTAGGGCTGCCATTTGCTCTGATCATAGGTGCTGTTGTAAAAAAATACATGGCAAGTGGTCCGTGGGAAAAATCCAAACACCAAGGTGGCCCCGACATTGAAAAAGGTTGGGAACCACTGACCTAGAGATATCTCTAAATGGACAGGAAGTTATTTAGAGATATCTGAAAATGATTTAAAGATATCTCAAAAACATTTTGAAATATCTTAAAATGATTTAAAGATATCTGAAAATGCATTTTAGATATCTCATTTAAAGCTCTGTTTAAAGATTGAGATATCTTGAAATGTATTTTAGATATCTTAAAATTATTTAGAGATATCTTTAAATATTTGAAGATATCATCAGAAATTTAGAGATATCTGGAAATGATTCAGAGATATCATAACATATTTAGAGATATCTATAAATTCATTTGAGATAGCTCTAAATGATCATTTGGCTTGCCATAGTTTATAGTGCTGCAGGGATCCAATGACACATCATATGGTCAGCCTAATTTGCATCTCTAAGTCAATTTGATGCCGAATCCAAACAGACAGTGGCCAGGCAGTGTATATATTTAATATGGTTATATTTCACGTTACTAAACAGTTAAGCATCTTAAATCTTAAACACATACTTGATTTAGGTTTGTGCAGTTTTGAATAGCACAAAGCAATGGACATCAGTGCTGTGTGTAATAATCTATGTAGAGTACGACTCGCACAAACTCCTTCTTACTCAGCAGACTGGGAAGATAGAAAAATCAGGCAACTCAGAATTTACCGAGCTTAACATACAATTACTAATAAACGTGATGCTGTTATGTTAGGAATGAATGAATGAATGAATGAATAGGTAAGGATCAGGTTGCCTAATAGCTTGGGTAACCTAATAAATGGATAACATACAGTTTAAAAATACTGTGTGTTTATTTTAGGCAAAAAAGCCCATTAGTCATTATTTTTCCATGCATTGATTTGCATCAATTTTTGTAACACTGCTGTTTATGCTGGCAATGTGCTTCTGTTGATAACAGTAACTCTGCATAACTGGCAAATTGTTTTAATTATAGTAAGTATGAATGTTTACAACTTTCATACTCTGCAAGTCAGCTTCAGAGATTTAAATACACTTTGAATCTTGAATTGGGGATGTAAATGTCAGCCATACAATAATAATTTTGTGTAATGAATTCAAACTTTAAAAAAACAACAACATATGATTCTGTAGCTTTGGGGCATTGGTATTTAAACTGTGACTAGAAATGAACAATTGGTAACATTTTTACTACATGTGGATTTTAAATTAACGATAATTAAATGACAAGTATATATATATATATATATATATATATATATATATATATATATATATATATATATATATATATATATATATACAGTACTGTGCAAAAGTTTCAGGCAGGTGTGAAAAATGCTGTAAAGTAAGAATGCTTTCAAAAATAGACATGTTAATAGATTATATTTATCAATTAACTAAATGCAAAGTGAGTGAACAGAAGAAAAATCAAAATCAAATCCATATTTGGTGTGACAACCCTTTGCCTTCAAAACAGCATCAATTCTTCTAGGTACACTTGCACAAAGTCAGGGATTTTGTAGGCATATAGTCAGGTGTATGATTAAACAATTATACCAAACAGGTGCTAATGATCATCAATTCAATATGTAGGTTGAAACACAATCATTAACTGAAACAGAAACAGCTGTGTAGGAGGAATAAAACTGGGTGAGGAACAGCCAAACTCAGCTAACAAGGTGAGGTTGCTGAAGACAGTTTACTGTCAAAAGTCATACACCATGGCAAGACTGAGCACAGCAACAAGACACAAGGTAGTTATACTGCATCAGCGAGGTCTCTCCCAGGCAGAAATTTCAAGGCAGACAGGGTTTCCAGATGTGCTGTCCAAGCTCTTTTGAAGAAGCACAAAGAAACGGGCAACGTTGAGGACCGTAGACGCAGTGGTCGGCCAAGGAAACTTACTGCAGCAGATGAAAGACACATCATGCTTGCTTCCCTTCAGTAATCGGAAGATGTCCAGCAGTGCCATCAGCTCAGAATTGGCAGAAAACAGTGGGACCCTGGTACACCCATCTACTGTCCGAGAAGTCTGGTAAGAAGTGGCCTTCATGGAAGACTTGTGGCCAAAAGCCATACCTCTGACGTGGAAACAAGGCCAAGCGACTCAACTATGCACGAAAACACAGGAACTGGGGTGCAGAAAAATGGCAGCAGGTTCTCTGGACTGATGAGTCAAAATTTGAAATATCTGGCTGTAGCAGAAGGCAGTTTGTTCGCCGAAGGGCTGGAGAGCGTATACCTAATGAGTGTCTGCAGGCAACAGTGAAGCATGGTGGAGGTTCCTTGCAAGTTTGGGGCTGCATTTCTGCAAATGGAGTTGGGGATTTGGTCAGAATTAATGGTCTCCTCAATGCTGAGAAGTACAGGCAGATACTTATCCATCATGCAATACCATCAGGGAGGCATCTGATTGGTCCCAAATTTATTCTGCAGCATGACAACGACCCCAAACATACAGCGAAAGTCATTAACTATCTTCAGCGTAAAGAAGAACAAGGAGTCCTGAAGTGATGGTATGGCCCCCACAGAGCCCTGATCTCAACATCATCGAGTCTGTCTGGGATTACATGAAGAGAGAGAAGCAACTGAGGCTGCCTAAATCCACAGAAGAACTGTGGTTAGTTCTCCAAGATGTTTGGGCCAACCTACCTGCCGAGTTCCTTCAAAAACTGTGTGCAAGTGTACCTAGAAGAATTGATGCTGTTTTGAAGGCAAAGGGTTGTCACACCAAATATTGATTTGATGTAGATTTTTCTTCTGTTCACTCACTTTGCATTTTGTTAATTGATAAATATAAACTATTAACATGTCTATTTTTGAAAGCATTCTTACTTTACAGCATTTTTTCACACCTGCCTAAAACTTTTGCACAGTACTGTATATATATAACAAGAGGTTATGGAGCACAGGTAAGTTTGTGAAGAGTACTTTGAAATACAAGTATTTAAACCAAATCTAAAACTGTCTTGACAGGCAAACAAAACAGTCCTAATTACTAATGCTGTTACAAGGGTTTCATAGATATTGTTTTTATGCTATTCCTTTAGCAATAAAAATAGTCTGGAGTAGGGATCAGAACTGGGCAAAAAAATAGACAATGCCAGTAATGGCATTAAACAAAAACAATTGAGGGATTTATATTAAACTGATCTAAACAGTGTTGGGTTATAATGCTGGCTTTAATGTCATGGTGTGATTAACAGTCAATTGAAATTATCACTTCAATTGAAATGATCAGAGTAATGCTTAAAAGATCTGCTAACTTACACAACCAAGAAGGTTGTAAAAAACAAACAAACAAAAAATCTCGACAGTTCCAACCCAGTTCATTGCATTAATTGAAATGACAGTCCCCTTGCGAAAGCAGGGCAGGGATTTTGTCTCATTTTCAAAAAACCTCTCAGGCTGTATTGTTTGGATGAAGAAAATTAAATTTGAAAAGCATCGCTTTAAATCCTCATCTTATGTTTTGTAAGCAATGCTTGTTGAATGCTTAAAGAGATTCTTGCATTTTTATTTTTCATTTGGGAATATGGTTTGTGTAGTCGTTAAATACCATTGGTTGACACTTGTTACAAAGTGTTGTAAGAGAATTTCAATCTGAGCCAAGGCTGACTTGTTCTGCCAGGGACTCTTAACCCTTTGAGGTCCATTTATTCAGCGCCTGTCAGGCGCATCAGTTCTAATTTATTTTCACACTAGCTGTTTATTTTACACGCGCTGTTTAAAGGTAATTTTATTCACAATGTTTATACTGAGGAAGGCAGTTTGCCGAAATGCATCTGCAGCTCCGTTCTGAATTGGGGTGGATATATTTTTTTAATTAAAAATGAAATAATAAAGGAATATTAATTGTACTTTCAAGTGCTTCGGATAGTTTTTTTAGTGGAGAGTGTGGATCGTTCTTTATCAATTAATTGTTTTTTTGTGCCTGCACCTCCACTTGAAACAACATTTCTCTTTGAACTCAATTTTATTCACAGTAAAACAGGTTTAAAAGGCACTGCATATCAACGTGACACTCAGTACTGCATCTCCAGCCCTGCCCCACCCCTTGTTTGCTGTATTTATCATATATTTATTCATAGTCGTGCATACTGATAAATCATCTCCTGATCACTCAATTTATAACCAAACTCATGCGTATTGCTCAGATCCGCCTCCATTTTTCCCCCCCCCCCAGCTTCTCTTGGCCTCTCTCGGCCATTGAAAGCCTTTCTCTGCTTTTTCCGGAGAAAAAAACGACTAGGGACCTGTGATTGATGCCTTTTTGATGATGTCAGACAGGGTTCGACATCGGACCTGGTCAGACATAGGACCGCAAGGGGTTAATAGAAAACCTCCATCTCAATCAGACCGCAACCTGCTGGTGTGGTTATGCACCTGCAAACCTAGGAGCTGAGGGCCACCCCATCAATCCACTTGCTCCAGCATTTCACTTGTTATATTAGCTTTTCAGAGCGCTTGATCAACATTTTCAGCTTAGCTACACACTGATTTAGCTTGCTGTGACACTTTCCCCTTTAAATACTTTTTGTCAGTTATTTAGTACATATAACATAGCAGTGCTACATTAAAAAACTATTAAACTGTTCCAATACTGATAACATGTGAACAGTGCAAATAGTGTTGTAATTCTGAAGTGCAGAGATTCTGAAACCACCACACACAACCAGGGGGCTAGAGAAATGACCAGCTGTTTAGAAGCAGTAAATAACACTTCCTCTCATAGGCACTCAAGCCACCCTGATTAAAACAGTACTTTATTTAGTAAACCAGATCTCCCCTATGAGTTACAAGTAAAGAAGTGTGTTCATGGTGTTTATAGACATGTCACACTAGCTGCATTGTTTATATTGGTTTAAAAAAAATAAAACTCAAAAGGACCCAAAATAATGTACTTAAAATATGTCTGAGTCCAAACTCACAACTATCATACAATATACTAATTATATAAAATAAAAATAAAACTGTAATTTACCTTACCGGTACTACGGGCAACCACTGAAAAGAAAGAGTTATTTATATAACCAACAGTCATGACCAAGACTTTGATTCCAGACCTGAGAGGGAATACAGGTTGCACAGTGACTGATGGAGTGGCTTCCTAAATGGACAGTCAAAGGGAAAATAATATGCAATCTATAGAAAAATGAGAAGGACTTGCAATAATACTGTTCTGCCAATGTGAAGTTATAAAGTGTCTTAGTTCCTGCTACTCCTTGAGATGAGCAAAATGTGTTTGTTTTTTTTCTTCCAGCCAAAACGTATGCTTGTGATACAATATTTTGATGTTGGAAATTAGAAGTAGTTTTGACATAGAAAACCTCAATTTATTACATCAAATATATCTATCTATCTATATATATATGATACTTTGCAAACCCAAAGTTCCAGAATAGTTTGTTACCCTGTAACAACTTGCATACGGGACTTGAAACCTAAAACTCATGTTATGTTTTGCGTGACTTTAACTGACCTAGCTAATCTCACCAGTCCTCAATTCAGCCAAAGGTAGTGAAGACACACCAATATCTGAATAGCACTAAAATCAAATAAACAGTGTCAAACTCAGTACAACCCCTAACAACATGTAAATGGAATTGAATGTGTTTTTGCAGCCCTTCAGTCACAGCATGGACTTGTGTGTAACTCGTGTGAAGACATACCCTGCATGGCGATACCATTGTTGGTAGCCTAGCGACAGCTATGTAATTTGTTTGGAGAAATATTGGTAAATAAACTTGGGCACCAGAGCAGCATCTCTTGTGGATCCCATAGCCTTTTTAAATTGGTCTTTACACATCTCCACCCTTATAAAATACACAAATCTTCACTGCCTCTGATGTGTAGGTGCAAGTGTCATAAAAGTTTCCAGTTTTGCCAGAGCAGCGGAGCACAGGTTCTATGGGTGGAACAAGCACGAGCTCAGCTTTGAACATTGAACATTTGGAAGAAATAATGTACAAGTACTGTAACTTGTTGCTCTTTTTTTAAATAATAGGACCAATAATGTGGTAATTGTTGGATTAATATGATCAGCTGCCCTTTCGATCAATTATATCTAATCATCTAATCATATCTAATGATTTTGAGATATGGCAAAAACAACACTTCAGAAATGTATAAATTAGAAGTACACCTCCCTTACTTGCTAAAAAACACTTTGTGACAGGATGGCTGAGCAGTGATGTCAGGCCAGAAGCAGGAAGGGAAAAACACTGACACCAAGTACTGACAGATTCAAAACAAAAAGACGCGGCGTGCGCCGTTTATTCAAATACAAAAATAAATAAAATATTTAAACACAAAACACTGCTCACAGAGCAAAACAAATATTTTAAATAAAACAAATCACAAACACAAAAATACAAACTGAATAGGTCAGGCTGGGCTATCGCCTTCACTGTTCCTATAAGTTTAGTTTCTCTCTCGCTCCTCTCGCTCTCACTCCTAACACCCACACGGAGTGCAGAGAGCTGCAGGCTTTTATGCAGGTGACCATCTCCCGATTAGCAACAAATTAATCTCTTAATTCATTCGGGAGATGGCCACCTTCTGCATGAGGTTTTTAAATTACCATGGATGGGAAGCCCATCCACACTACCAAACAAAAACAAACAAACAAACAAACATTCGGCTACACCGTCAATACAATAACTAAACACGACTCTCGTCGTCATATATCTATACATAAATACAAATAAACAATAACAAATACAAAACACTGAAGGACGGCACCTTGCTCTTCCTATATAATAATAAACAAACAAATACAAAATAACACAGGGCCGGAGGGGGAGACCCCGTTCTAAAAATAAATAAATACATTTTACAGGGCTCCTCACCCTGTTACACACTTTAAAAATAGTTTCTCAAATAGCTGTTTGTGTGAGCTGCTCTATTCTAGCACAGACTCACAATTCAGTCGATACTATAAATCGCAACGTGAATGAATACTTTTTTTGTATTTTGTCGTCACCATCTTCAAATGGGTAAAATTTAACAGTTAGTGTGCTTTAAATGTTCTTTAAATCTTGATTTAGAGAACTGGCAGTGGGATATTGTGACCTAAAGTGATTTTATGATCAGATTTTAAAAACTTGCAACCAAGTTCTTATTTTGCACCCTATAGAAAACTGCTCTGTGTATGTTTATAGGATTTGTATTTATGGGTAGAATGAAATAAAACCTAAGCTGTTTTCAAAAGGTTCCACTAAAATGTTTCTTTTGAGTAGTCCTGCTTTTATTTCAGTGTTGAAAGCTTGAGTGCTTCTGCCGCAGCATCCAGGGCTAGAATGTTTAAATATGCTAATAAGGCTTTTTTTTTAAATTTATTTATTTATTAAAAAAAATTGGAATTTGCAGTTTACAACACTCTCCTAAGAAATACATCAACTGTGTGGGCACTTTAATTTATTAAATATGCTTTTTTTGTAGCAGCATTATTAAAATGTAAGATTTCATAATCTCACTGTTTGTATCACAGGCTTTCTGTCATCATATAAAAAGGTTAAACTCTACAAACCAACAATATTAAAATCTCTAACAAAACAAGTGATATCTGTGTTTTTATAATAGCATCGAGTATGTTAACACATGTTTATGACACTTTCAACAATGCAACGGTTCCGAAGGTGTCCTACTGTGTCTAGAAGTTTAAATAGAAAGCATCATAAAACAGGGAAATAAAACTGGTCAAAAAACAGTGCTTTATTTTTTCATTGAATCCATCCCTCATTTAGTTTCATACAATGACATGAGAAGCTCTAGCTACTCCACTGTATGTATTGCACCCTATTAGGACTGATGTACTTTGGAACAAAAAAGGCAACTTAAGGAGTCATTTAACGAGACCGAACAGAACTGGACAATCTGATTCGGCGAAACCGTTCCACCTTCCTGCAGTGGATGTGTTCTGCTTGTTCGGTCAAACAGCCTGGTCTGCTCTAGGAGCAGTTCCATGCGGTGAAACATGGCGGAGCCCAGCAGGTACAGCTATGGCCAAAGATTTTACATCACCTACATTTTCTGGGGGATTAACATAATTTAGATGTTTTATTTAACATCATGTAATCAAAGAAACTACAGAACGATATTGCAAAGGTCTACCGAAAGCCATAATAGTAGTACAGTATTTCATGTTGGTTTACGAAATGTCACATTTTTTAATTGTTGTCAGTTTTTGGTTAAGTATCAAAAACTACAAAGCAGTATGCAATTCAATATGTTCATGAAACAATATTCAGCAGGTTTCATTCGACTTCATTCAAAATTATTGAATTCTATAGGGAGATACACAACTTTTGGCCATAGCTGTACTGCTAATTCACTGTATTCTAACAGATCAATTATAACTGTACAAAAAATAAATAAATAAATAAACGTAGCCTCGATTTACGATGGTCTGTACTGTATAGCGAGATTTTTTTATATATTTGACCTATACCATTAGCAGTGTGGAGTAGTGGTTAGGGCTCTGGACTCTTAACTGGAGGGTTGTGGGTTCAATCCCTGGTAGGGGACACTGCTGCTGTACCCTTGAGCAAGGTACTTTACCTAGATTGCTCCAGTAAAAACCCAAATATATAAATGGGTAATTGTATGTAAAAATAATGTGATATCTTGTAACAATTGTAAGTCGCCCTGGATAAGGACGTCTGCTAAGAAATAAATAAATAAAAATGTTATAATTTATTACATATGATATTGTAGCATGCAAGGCCCCTCAATGAGGCAGTTTAAGGGTTAATTTATTGGTCTGGGATAGGGAAGGAGACTAGTGGGAGGAGCGGATATGACGGAGGTGGGGGAGAAACTGATAAAAGAAAGGGGGTGAGCAGCGAGCTCTCTCTCTCTGACCGCCTGACTAGCAAACAAAGAGCTCTGGTTTGTACTCCCCTAAGTTTAAATAAAGACAGTGTTTGTTGTTTCCTACGATGTGGTCCCCAAGTCTCATTAAGAGTAACTTGACGAGTGCTACAATGGTGTCAAAGTGTGACTTATAAAAGGAATTAATAATAAATAACTCAAGATTGCTACTTGATGATCTTTTCTCACTGCAAACCTGCAAAGTGGTCCCTGTGAATCTTATGGAAACCAGATGACCCCAGGTACCCTACAGTCGAAAAGTAATTGCCCAATGAGTGACCAGAGCTTGAGCAGAGGGACAGGATACCAAGGGAGAATAGGCAGACAGTGTGTTGGGTGTGTGGCCTCCCAGACCACTTTGCGAGGAACTGCCCTAATAAACAACGATGTGTGCCTAGAGGGCCGCAGGGAAACTAGACAGAGCCAGGATCATAGGGCGGAGCCTGGCTCAGGATCCCAAGAAATACGCCCTAACAGTGGCCCCAAAACATTCAAGCAAGCGATGCGTGAAGGCCATCAATGCTTTGCTTGAACCTTTAAGCTCATGTACACAACTGTCTCAGCCTAGCTCCCCCTATGCAACCCACTCCGCATGTCAGCGTAACAATAACCTGGCTAATCCGAGTAAGAAGTTCAGGAAACAGAAATATCCGAAAGGGCCTGCAGTGGCCCAAATGGGGCGAAGAAACCACCTTTATGTAGGTCGCACTATTGAAGACATATAAGTCAAAGGACTGATTGACACAGGATCAGCAGTTAATATTGTCCAGTCTGATGTGAAGGACCGTGGGGGGAAGGCATGGAGGAAGTACTTGCGGCCAGCCCGAGGAAAGCTGCAAACTGCTACAGGGGAGGTGGCTCCTGTGCTGGGCCATGCACTGTTGACCGGACACGTGGGTGGCGACCATCCAGAATGACCCGATCCTCGGTCTAGACTACTTGAGGACAGTGTTTTCTTCCTATAATGTGGTCCCCGAGTCTCATTAAGAGTAACCCGACGAGTGCGACAATATAAATACTGCTTGGAACTTTCTGTCTGAAAAATAATCAGCACAATGCACAAATAGCATCCCCAAATCACTGTCAGCCATGATGCTAGAACAGAAATGGAAAAAAATGATTTTGCGAAAAGGCTAAAACCTGTTCCTGTTTCGCATCGAACAAGTTGAACATGTCTGAGTCTGTCCGCCTGTGGCAAAGTGCCCCCCTGTGTGTATTTTGTGTTACGTGTTGTGTGTAAATGTTGGTGTATAGTCATTGGTACACGGGATATAAGCGGGTCTGTGTTTCACGTGTATTTAAAAATGTAGATTTGTATTTAGGCACGAGGATGGCACAAATCACTTTCACGTGCTGGTTAAAATATAATGTGTGGTCACGGGAATTGCACTTTAATTAATTCACGTGCAGTTGTACCGAGATTCCAATTGAATGATTGACTAGCAATCGAGTCTCGGTACAACTGCATAAAAGCTGCATGTTTTCACTCACTCGGGGTGGTGTGTTCGTTGAGTGGAGAACGGAGAGAGAGAAGGAGAGTAATACTTATAACAATTGCTATCGCGTGCTGTAGGACCAGCACGATACTTGTTTATTTATTTACTCACCGTGTTTGTGTGTCTGTCCGTCCACCGTTTGTTTAATTGATAGTCCGTTTTTGTTCGTCTATTTATTTTGGCGCAAGTGCCGTGTCCTGTTTTTGTGTTCTATTATTTTGTTTATTAAATGCTGAGCGCGATCACGCGCTCAGCTTCACCAAAACCCCAAGTCTCTGTCTGCTGTGTGTTTCTATCTCTGGTCTGAGTTCCTCCCTGCAGCCAGCCTGTCACACGTGGTGTCAGAACCGGGAAAACAGCGCCTCCAGGACTCAGGCCAGAGCAGGAACCGCAATTTGTTTAAAAAAAAAAAAAAAAAAAAACCCAACAACAACAACAACAACAAGAAAATGGAAGGCTGGAACTGGAGAGATGGCTGCCAGGATCTGGAGGTCCTCCTCGGTGGTCTAGAGGACCAAGGCTGGTGCCTTGCCTGTGGGGAGTTCGGGCACCCGGTGGTGCGCTGCCCCTACCAAGAGGGAGAGGAGGAACTGGCCCAGGAGAGGAAGGTGAGGAGGAGGCAGAGAAGGGGAAAGGGGAAGAGGAAGGCTGAGTGTCCACAGCCCAAGTGGGAGGAGCCTGAGTGTCCACAGCCCAAGCGGGAGGAGCCCGAACGTCCCTACGCCTGAGTGGGAGGAGCCCGAACGTCCCACGCCTGAGTGGGAGGAGTCCGAACGTCCCTACGCCTGAGTGGGAGGAGCCCGAACGTCCTACGCCTGAGTGGGAGGAGCCCGAACGTCCCACGCCTGAGTGGGAGGAGCCCGAACGTCCTACGCCTGAGTGGGAGGAGCCCGAACGTCCCACGCCTGAATGGGAGGAGTCGGTGCGTCCACAGCCCAAGAGGGAGGAGTCGGTGCGTCCACAGCCCAAGAGGGAGGAGTCGGTGCGTCCACAGCCCAAGAGGGAGGAGTCGGTGCGTCCACAGCCCAAGAGGGAGGAGTCGGTGCGCCCACGGCCCAAGAAGGGGAAGGTAGAGCGTCCACAGCCCCAGTCTCCACCAGCAGAGGGTGAATTCCTGCTGGGTCCACCTCCATTGCCATGGGAGGACTGCTTGCAGCTCCCACCTCCACCAGCAGAGGGTGAATTCCTGCTGGTCCCGCCTCCGCCACCTCCATTGGCAGGAGCAGAGCAGCAGGAGCTGCCTCTGCCTCCGCCACCTTCACTGGCAGGAGCAGAGCAGCAGGAGCTGCCTCTGCCTCCTCCACCAGCAGAGGTGCATGCCTGCTGGGTCCCTGTCCACCAGCAGAGGGTGAATGCCTGCTGGGTCCCTGTCCACCAGCAGAGGGTGCATGCCTGCTGGGTCCCTGTCCACCAGCAGAGGGTGAATGCCTGCTGGGTCCCTGTCCACCAGCAGAGGGTGAATGCCTGCTGGGTCCCTGTCCACCAGCAGAGGGTGAATGCCTGCTGGTCTCCCCTTCCGAGGCAGAGCCGCACCAGTCCCCTGCAAGAGAGGGAGGGCCGCACCAGTCCCCTGAAACAAGGGTAGACTACACGCTGCTCCCACCTCCGCCGCCAGGAGACTACACCGCTCCCACCTCCACTGGCAGGAGCAGAGCAGCAGGAGCTGCCTCTGCCTCCACCACCTTCACTGGCAGGAGCAGAGCAGCAGGAGCTGCCTCTGCCTCCGCCACCTCCATCGGCAGGAGCAGAGCAGCAGGAGCTGCCTCTGCCTCCCAACCCCTCCAGCAGAGGATGAATGCCTGCTGGTATCACTTCCCCACCAGCAGAGGATGAATGCCTGCTGGTATCACTTCCCCACCAGCAGAGGAGGAATGCCTGCTGGTATCACTTTCCCCACCAGCAGAGGAGGAATGCCTGCTGGTAACACTTCCCCAACCAGCAGAGGATGAATGCCTGCTGGTATCACTTCCCCACCGTCACGAGGAGAGGAGCAGGAGCTGCCTCTCCCTTCACCAGAAAAACCAGGACTAGATGCTGGCGGTCCTCAGCAGCCCTTGCATAGGCTGCTGAGTAAAGCATGGGAAGAACTGCCCGGCCGCAGTGGCCGAGAAGAGGGCCAAAACCCGCACCCCAGCTAGTTCTGACTCCTGCCTCGCTTCGCCCAAGGATGCCTGCTTCGCTTCGCCAAGGATGCCTGCCTCGCCGCCCAAGGATGCCTGCCTCGCCGCCCAAGGATGCCTGCCTCGCCGCCCAAGGATGCCTGCCTCGCCGCCCAAGGATGCCTGCCTCGCTTCGCCCAAGGATGCTTGCCTTGCATCGCCTGGGGTTGCCAGCCGCTCCGCATCGCCTGGGGTTGCCAGCCGCTCCGCATCGCCTGGGGTTGCCAGCCGCTCCGCATCGCCTGGGGTTGCCAGCCGCTCCGCATCGCCTGGGGTTGCCAGCCGCTCCGCGCTCGCCTGGGGTTGCCAGCCGCTCCGCGACGCCTGGGGTTGCCAGCCGCTCCGCGTCGCCTGGGGCTGCCTGTCGCTCCGCACGCCTGGGGCTGCCTTTTGCTCCACACAGGGTGCAGGGGTGAGGGAGAAGTGGAGCTCCCGCTGCCGCCTCTATGGCCAGGGGCTCCCTCCCGAGTTCGCCTCCCGAGGGTCCGCTGCTGCTGCCGCCGCCTCCCGAGGGTCCGCTGCTGCTGCCGCCGCCTCCCGAGGGTCCGCTGCTGCTGCCGCCACCTGGGGTCGCCAGGGATCCTGCTTCGCCTGGGGTCGCCGGGGCCTCTGCTTTGCCTCGGTCGCTACACTGTGGCCGGAGCTCCATGAAGGGGAGCTGCCGCCATGAAGAAAGGGGGAGGTCAGGAGACCAGCTCCCCAGCCGCATTTCCGTGGCAGGAAACACGGTGGCCGGAGCCCCACGGAGGGGAGCTGGCGGCCACAAAGAAGGGGGGAGGTCAGGAGACCAGCTCCCCGCAGCAGTTTCGCTGCCGGAATTGGGTGGCCGGAGCCCCACGGAGGGGAACTGCCGGCCATGAAGAAGGTGGGGAGGTCAGGAGACCAGCTTCCCCGCAGCAGTTTCGCTGCCGGAGATTGGGTGGCCGGAGCCCCACGGAGGGGAACTGCCGGCCATGAAGAAGGGGGGGAGGTCAGGAGACCAGCTTCCCCGCAGCAGTTTCGCTGCCGGAGATTGTGTGGTCGGAGCCCCACGGAGGGGAACTGCCGGCCATAAAGAAGGGGGAGGTCAGGAGACCAGCTCCCCAGCTGCACTTTCGCGGCAGGAGATAGAGTGGCTGAAGCCCCGGAAGAGGGAGCTGCCCGCCACGAAGAATTGGGGGGTGCCGGACATTCCACCATGGCCACCCCCAGAAACAACTTGCTTCCCCCTCTTCCGGGACTTTGGGACTGAGGGGGGAGGTGGCCATTGAGGCCATGTGTGCTTTGCACAAGGGGGGGTATATGTGGCAAAGTGCCCCCCTGTGTGTATTTTGTGTTACGTGTTGTGTGTAAATGTTGGTGTATAGTCATTGGTACACGGGATATAAGCGGGTCTGTGTTTCACGTGTATTTAAAAATGTAGATTTGTATTTAGGCACGAGGATGGCACAAATCACTTTCACGTGCTGGTTAAAATATAATGTGTGGTCACGGCAATTGCACTTTAATTAATTCACGTGCAGTTGTACCGAGATTCCAATTGAATGATTGACTAGCAATCGAGTCTCGGTACAACTGCATAAAAGCTGCATGTTTTCACTCACTCGGGGGGGTGTGTTCGTTGAGTGGAGAACGGGAGAGAGAGAAGGAGAGTAATACTTATAACAATTGCTATCGCGTGCTGTAGGACCAGCATGATACTTGTTTATTTATTTACTCACCGTGTTTGTGTGTCTGTCCGTCCACCGTTTGTTTAATTGATAGTCCGTTTTGTTCGTCTATTTATTTTGGCGCAAGTGCCGTGTCCTGTTTTTGTGTTCTATTATTTTGTTTATTAAATGCTGAGCGCGATCACGCTCAGCTTCACCAAAACCCCAAGTCTCTGTCTGCTGTGTGTTTCTATCTCTGGTCTGAGTTCCTCCCTGCAGCCAGCCTGTCACACCGCCTCACAAAATTCTGTTTATAGTACACTTACATCAATTGATGATTTCTTATTGTCAGAGTGATCAGAAACAGCAATGTTACTGCTGTGAAATCCATTTTTGTATTCTACCACCAAGATGCCAATACCAATTAATGCAATGCAGAAAATAACCATTTAGCCTTTGACATTTATCCACTATGTTGTTTACTATACCGAACACACTAGTGTCATAGTTGTAATGAAAAATAAAACATGTGGATTTTGTGTACTTGTGGCAGTGTGACAGGACAAAAGCCCTGTCGCTGCATGTGTGTATGTGTTGGTGTGGGGAATAATGGGTTGGCAGGGAGGGGGTTAAATTGCTCCCTGTCAAAACATTGCTGTGAATTGATTAAATGATTAATTAAGGCTCCAGCCACAGGTGTATAAATAGGGTTTTCATGTTCCATGCTGCCTCATCTTGTTTGTTTGTTTACATCTCCGTAAGTGTTTTTGTAGACATTTTGTTTTGGCCTTTGTGCCATTTATTTTGTTAATGTATTTTGTTCTGTTTAATGTTTAGTGTTTTGTTTATTCGTTGTATTTGTTATTAAACGTGAGCATTAGCGTTTTGAAACCTGCACCTTCTGTGTCTGAGCCTCCCCTTCCTGGTACTTTACTGGATTTTCAATTACTTTTGTTATATTGCCAACTTTGCTTTTGCGCCAGTTTGGCCCCTGTCCTGTACTTGGCATTCTAATGCGTGCACGGACTGTAGTAAGTAAGCAATAACACAGAAGGACAGGGTGTGCAGTCGTCATGTAATATACCAGGCCTCTGGTGCGGTAAGGCACAAAGCCAAGTGCCTTTTACGTTTTGCAGTGAAAAGCAACTATTTGTACCAATTATTTTACAATCAAATGGTGGATATTGTTGGGTTTTTTTGTTCTGCATACTCCCATATAATTACTTGAACAGAATTGTAACCAAATGAAAAAAGAAAACTTTAATAAAACATCATTTTATATATTTCTCTTACTTGGTATTTGAACAAAACACCGCAAAATTAGAATTGAATCTCATTCAATAAATTAGCCAATCAGACAAAATGTAGTAATTGCATTCGTCCACTGGTGACACCAATGTTGTGCAAAACCCCCATTACAGATAAATGTAAACACATACATATAATAAAACATCAAGGCATAATATTCAGTTTTTTTGTGTGCATACCTGTATAATTGATTATCACTTTGGTTTAAAAATAAACAAACAACAAGAAGTTTATACTAGTTCATTTTTTGGGGGTAAACTAGCTGGCATGCTCTGAATTACCAGTCTTATTAATTTTTACAGCTGAGGTTTGTGGACTGCTGATTAGGCTATAATGTTATCTGGCTCAAGAGCCAGCTTAAACTTCAAGCCATGTTTTGCTTATTTCAAAAACAATACATATGGTTTTATTTTCCAATTTTTTTTTTTTACATTTAATCTTAGAATAAACAAATCCATTCTACGTTCTGAAAGGAGTTACAGAAGGAAGGCATTGAAGGTTTAGCACAGTAAACAACCACAGACGGAACAAAAATCACCCGCAAGTAAACCAGGATAGATATAACCTGTTTACTATGCAAGTTTTGCCAATGTAGAATATTCCATCACTACTCCAAGTGAGATGTTCTTTATGCAAAAATTATTTTAGATTTGCAATGTTTCCAGTTGTGGTATGATATATATTTTGGTCCTCTTTTATGATTTGTGCTGGAGCAAAAACACATTTTAAAAGCAATAATTGGTGCAAATAAATATAGTTTTGTTGTGTGTGTGGATTTTGGTTTTAATGTACATATAGCTTTCGGTAAATGGCAACATTGTTTCATGTTTTAGTATACAAGTATATTCACAATACTTTGCGGTATACTATATTTGAAATTGTTAAATTGTATATAACAGGGAATAATACAAAAAAAACAAAACATTTCTGATACACATACAGTATTTCCATCAACTCTATGTTGTACGATGCCAAGTGTGCTCAGCAAACACAGTTGTTTAAGTTGTTCAAATTTTGCAGCAGTTTAGAGATACATATATTTAAATTCTACCTAGCCATAAAAAAGGATCACAAAGTAAGCACACATAACTTGTTCATTTCAAAAGTAATGTTCAATGAAGAGGCATGAGTGGTGCTTTGAACATGAGCCTAGTGGGCAGGCAGTGAGTAAATTACAGCTTACTACAAAAATACAAACAATGTAGATCTAGATCAGGGGTCTCCAACCCTGGTCCTGGAGAGCTACCTGGTCTTCTTCTGGGTTTTCGTTTCGACTGAGCTCTCAGTTACTTAATTGCACCAATTACTAGCTTAATTAGTCAAGATTAACAGGTGTTCCAGATCTTTAGCCATTGATGACATAGGCACTTCTAAAACCTAAGGATTTAGGGCTCTCCAGGACTAGGGTTGGAGACCTCTGATCTAGATGAATCACATCAATGCTATTGATCAAGATGAAAAGTGCAGATTTCCACTAGTTCATGGACATTTATCATCCCTCTAAAGCCATTTATTTATTTAGGACATTTTAGATTAGCACTGTTTTTAATCCTTTAACTCATCACAAAGTGTTGTCAATACAATAGTCAATACAATTTCTTTTTATTATTCTCTTACCCCAACATTTGAATGGATTTGTTTAATCCAAGATTAATCCAACATTTAAATAAATTGAAATGTTAAAAAAAAGAAAATGGGAACTAAAACCATATGGTTGAGTACCTTGAGTCTAAGACAAGGTGTATGTGTGTGTGTGTGTGTGTATATATATATATATATATATATAGATGCCCCCTGTATTCCTGTTCCAGAAAGCCTTGTGTAACCCGAATTTTACGTGTCGGAAACATATATATCAATATATATCAGATACGTATATCAATCTTCTTTCGCTTACGAACTGGTCCTGCACTCTTGCTATCACTTGGTCGCTTTCCAGTCATGATTTGAATGAAATAATAGAGTGAAATAACAGAAATACAGCATCACTGAAATAACACAATGCTGCGAGTATCCGATCGGAAACAATAAGAACACGAGACTGAGAGGCTGTGAGAGTGCAAAGCCTTACCTTGTAGGAGATGCTACTGCTGTATTACACAGCACTACTTTGCATTTCTGTACGCTAAGCAATATTTTCCGAAAATTTTATTTATGCCTTATGGAACTTTTTGCGTAAGGTCGAATTTGCGTAAGTCGGGTCTTCATGTAACCCGGGAGCGTCTGTATATATATTAGTGCTTCTGGTAAGGTTTTGGGTCATTTACTAATTTACTCGCCAATTTAGACACTATGAGTAAAATATATTTTGGGTGAGTAACATTATCTTGAAGTCATGAGTACTTTCAATAAATACTGTACATACTTTAATGCTAACTTATGGGGTATGCATTAACTACAGCCTCACATTTTAACTGTAACATTACTTTGAACTACTGTACAAAAACTTGGTTTTACAAATAAAAACTAAAACAACAATTATTCTTATTTGCTTTAATGACCACAACCAATATGGCTGGGAAGCAAAAAACACAGAAACAGAACAATTGTTTTTATTCCAACACTGCAGATCAATATACCTAACAAAAGGCCTGCATGCACATACTATACATTTCTAAAGAAACAATTTTATTCCTGATTGATCGCTTGCTATAGCAATATAAAGCATCCCAACTCTCTCAAACACGGACTATGGTATTTATGATTTCCATTACATGAGAGTAGATGTTAAAACTTCATGTTGATTTGAACTTGGCTCTCGCCAAGATAAGCACCAACTAAGACGTAGCTTCACAGTAAACTAATGTGATCCATATGTGTCTCCATCCATTTGGCGCTTCCTTCCATATGATGATGTAGATATCCTTCTGTCTGGTGTTGATGGCTGAAGTGTAATGCTGGCTCCAGGGATCAGCTTATTTTGCCTCCCTAGCGCATCAGCACACACAACGGCTGCGATGCTGGCTCCGGGATCAACCATAGTGCGGTCTCCCCAGCGCATCAGCATGACAACCGCCTGGATTGAGCTAAGTAGGGTACATCTCTGGGGTCTTCAAGTGGGCACCTTCCATCCTCGGTGTTTCGTCGACCAGCCCACGACACCTCAAGAGGGCTCGACGGTGATTCTGGCGTCCCAGCATCACCCCTCCGCCCCCACTCAACTCAGCCCAGCTTACTTACCTGTATATCAGCCTTTCTTTCTTTCTATTGTGCTTGAGATCCCCAGCCAGAATCTTTCCGTCTCAACCACAGCCAGTTGCTGCTCCTCTCTGCTGCTTCAGATAAGTTCTTCACTGTGTGACGCAACTCTTGGCCATTGAATCCGACATCTCTGAGAAACCGGGTTGTAGAGTGTGCCACAAATCCTCGACATCCCACTTCCACTGGGTAAACCCAGACTCTCCATCCTCGCTGTTCCGCTTCAGTGGCTAGTTGAGCATACCGCAGTTTCTTCCTCTCATACGCCTCATCTACAGCATCCTCCCATGGCACTGTTAACTCCACCAGGTGAACAAGGCGTGCTGATCCAGACCACAAGACAATATCTGGTCGAAGGTTTGTGGTGGCAATCTCAGGTGGAAAAATAAGCCGCTGACCAACATCCGCCAGCATTTTCCAGTCTCTAGCAGCTTCCAGTTGTCCTGGGCGAGGATTGGTTTTAACACCTTTTCTTGGTGGTTGCTCTCCTGGGCGGAGGAATGTTGTCTTTTGTGTGTAATGTTTTGATGGAACAGGTGGCAACTTATTGGTCATGTTACGCTTGTCTTCCAATGCTAAGGCCAAACATCGCAGCACCTGGTCATGGCGCCAAGTAAACCGTCCTTGGCTAAGAGCCACCTTACATCCTGTCAAAATGTGCCTTAATGTTGCAGGTGATGAACACAATGGACATGAGGGATCCTCTCCTACCCAGAGGTTTAGGTTCTGTGGTGATGGGAGAACATCATATGTTGACCTTATAAGGAAACTGATCCTGCTCTGTTCCATTGACCATAGGTCTTGCCAGCCAATCTTGCGTTGTTCCACACTCTCCCATCTCATCCATTCTCCCTGCTTGCCCTGGGAAATGGCCTTTATACACCTCATCCTCTCCTCCTGCTTTTGCACCTCGTTGACTACAAGCTTCCTCCGTTGCGCTGGGGCTGCCTTGTGCCATGTAGGAGGAGCTGAACTGAGACCAAGACCCCTCTTCCATGCTGAACTTGCCCCATGATATCACCAATTCGAAGGGCAGCCTTTGCATCCTCCACAGCTTTCTTTGCCACCCACTTTCTTCCAGTTTTCAACACAGGTGCTGCCTCCATTACGCATTTGTCGCGTGACTCTACTAATGTCATTTCCAGTCGGACCTTGGCGCACTTAAACTCCTCGGTTAGAGCGGAGACAGGTAGCTGCAGTATTCCTTTACCATAAAGTCCCACTCTGCTGAGGCAGCGTGGAACTCCCAACCATTTCCTGATGTGTGAACTGATTAAAGCTTCCAGCTTCTCTACTGTTGTCAAAGAAACCTCGTACACAGTCAGTGGCCACAGCAACCTTGGCAGTAGGCCAAACTGAAAGCACCAGAGTTTTAGTTTGCCTGGTAAAGCGCTGCTGTCTATGCTCTTCAACCCTTCCACAGCTTGTTGTGTAACTTCTCCCACACCTAACTGTGTCCTTTAGATCCCCGTCGTACCATCTCCCAAGGCTCTTCACTGGCTTCTCAGACACTGTTGGTATTGCCTCACCATTAATGAAGAACTTTTATCTACTACTTTACCTTTAATTATAGAGATGCTCCTTGATTTAGTGGGCTTGAATTGCATTCGTGCCCATTCAATGTTATTGGTTAATTTGCCCAATAACCGATTAGTGCAGGCTACTGTTGTAGTCATGGTTGTCATGTCATCCATGTATGCTCGAATTGGTGGTAGTCGTATTCCAGAAGCTGCTCTCCTCCCACTACCCATTTTGATGCCCTAATGATTACTTCCATTGCCATGGTAAAAGCCAGTGGAGAAATGGTGCATCCTGCCATTATTCCAACTTCTAGGCATTGCCATGTAGTGCTGAATTCTGAAGTTGAAAACTAAATTGCAAATCTCCAAAGTAGGCTTTGACTAGATTTGTTATTGTCATTGGTACACTGAAAAATCAAATGTTGCCCAAAGAAGTTCATGTGGCACTGAACCATATGCATTAGCCAAATCCAGGAATGTCACATGGAGCTCCTTCCTCTCCTTTTAGCTGATTGAAATCCTGGGAAACCTGGAATGCCCGCTTTTGTATTGAAGTGTCAATGAAGCAGTTCTTTAATAGGTAAGTTGACAATCTCTGAGCAATAATGCTGAAGAAAATCTTGCCTTCTACGCTTAATAGGGAAATAGGGCTTAAACTGACTGATGCTGCTAGATTCTTTTCTTTAGGTATAAAGACTCCACCTGCTCGGCGCCATGCTCTTGGTACAACCTGTTTTTCCCATGCTACTTTCATCAGTTTCCACAGGATTCGTAGAACTCCTGAAGCACTCTTGTACACTCTGTACGGAACTCCATTAGGCCCTGGAGATGATGAAGCCCTTGCTTTTTCACAGCTTGCTCTACTTCTTTCCACTTAGGTGCACAGTCCTCCATTTGGTATTCTGGTGGATTGATAGGTGGGATGTCTGAAGGAATTGACATAGGCTCCTGCCTTTTTGAATCTGTATGCGTTTCCTCCAAATATCTCTCCAACACAAACTTAGATGCTTTTAGTGTGCCATTCTTCTCACTGGTGAATAACTTCTTTACAAATTTGAATGGGTCTTTATAAAGTTAGTTCTCGCGCTCCTTCTTTTTGTAGCGTTTCAGAGGGCTCAGCTCTGCTAATGTTGCAAGCTTATGTTTTATGACCCTTTGTAAGAGATTGAGTCCCTCCTTCTGACTTTCTTCTGCTCTTCTCCATTGCTTCCTCAGCTGTCTCCTTTCTCTAACTAAGCGTTCAATCTCCTGCTGCCGTCTAGACTTTCCAGGAATAGTATATTATATAGATTATTATATAGATTTATCTTCCAAAAATCAATTTTTTATTTTAAATTGAAAACTTGTGTTTCTGGCAATTCCCAGAAATGTATCTAGCAAAATAGTATATTGACAACCCAAGGGACTTTTTCAACCTGAAAAAAGAAACAAGGACCAGGGGTCACAAATGGAGATTAGATAAAGGGGCATTCAGAACAGAAAATAGGAGTCTGTAACCAACTTCCCAGTAATGTTGCTGAAGCTGACACCCTGGGATCCTTCAAGAAGCTGCTTGATGAGATTCTTTGATCACTAAGCTACTAACAGCCAAACGAGCAAGATGGGCTGAATGGCCTCCTCTCGTTTGTAGACTTTCTTATGTTCTTATGTTCTATTTGGCCATTGAGATGCCAGAAACCAACAAAGTACAAAAAAAAAAAAAGAACCACCCTTTACGCAGCTTAGAATAAAACATGGTAGAAACTCAATATGGTTGCTATCATGAATTGAGTTTCTGGTAATGTGTTGTGGAATACAGCTGGGGAAACATGCTCTCTGATTGGCTGAAAGATCATCAGCAATCTATAATTCATAATATAGTATTTGTAACACTGAGAAATTAACCAATGTATATTTAAATATAGATTATTTATTTATGTAATAAAGCCAAAGTTTATCTCATAAAAAATAAAATATACAAAATAAATAAAGCAGCCCCTACTGGATCTTAATTCCAAGGCCCTTCTAATGATAACCTGGAGACATAAAACAAGGATTTTGCTCGGACAAAAAGGGAAAACTTGGGTGTCTGTGTCTACAGTAAAAACAAAACAAACAGAATCAATCACACAAATTCATATTAATTAATACAATACCTAATCTACAAAGTTTACATTACTAACATTAAAGGTTAACAGATATAAACATTACTTTCACTTACCTGCTGCCTTAAATGTAAAACTGTATTTAAAAATATTGCAGGAGAATAGGCTGTGAAGGGCCTTGCTTAACCACACTGAATTAACTACAAAGCAAAGGATATCACAAAGTAGTTACAGTTAAACATGCCTCTTGTATGTATTTGAGGCTAAAATAGCACAGAAAGTAGACATTGTTTTTTTTTTTAAATCTTTGTCCTTTCCTTTACAATAAACAAAGTGTCAAAAGACACATTTTCATTAACTAATAGCATTATTGAGATTTACTTATGCCTAGCAGTTACAATTTAACTCTAAAAACTTCAAATACAATAAATGTGGAAAAGGAGGTGCTGTAAAATGACATATACATTCCACATTAACAACAGACACAGGATCACGACATAAAACATAAACAAGACGTTGACCACACACTATACATAACATTTCCCTTGCAAGTTGGGTCGGAGTTGGAATGCATGAGGCATTTTGTTTTTACAGGGTGGTCAAACGTATTTTTAGATTTAAACAGAAAAAAATCCAAATGGATTTTATTAACCAGTTTTAAATTAACTTAAAGATATCTGAAACAAAAACTTAAACATAAGTTCATCTTGGATGTACTGTGACACACCGAACTAACTATTAAAATAACACCACAATTCAAATGAAAAACTCAACGTGTACGACATTGTTTTTTTTAAAAGCAAATCGCTGACTTGGTTGTACAATACGTGCCTCTTAAAACACCATCTCTCACTGTAAACTGCTTGTCGAAAGTGGAAGGCAACTACAGCTGCCGCAGTACACTTTCTGTACTGCAGTTCAATGCATAGGAGTCATTTTAAAAAGGGTAAAGTTTTGTTCACAAAATATGATCAGTAAATGCTTATGTAAATTAAATGTAAATTAACACAGCAGCACAATTGACTTTTTTCCTCCTTGATTTGCTTAATAAGATTAGACATGATAAAATATTTTTAGATTCAAATGTATATAGCTTTGATTAACATGTGATTGTTTATCCCTAATTATGCTGTACAACATTTAAAAACGACACTGCTATGGAGCCTGCGTGGAGCGATTGGCACCTGCTCACTCTGCTGTTTCTGATATACTGGCTGCTCAGAAGTTTGCGATACAGATCTGTCAGTCACAAACTGTGTTATAAAGTGGTCAGAATTCCAACATGATAGCTTTATTCTTAAGCATTCAAATCTGTGGGATGTTTTGGAGCAGGGACGCATTACAGGAAAATTGCTTGGGGATTCTGGCGGTCCCTTTTATAAATCCCAGTAATGCAACTGAAGAAGCCCACACAAAAATACGCACTACAGATAATAATATTATTCAATACTGCTATTTCCACGTCGCACTAATAAAGCCTTCTCTCACCACCCTTATTCGTGTCAGTATCTAAGACAACCTCCGAAAAAACAAGCACTGCTTTTGGGAATCACCTAACAGTTGATCAACCAATGAGCATGGACACAAAGTGAAATGGGCAGAGATTTGTGATGCATGAAATCTGATTAGAATGAAAGCTCTGCCAATCAGCATGCAGTGCTTTATACTGGCATTAATGCTGGCCAATAGCAGCTAACAGAAACATGAGGAATCAGAATGGAAACCAATACAATAACAGCAATTAACTGCACTGAGCAGCAATGTTCAATAATCATTGGCACAAGGCTGCTATCTGCTGGTTTCACAGAACCCAATTAGCACTAATCTTATCAAATGCTACCTTAGATAAGGTATTCAGGACCTATGAAACCATCCATATAGTTCTTTTAATAACCTCAGGACTTTATCTCATGATACAGTACCTTAATTTCAAATAATGTAATATATACCATAAACACACATTTGTAATTTACTACTGTACTACATATAGACTTGAAATGTGCTCTTTTTTACAAGGCATGCATTAGAAGTTGCAAGGTAATGAGGATTTCCAATTGTGAATTACAGAAAAGCCACATTTAGTCCATGGGATTAAAGATTAATGAACTAGAGCCCCACAGATTACAGTGTGATTCAGTTACTAAAAACACACAGACACACACACACATGTTTGTTTATAGTGTTTATGAGGACTTTGCATTGACTCTCACTATATTTTTATTTACTATTCCTAATTCCAGTCAAACAAAACTCCACAAAGGGTGAAAGTCAACAACAAACACAATATTTGGGCACTTTTAGTTTGTTTTAAAAAACAATAATGACTGTTTAATATCTGTTTAAACACTACAAGGACTTGGCCTGTGTCCTCATAAGGTAGGTTTGGTCAGACTATAACCCCCCCCCCCCCCCTCACACACACTCACAATCACACTCACACTCACACATCAAATATGAACCGATTTACAAAGAATGTGTCTGATTTAGCTTTCATCCTAAATACCAGCTGAACAGAGTCTTGTCTATACTAACAGTCACAGTCACATCTATCCCTCAATCCTGACGGGCTTCTTAGAAACTGTAGGGATATGTTATTTTTGACACACTTTGGTGAGAGCTTTCATTTAAGAGTTCCTGGATATTATGTACTCAAAATAGCATGACTCAGTGCCATTCTCCTTAACAGTTCAATTTCCATTTGATGACAAAAACCACAAACCACAAGACTAGCTGGCCTTTGGAATTGCCTGAAAACCACATGTTGAGTGAATTTAGAGCTGAGTCCCTAATTACGTATCCTCCTGGCCCAATTTGTCTGAGAAACAGCACAGTATTTCTCATGGGAGTGTGTGTGTGTGTGTGTGTGACTTAATCATCTTTTACTTGTTTGCATTACAACTATAGCAGTGCAACTGTGATTTTTTCCCTCCACACTAATCTTTTCTGTCACACTATAATTTTCTGTCATTGAGAAATGGTGCTGTGTACAGTACGTAAATTAAAGTTTACCTCTGTGCAAAGACAGAAATGCTGATTTACAGAAACCAGTCAACTTAATAAACAATGGTTATTTAAAACCAATATGCTAGTACTTGTTGTGTACTTGGGATTGCTTGTGGCCTATCCAAGTGTGTCTTCTAATTGTAAGTGTTTGAATAATGCAGCTATATTCTGGCCTATTTTAAGAACATGACATTATATATATATATATATATATATATATATATATATATATATATATATATATATATATATATATATATATATATATACAGCTCTGGAAAAAATTAAGAGACCACTGCAAAATTATCAGTTTCTCTGGTTTTACTATTTATAGGTATGTGTTTGGGTAAAATGAACATTTTTGTTTTATTCTATAAACTACTGACAACATTTCTCCCAAATTCCAAATAAAAATATTGTCATTTAGAGCATTTATTTGCAGAAAATGACAACTGGTCAAAATAACAAAAAGTGTTGTCAGACCTCGAATAATGCAAAGAAAATAAGTTCATATTCATTTTTAAACAACACAATACTAATGTTTTAACTTAGGAAGAATTCAGAAATCAATATTTGGTGGAATAACCCTGATTTTCAAGCACAGCTTTCATGCGTCTTGGCATGCTCTCCACCAGTCTTTCACATTGATGTTGGGTGACTTTATGCCACTCCTGGCAAAAATTCAAGCAGCTTGGCTTTGTTTGATGGCTTGTGACCATCCATCTTCCTCTTGATCACATTCCAGAGGTTTTCAATGGGGTTCAGGTCTGGAGATTGGGCTGGCCATGACAGGGTCTTGATCTGGTGGTCCTCCATCCACACCTTGATTGACCTGGCTGTGTGGCATGGAGCATTGTCCTGCTGGAAAAACCAGTCCTCAGAGTTGGGGAACATTGTCAGAGCAGAAGGAAGCAAGTTTTCTTCCAGGACAACCTTGCACTTGCAAAGTCAGGACTTTGAGCCACTCAAGAACATTAATTCTCTTCTTGTTCAACTACTCCAGTGTGGCTTTGGCTTTGTGCTTCAGTCATTGTCCTGCTGAAATGTGAATTTCCTCCCCAGTTTCAGAGTCTTGGCTGACCCAATCAGGTTTTCCTCAAGGATTCGCTTGTACTTTGCACCATCCATTCTCCCCTCTATCCTGACAAGCTTCCCAGTTCCTGCTGAAGCGAAGCACCCCCATAACATGATGCTGCCACCACCACAGTTGGGATGGTGTTGACTGGGTGATGCGCAGTATTGGTCTTGCGCCAGACGTAACGCTTCGGTCTCGTAATTTATGACGTCACAGAAACCCTAGATGGAATTATTATTCTGTAACTCACTGAAGTCCATCTATTATATATATATATATATATATATATATATATATATATATATATATATATATATATATATATATATATATATATATATATATGCACACACAGAAAGTCGATATATAATTTTAAATGGCATTTGTGGCAAACCGGGGTTTGCTTTGCCACGTCTTCTAGTGACATATAGAGCTATATCAGAATCTTGGGATACACATGTATAAAGAAGGTATACAATATTGCTTTATTGCTTAGTGCTTTCACATGAAAAAGATTGCAGGCCATTTCTTTTGAGAAATGTGTGTTTAAAGGATAAGCAGCTTGTGGTTGAAAAGAACAGTCAATTAACCTGAGTCAGAGTTTGTATAGTGATTATATAGTGGCACAGCCTCTGTGTCTCCAATTGCAGGTCATTATATTGTGACATTAAAAATCCCTGATCCTTGCTTCTGGTTTCTGATTCCCAACTGCCGATCGCTGGGTGCTAACTTCATCTTGTATTCAAAACTAACTTTGAGACGCCAAATCGCCATTAACAACGTTTCTTAATTGCATATATTTGAAAGGACCTCTGTACTCCCAATGGAATGCCTAATTAAAACAAATTATATTAATTATTTTATTTATTTGTCAGATCAAGCTAAATATTTTTTATTTACTGTTTTAATGAAAAAAATGAGCTTACTAACAATGTGCCTCTGTCCAGTAAATGTATATGTTACAGTAAAGGTTTGACTATTGGCAAATCTCAAGATTTACCGGTAAATGTTGAAATAAACACGATAACGCTTTACTTTACTGTTAAATCTCAAGAATAACCACAAGTGCCTTTACCAATAAGCTTCGGTAAATGTCTGAAAAGCAATATATTTCTTTATAAATCTGGGCATTTACCAATACGCTTTTCCATAAATCATAAGATTAAATAGGTAAATGTCAGAAAAGCAATAATTACAAACATTTACCACCTTACTTGCTAAATTTTGACATTTACCAGTAAAACTTAAGATTTACTAGATTCTAACTTTTACCGTAACACATATATCAAACTTCAATGCGTATAAAGGAATTATTGTGTGTGTGATATATATATATATATATATATATATATATATATATATATATATATATATACACACACACACACACACATTTGGCTTCATCTATATAATATTACACTGTTACATCCAACCTGCTCACTCCACCTAGCTTTTAGAATCTCCATTATTGGCTGCTTTTTGGTGGACAAGAATTTATTTTCAAATGTAAACTAACGAAAAGTTTGCACATTAATATTGTCACATTTTCACTGCTGTCTCATTACAACTTCAGCAAATGTATAGCTCACTCTAGAATCATATCTGTACTTTTAGATGTAATTCCTTCATCAGTTGAACATTATAGCTGTTTTGATACAGTATCCATAGAAAACATCAGTATGAGGTTTTCCATATCCATTTCAAATGAAAAACCACCGTCTGCCATGTCAATTCGTAATGTTTATTGTTGATGTATTTTAAGTTATTGTTTGTTCTTTTGTTTGGTCTCTGATGTATAATGAGTTGAGTCACTAGGGTTTTTGGTTGTTTTGTAATTTATGCTAGCTGGATTTCCCCTTTTTAGTACAGTTGTTTGTTTGGTGAAAGTGAGGGACAGTTCAACTACAGTACTTTTTTTTTGTTTGTTACAGAGATTGATTCTTTTATATCCTGTCTTGTTGGATAGGTGATGTACCTGTTTGCAGCTGCCTTCCCTATAGCAATGCTATTCTTTAAAATAAAAAATAAAAAAAAGTCTATAAAATACTATGACCCATTTGGAATTCAGCAGTGTCTGAGTTCTTCCAGGTACACTCTTGACTCAGAACTGGTAAGGCTGCTTTATGGACTATAGCCTCGTACAGCTGGGCAACTTATTACTATAGATAATGTATAAAGCGTGATACATACATCCACTTTTCCATGACCTGTTATTCCTATTTTCTAGGATATGCCCCGTTTCTTTTCGTTTTTTTTTTTCTTCTGCCAAATGGTTTTGAAACCTGCTGTATGTATTTCATGGTCTACTACACAGTAAAATATACTTCTGTATAACTCACTGTAACTGAAATAAAAAAGGAGTAGCCACAGACTTTACAGTGAGGCAAACTGAGGACATATTAATTTGATTGGCCTTTTTTCCTAGCCCTGATCTCTGCTCCATACTTATTTGTATTGCTAAAAAACTTAGGATAAATATTTGTCCAAATATTTATTTAAAATCTTGCAACTGCAATTTCTGCAAAAAGCTCAATAGATTTTGTTTTTTTAACTTTGAGTGAATAATTACCCTTCACAGGGACTAATGTTTTGACAAGAAGCCTTTGTCAATGTCTTTAACAGGGAAATTAGGTTATATTCACATACTTGTATCACTGGGTGATGTGGATTCTACCCCTGATTGATAAAGTGTGAATTAACATTATTATTTTAATTTTCCACATCTTTAATTAATTACTGTCCTTACCTATGTGACTTGCAGTAACTAGAGCCATTCATACCTTTGCAAGGTTAGTGTCCCATTAATGGATAATTATCCCACAAAGAAATACCAGTGTCAAGCAGTCGTCATGAATAACGATACGATATTGTCACAGTAAAAATATGTAAAAATCATGGCACAGTCACGGGTAAAAATAGACCATTTCACAGAATGATCACAGATGAACCCGCTTTATATCATGATTGCCATGCAGGAATAGTTTGTGATATAAACCGAGTTTCACGTTTGCCTAGGACAGCACATTACGAGTGCGAGGGGAAAAAGTAAGAAAACTAACGGTGAATTACAGAGCAGTGTTTTAATAGTGTAATATGCATATAGTTCAAGGACAAACACGTTTTGTATCATTAACTGGAACGAAACAGTTTGTGTCATTATCTAAAAAAGGCATGAATTGTCGACTGATGAGAGCTATCAGTTAGGCATTGCACTTGGTATTTTTTGTGTGAATAAGACTATGTTAAAAAAAAAAAAAAAACATTTGGTGACGTTGGTGTTTTGTAACTGAACTGTATCCCGTTAAGACCACCCACGCAGCATTTGACAGGCTGCACAAAAAGCCGAGATGATTATTGGTTGTTAGTTGCATTAATTCTATCCTGTGGTTACTTAGTAAAGTCCAGCCACGCAGCATTTGACAGGCAGCACAAAACATGATAATAAGCGGGTTTGTGAGATGATATTAAGGGAGGTAATTTCTCAAGGAACCTATGGTGCATGGCGAGTGGTTTGAAAAATTGTGATAATAAACGGGGCATGATATTAAGCGAGGTGATATAAAACGGGTTCATCTGTATTTACTAATATAATATATTGCAATATTTGAATATGTGTGCTAAAGTAAACATCTGTTTAATGTATATAACATGTATTTTAACACACGCTCCTAGTTAAAAGTAAACATTGCCACCATTTTTTTTAACAGTACCCTTTCAAACAACCTTAAAAGTAATATGTTTACCTTTTAATTTTAACATGTATTCCTTGTCCGATGTAAAAAAGAATCTGAACACTGAACTGTAATTGTCCAATGCAAAACGTGTTTAAACTTGACCCTTACCATAATATCAGCACAGCTACAGTACAAAGCTATAATTTGGTACCTCGGCATGTTACAAATGCACCCTGCTTTTCAAATTTCGCGAGAAATAGCAATTGCTGCAAACCGTCCATTTCCACTCAGACATGACATGCTCATGTGTTATTGATACTCACATTTTAAATATTTTAAATGGTTCACTTTCTTCCGGGTTAGTTCTTTCTTCTCTTAAGGTAGCTGTGGTAAAGCTGCTGGTTAAGAAAACTAACTTGGACCCAACAGTCCTTAATAACTACAGGCCAATTTCCAATCTTTCATTTCTAGCTATGGTTCAATTGATTGGCTTGAGGACTGATCTCCAAACCATCGTCATTTTTCTATATGCATTTGAAATTCTGACTTCTTATGTAATAAATGAAAATGAAATCAGAATTCATCATTTTTTATTTTATTAATGTTGATATAGCACACGGTATTCCTTGTCCCTCACCAGTTTAAATAACTGCATACACAGATTCAGAAACAGTAACATGAGAAGAGTATGGCATGTCAAACTGTGTTATTAACATGTGAATAACACGCCACATAACAGATCCGCACATCGAGGAAAAAAAGCATACCAACACTAAATTCAATGAAAAACAACAGGCTGTATTTACTAATGACAGTCTAAAACACAATGTGCATACTGTGCAAAAAGTGCAACGTGCAGACATTTCGGTCAAACATTGACCATCATCAGTACTGTAAATTAAACAGGATGTTATACATTACAGTAGCATCTGCCTCCTTAAGTCACAGTACACTTAGCTAAACTGTGTCTGAACAACTTTGCATCAGTTCCAACTATATGGCATAATACTGCCTGGTCAAAACACAGTTAACATGTCTTTTTTTGTTTACTTTTACTTTCAGTTTAGTTTTCACTTTTGACGATTTTGCTTTTCAGTTCCTGGTAAAATAAACAACTTCCTAAAGAACTGTATTTTGGTCTTTGCTCTTTTGTATTAAATTATAACTTTTTATCTACCAATGATATATCCGGTTTGCATTCCTTCTCTTAGAAAAGGTAGTTTTGTTTTGTGGTGGATTGTGGAAAGGACAGCGTCACTGGCATGTTATTGTCAGGAAGCAGTCCCAGAGACAGCGTCACTGGCATGTTATTGTCAGGAAGCAGTCCCAGAGACAGCGTCACTGGCATGTTATTGTCAGGAAGCAGTCCCAGAGACAGCGTCACTGGCATGTTATTGTCAGGAAGCAGTCCCAGAGACAGCGTCACTGGCATGTTATTGTCAGGAAGCAGTCCCAGAGACAGCGTCACTGGCATGTTATTGTCAGGAAGCAGTCCCAGAGACAGCGTCACTGGCATGTTATTGTCAGGAAGCAGTCCCAGAGACAGCGTCACTGGCATGTTATTGTCAGGAAGCAGTCCCAGAGACAGCGTCACTGGCATGTTATTGTCAGGAAGCAGTCCCAGAGACAGCGTCACTGGCATGTTATTGTCAGGAAGCAGTCCCAGAGACAGCGTCACTGGCATGTTATTGTCAGGAAGCAGTCCCAGAGACAGAAGCTGCAAGTTGAAGCGTTCGTGCGCATGTTTATTCAAAGACAAATAACTAACAAATACACAAAACAAACAAATAGTTTGGCAGTGGCCAAAATAAACGTGTGAAACATACAACAAAGTTCAGTTTCTTATAAATATCCCAACACTGTCTATTTCCCGTGGCTCCACTCACCTAAACCCCAACTGAAAATACTAATGTTAACACGTGTGACTACCCTTTTTATACACCTGTGGCTGGAGCCTAATTCATCATTAATCATGTATTCAATTTACAGTTCTAGCCACATTCCCAGGGAGGAATTTAACCCCCTCCCTGCCAATCCCCCGCCCCCACCACAGAGATTGATCTGCATCACAATATTAATATGAAAAACTGATATATTTCTAAATTTCTAGTGAGGTTAACACAGAATTATAATGTTATAGCTTAAATAAATATTTTAAAAGCCCTGTTTTACCAATGTACATAAGAATAGCATTGTGTGAATGCAAAACTGGGATTATCTGTGCCACAAGACTGACCAAGATGTATTATTCAAAATAATCAGTTTCTGGCACAGATATAGTCGATGAAAATGTCAAGTGTTTATGTGGATTACAGTCCATTATTACAACCACTATACCTCACCTTCATATGGGAAAGATTACATTTTAGGATTAACTTTACAGAAGGTCACTGTAGTATACCCTTCTAAAAGCATAACACACATTATAAATCCCAGTGAAAGCACAGCATTGCAAGCACAATAAACTGTGCACAATAGATGGATACAAATTGCATTTGCTTTTTGCACTTGCTTGAAAATAGGGGCTTTTGATTCAGAGGGAAGGATATGTCAATGATGTGTCTGAGTGGTTTAGTTCAGGGCATACATAATATCTTTCACCTCTTGTTTTCACTTCAATTTCAACTAAGTGATAAAAGGTCATCTCTAACTGATGAGTCTATGACTTTGTACAATTACATCTAGTTGTGCCTGTTTGCTTTGGGGCAAGTGTCTTGTGTCATAAAAACATAATCCCAATTGCTGGAACCATTTTTAATAAAAAGAATCCTGGATAGGCAAAACAGGTTTTTGACCACAAGATATTGTGTTGCATTACATTGGTCTTAAAGCTGTCTCTGTCTTACCTGCACATTGATGTTTCGTCAGGAGGTAAATGCTCCAGGAGAATCCATGCCTCTAGGAGCATCCACCAGTGTGGATGAATCCAGAGCATTTAGCACCATAGAAATTAACAAGCTGTTTGAAAACAGAATTCCACTGATGTGCCAGGTAATCAGCAACTGCCCAGTCATTCATTTGCATTTTGTGGTGTTAAACAATGCAGTACCTTTTTAGCGTTACTGGAGACAGCCAAAACACATTTCTTTTTAAGGAGGCATTGTTCATGGTATTTTTTTCATTTTTTTCAATTTTTGTTTTTATTTTATTTGGGTGTCTGATGTAATGTTAAACTATCAGTACCGGTATACACAAAGACAAAACTTAATAAGCTACATCCTTGTAAAATATCGTATATGCTCAAAATAGCACCCAGTCTCGACTGCCTGCCCTTACTAGTGCCCAGTTTTATGGGCCAAAGGTTAATAAGCACCCACACTCTCCAAAGCACCCACCCACCCCCATTCAATATCTTAAAATAATACTGTTACAAGTCAAAAACAAATTTTCCTTATACACAATTAAACCAATGAAGTATTTTTTACATATATTTTATTTTGTGTTTATTTGTAATAAAATAACATTTTAAATAGTATTTACAGTATGTAAATTTAAAAAAAACAAAAAAAAACATGTTTCAGCTTTCTCATTTCAGGTGTAGAAGAGTTAAGCTCAGAGGAAAGAATCTTTGGGGAATAAAATGACCCCTGCTCTATATATTTTGTAATGATGGAATATGTACAAACTGGTAGTTATTTCCTGACACAGCTTTACAGAATTTTTATTTTTTATTTTTTATTCAATTCTCTCTGTTATTATCCCACTTCAACTTTGTTTGCAGCTCACAGACCGGCCGGCTTC
Source organism: Acipenser oxyrinchus oxyrinchus (assembly GCA_030684275.1). Classification (NCBI taxonomy): domain Eukaryota; kingdom Metazoa; phylum Chordata; class Actinopteri; order Acipenseriformes; family Acipenseridae; genus Acipenser; species Acipenser oxyrinchus. The sequence continues at coordinate 81,832,701 of CM060249.1, forward strand.
AGGCAGTGTCCTTCATTTACCATTACAACAGTGTTTTTGTAACCATGCCATGTAATACCTAATTTATTTAAATTGCCTAAAAACTTGGAAGTATGTAAAAAGCTCTGGTGGAAAAAAAATATTTAAAAAATCGACTGATCTGAATGAGAGCACCTTCAGTCATGATGATTCCTTGCAACTGGTGTTTAGATTCACTAAAACATTTGCAGTCCAGTTGAAATGTTACAGGGCTGCATTATGACAAATACATTAAAATGCAATAAATATTCATTTCAAAGGGACATAGAACAGTGGTTTTCATTTTTTTTTTTTTAAACTGTACCCTTCTGTTTGAAGGTTTCAGCTTAAGTACTCATTTACAATTTTCACTGTACTGAATGGTACCACAGTTAAAATAAAACATTTTTTTCCTATTTATTTATTATATAATTTATGTCATCAGAATCAACTTAACTTTCTGTTGCTTTGCTCTTTCTGTAGACTCTTTTGTGTTTTCTTCCTTCATTTTTCTTTTGTAAGAAATGTATACATTTTTGATCTGGATGAAAACAAATTCAACCAGACCCTATTACTGTTAATAAAATGCAGCTGCACATAATATCAACCACTGTGTATAAATATTGTATTTAATTTACAACCCAATTACCAGCGCCAGTACTTTCCAAGTACACGTGTGATTGTGATTAAGAGTATGAGTAATGGTTTCTCTGCATACTTCAGCAGAAAACCTTCAAAAAACCCTCAAATAAGCTTCATTGAAACCACCCTGTATCAAGATCCCTGGAAAGTTCAAGTTGAAAACACCAAGATTTTCTATTTGTACAATACATTTTAAACTGCCATGATTAGACACCTACTATAGAGCACAAAACACATTATTATGTCACTTATCTGTTTGTCATTTTAGCTATAAATAAACGGTATGTTTCATCTGACTATTTTTTTGGAAATCTAAACCACTGCTGTAATTGAGTGCTGTATGCTTCTTATTACTGGCCCCAGCTGCAAATTAATATGCTTTGAGGAACAGCTGGGTCAAATTCTGCTTAAATATCTCTAAATGAAATACAAATGCAGCACCTCTTGGTACAAATTATGGTTAGCTCCTTGGAATTTCTGATATGGACGAAAAATAAGTCTTTTTTTTGCCTTACAATTTATTTTTATTTTGAATACATTATAATTACAACTGCATCTGAAGTACCTTGACAAAGAGCATGTAGGAATTCTGCCATTCCATAAACTGAGGCTTTTGGGTAAAACACCATACAGTTGTGATACAAGTAGAACATTCTGAAACAACCTTGTCTTTGATGGCAGAAATAGAGGAAACAAAAAAATATATTGACCACCATAGTTTTGTTGAACACATTGATATATAGCAGACTTGTACTCGGACTCAACCTTGTGTGACTCGGACTCGGACATTCGTGCTTCGCGACTCAGAGATATTAACGACTATTATTTTCTATTACACAAGAAATTCTACCTTTCAAGTCCCGCTTACCCTAAAACTTCCACCAGCAGCTAAGGGGGTTATTCATAAAATTTACCGTCTGTTTTTCCGTGGTGGTAGAGGCTGTTAATATCCCGTTGCACTTTTCTCCTATTCATAAATAGGGTTTACTGTCATGGTAGTTACATTATCGTGACGGAAGGCAGTACCGTAAAAAATGCCCCTCTTTCCTCATTTGCATACACTTAAACTGATTCATAAAACAATTTGATGACGGTAAATGGCTTTTACTGGCATGAAAAATGCCACATACTCAATTGCTGGCAGTAATAATATAGGCTTATCAATGGGAAAAGGTTGATGTTGTTTTATTCAATTTTCACGTGCTTGATGTTTTGGTGTCAGACATGATAATTTTGTTATTCGATGTTAATTTAATGTGTATATTTGTTGTTGTGTCAGCGATGTATTATAGTGAAAACTGACGGTAATTTTCATTTATTTGTTGTTTATGTTTTTAAAATGCACATTGCTTATTTTTGTGAATCTATTACCGATTGAACCCTACCCCATCTCCCTCGTTCACCTCCAGATGTGGTCTCTATATGGGACTGAAAAGAGCTTCCTGGTGTCAGAACAGCTATATCGTCAATCGTTTCACAGGGCTCAACCACCTCAGTGTCTGATGTGTAACTTGCTGTCGGTAACGTGCTTTGTGAGGCACTGTTTATTTTATTATGTTTGTGCGTTTCAGCCAAAATTTCTCCAATTTGTGAGGTGTTGTTGGAATCTGAAATAAAAGTAATATATTTTCAGTATTATAATTTATACCTGCATCTTATAAAATTATTATTATTATTATTATTTTTTTATTTATTTTTTTTTTTGGCTGGGGAGTTTAAGAAGAAGAGGGATATTTACCTGACTTAGTCGTAGTTATTCAAGATGTTTCACTTGATGTGCCATGTGTTGCATTGTTTTGAGAGGTGTGTCATGTCCACTTAATCCAAGTGTTTCTGGTGGTATTGTACTAAGTACAGCCTTCTGTGCTGCTGTTAAAATGCCAGTGCAACAGCCACCGCCAGTGGCAATAGCTTCTCGATGCAGATGTGCTTTTTTTTTTTTTTTACTTTGCGTCTTTAGTCTTGTCATCTCTTTTGACAGTCCAAGACGCTTTGTTTTACAGCAGACACAGCATTTACATGGTCAGTTATCTGTGCCCAATTTTCTTTTCTCTGTTTTACAAATGTAATTTTCACTCCAAATAATTTATCTGACTTTTCCACAACCTATTCTCTAAAAGTAATTAGTTATTGAGTGGAGAATTTAATGTTTCGTTGCCTTTCTTTTATACTATTTTGAATTCCAAACACAAACTTTACAGTCAGCTCCGTCATAAGAACTGGACAATTTCATTAGCATACTGACTTTTATTGGTTGTTGGAAACTTTCCAGTAATTCTCTATCACCTATAACATGCCGGTACAACATGACCGTCACTTTATTTATCCTGACGGTGGTTTTATGAATCAGACAAAAAAAAAAAAATATCACGTTGAATTAACATGACGTTCTGGAAATACTGTCTATTTTTATGAATAACCCCCTAAGTCTCTCAGAATACAAGTCTTCAGTTACTTGCTAGTAGGAAACTGCACAATAAAAACCCACACAACAAAACATTATCCAATCACTGGTTAGCCCTGTTGGCTTTGCAGCCAATCATAGTAAGATTAAGAAACTGGAAGGGAGTTAGTTTGTAGGGTAAACACCCCCCCAGTCCAACTACAAATCCAACTGTAAACATCGTAGTTTTTTTTTTTTCTTTTGCATTAAGTTTTATAAGAAATAGGTGATGTCAGCATGGTAAACAAGTAAGCAATTATTTGACTTTTAACAACCGTTTTTCTTTACTACTTTAAACCGTGTTCTAAGTTTTTAAGCACTGTAGAAATACATTTCTAAAACTGCATTCTTGAAAAATACATAATTTGATTTTGCTGAGCTCCCTGAATCTCTGGAATATAATTAAGCGATCGTGCCCATCGATAATGGCTCTATCATTTGATAGTTGACCCGACGGGAGTTATGCATCCCGAGCCGAAGGTAAGGGCGCTAATGAAAGTCAAAGTCAACTATCACACGGTAGAGCCATCATCGAGAGGGCACTATCGCTATTAGAAAACAATTTTTGTCATTGTTTTCTTTAAAAAAAAAAACACCTTGAGGGCTCCCGAGGGGCACATCCAGTAAAGGCGCTCCGCATGGAGTGCAGGATGCACCCTATAGCCTGGAGATTGCAGGTTTGAATCCAGGCTATGTCATTGCTGACCGTGACCGGGGGTTCCTGGGGGGTGGCGCACAATTGGTCGAGTGCCGCCCGGGTAGGGAGGGCTTAGGTCGGCAGGGCAATCCACGGATCACCACGCACCAGCGACCCCTGTGGCTGATAGGGCACCAGCGGGTCTGCAGTGGAGCCATTCAGATCTGTGTTGTCCTCCGGCACTATAGGTCTGGTGGCTTCGCTGTGGATCCGCAGTGCGAAAAATGACGGATTGACAGGAACATGTTTCGGAGGACGCGTGTTTCAGCCTCCGTTTCCCGAGTCGCCAGTGGGTTGCAGCGGTGAACCGGGATAAAAATAATAATTGGGCATTCCAAATTGGGGAGAAAACCGGGGTAAAAACTATTGGCAATGACTAAATAAAAAAAAAAACACCTTAAAACCTAGATTTACCTTGAACTTGTACTGATTCGTCGGGTACCTTTCCTCTGAGTAAAGACATTCTAAGAAAATAAGCCCGAACATTTTTTAAATAAAAAACAAGGATGGCATACATATAAAGAAAACACTATTCGTTTTTATTTAGTAAATCGATTTAGTAAATGTTTTACCGGGACACAATACCGGCCCATACCAGCTCTATAGTCCAGATCACAACTTCTATCAAAGTGAAAAACAACGTCCACAAACTTGAACTTGAAGCTTATCTATAAACTTCAGGTACATTCAAACAGTATTCCAATTCCAACTCCAAAAGAAAAGAAGATAGGTGACAGACAAGTTGAAAAAGGCATGTGGGTAGAATAATCTAGCTAGAAAAAAATAAATATTTTTTTGTATTTTCATTTTTAATTATTTGTACATTTTTCTTGAGGGATATCAGACAACGTCTGTTAGGTAAACTGTTCCCCCACTACTACCCCTAGTTTAATGAAAATTGATTTGAGTTTGTTTCAAGGACTCACACTCGAGACTCGAGACTCAACGTCAAGGACTCATGATTCGGACATGGACTCGGACTCGGGATTTGGGACTCAGAACTTGGACACAAGGTTTGAGGACTCGACTACAAGTCTGGTATATAGTATATAATACTTGTGGACCTAAGCCCACTATGAAATATGTGTTTATAAGAACTCCTTTTATATAATGCTGCAATACAACTCCAACTATGCCACCTTCAATAGCTGGAACGGTTAACAAAGAGACAAAACATTATGGGATTGATGTTAACAGGTTCACCTAATAAATAGTAATACTTAAGACTCCACCCCACTGCTGATTCCAGTTACACACAGTGTTGGCAGGGCTGTTAATTTTGACTCAATAAGCCTGGGTTGGAGGTAGAAAGAGGTAAGCTGGTGTTCACAGATGGAACAGCAGAAGATGTGAAATAAATGGGTTCAAGTCTGCACCTGTTACTGATTTGAGAACACAGGTATATATATAAAAAAAAACACAGGTGCATCTTTATTGCACACAATGGCAAACAACAATGAGACTGGGAACTCTGCCACAGTACCCAAGAAACCACCAAAAAGTCAAAAACCAGACTTCACACAAGAAGAAAATTACAGTTTAGTTGATGAAGTAATTGAAATTTATAAATCATGCAGGACATATGCAAATATTTCAAACCACGGCTGGGAGACAGTGTTAAAAAAGGTAAATGTGGTTTACCAGACAAAGCGAAATACCGAAGAAATGAAAAAGGGATGAAGAGATATTAGGCGAAATGCTAAATGCAAAGCTGCTCAAATAGCCACAGCTGCCAAAAAAACTGGCGTGGACCGGCTCACACTGTGACTTTGACTCCCCTTGAAGAAAAAGCCCTCTGTGCTATTCCTTGTATCAAATTGAAAAGCGTTGCAGGTGTAGATATATTTGCCCAAGCAAAAACTCAGTGATGAGTAAATGACCCGATTAGTCAATGTTTTTTTTTCCTAAATTTTGCCACTATTTTTATTATTATTTATTTCTTAGCAGACGCCCTTATCCAGGGAGACAATTTTTACAAGATATCACATTATTTTTACATACAATTACATTATTTTTTACACATTATTTTTACATACAATTGCCCATTTATACAGTTGGGTTTTTTTACTGGAACAATTTAGGTAAAGTACCTTGCTCAAGGGTACAGCAGCAGTGTCCCCAACCAGGGATTGAACCCATGACCCTACAGCCAAGAGTCCAGAGCCTTAACCACTACTACACACTGCTGCCGTTGAGAAACCATTGTTCTACAAACCATAGCCACGGGGCCGGAATTAGATCTTTGTCACTTCTGAAGATGAAGAACATCCAGTACACACAGTATCCCCTCCATCAGACAGTACACCTGTATGAAGAAGCCTTTCACCCGGAGCCGGTGATGAAGAAGAACACATCAAGACTTACAACACCACACTGATTTAAAAGCTATATTTTCCATAAATTTAAGGTCCTTATCTACATCTTAAAACAGCATAGAACATTATTTATTTATTTATTTATTTCTTAGCAGACGCCTTTATCTACAGCACCCATGATGTTTGGAAATCCTGCAATGTCATAAAAATTTTTTTTTTTTGTTTAGTTGCTGTGGCGTTGCAGGAAAACAGATATATTTACCTGCTCTCCTGACTAAGGCATTGGTGACCTCGGTCACTATTTTTGGAGGTGGCTTATACCAAAGATGTCCCCGATCTGCCTCTGAAAACCTCCTGAGACATAAAATCTTAGGGCAGCGGTAAGCTTCTCAGCCACAGGAACAGCATGGCTCTGTCTCGTGGGGCTCTCCAAATGCTAACTCTTAACACAAATTTGAAATTGCTTGCTTATTGAGACAGAAACGACTGACAATTTTGTCTTCTGGTAAGCTCAGCAATGTCAGCTGGTGATGGTAGATCCTTTCACTATATGCCCTCGTTCTTCTACTAGCTCTTTGTCATGTAGCTCATATGGCAACCACTTCTAGTAATAAATCCGTTATTGTGCCTTTAAAGTTGTCGGAGTTGGAGGCAACTATTCGTGTTTTATTGACTCGGATGTTAGTTACACTGATTTGAAGCAGGTGTACTTTTGACGTCTAAACTGCTAATTTTAGATGTGTACATACACTGAAAATCACACATGAAAATGTTATTGAGGTCTACCCTTCCCCTACATACATTAAAAAAATAAAAGCCAACAGACACCTAAGATCATAAGGTGCAAATATATGATGCTTTAGAAAATCGCTCTTACACTAGACTCCAGTCCAAACGTCTAAAAACGTCTAAAGCTCTAGTCATCACCTTTGAAAATGTACCCCTGTAGGTTCAATTAACAGAATGTTTTTGTTGGCGTTAGTACAATTTCTGTTTTAATATCTGTGCTAATACCCTTCATCAAATGACCTAACCTACAAAGGTCAGTCTATGTGCTTGAATTAGTGTTATCTTAATGGCGCTTTGTGAATGCATTTAGCTACATTTTTTGGACACTTTCCTAGATTTTTCAATATATACATGTATTCTTTATAAAAACTGCTGATGTTTGGATGTCCTAGTTAAGCATTACATAAGCTGCTTATCCTAATATGCTTTCAAATTATTAAATGGATTGAGGAAGGTTTTCAAAGTGTTCCTATAGTTTGAGTTATTGAGTATAAAAGACACCAATAACATGTGTTAATGCCTCACATAATATAGTACAGAACACATTCTCTTTGTGAAAGTCAGATTTGATGGGATGAATGTCATGTGTGACTTTTTTATCATCTGCTTCAATTTCCCACAACCTGCTACACAGAAAGTTGTTTTTCTTTGTGCGGTGGCAGGATAATTTAGTGAAAGAAATGTTTTACAGTAAATCACAAAGTACTTGTGAGACAGTTAACTTGTGATTAACTTCACCTTTGATACAGGTGGTAGATTAAGTGCTATATGACACCTACCAAAACCTCCTCTGGGCACAGAAAGCATTTGGGTCTACCTAAGATCTATTAAAGTGATTTTTTTTTTTACGTTTTTGTTCCATAAATTACATGTTGCAAAAATAATTAATGTATACAACTAAATGTGTCAACAGTAACCACACACACATACGACTACTAAGACTATGATTACTACCAATAATAAAACAAAAAAAAGCAAAAATAGTTAAAGCTGCCTAACCCACAATTATTTTCTGTTTTACACATCAGTATAATGCTTTGGTGTATGATTAATGCACTCTACTCCAGTTCATATACAGTGTATATATATATATATATATATATATATATATATATATATATTTAGTGGTCGCCAATTATTTTTTTATTGTTTTCTCCCCAATTTAGTAATGTCCAATTATTTTTAGGCTCAGCCCACCATTACCTGCACTGACTCGGGAGGGGTGAAGACGAAGACACGCTGTCCTCCGAAGAGTGTGCCATCAGCTGCCCGCTTCTTTACACATTGCAGACTCACCATACAGCTACCCAGAGCTACAGTGTCAAAGGACAACGCAGCCCCGGGGCAGCTTACAGGCAAGCCCACAGGCGCCCGGCCAGACCACAGTGGTTACTGGTGCCCCCTGGGAGCTCGGTCGGTCAGCAAAGGAATAGCCTGGACTCGAACTGGCGACGTCCAGACTATAGGGCGCATCCTGCACTCCACGCGGAGCGGCTTTACTGGATGAGCCACTCGGGAGCCCCTATATACAGTATATATAACCAGTTTATTTATATTACTTGAACGTTGTTAAAGTTATTGCAGCAATAGGGGGTCATACATGGCATGTACAAGTTATGCTCAGGAAGTAATATTAAAATTTTAAAAATGTATTTTCCAAACAGTGTTTGTTAAGAACTAACATTTTACAAGAAACAAATATACTTGTTAGAAACAGAACTCTTAAAACGGGGTAACCCCACGACATGTATGACATATAAAGTCATTTTGTTACAAAAGAAAGCTATATGAAAAAGGTTTGCACATCCAATAAAGGTACAGTTGTCCCGCGTTATACCGCCCCCCTTTATAACGCCACCCTCGCATACCACCAGCTATTCTCTCTGAACAAATATCACCAATATAAAAACAGTGCTATTTTTCCCTGTTATATCGCCACCCCGCTGTCCGCCACCCACCAACTTCCCAAGCTAAGCAGACGTAAATATAAGCATTGTAGTTTCCCTCACTGTAGCGCCGGCGAAATAATCATGGCCAATTAAAACAACAAAGTTATGCAGTTAACCTTTGACTCGCTTTCCTAATTTGTTGTTAACTGAACGTTCATACCAATGTCATCAACACTCCCGCTCCCAAAGCAAAACAGAAAGTACAAAATGGTGAGTCGACCCTACATTTAACACCGGAGCAAAAGAAAAGAAATCTTCACGTACGCATTTGAAAATAAGAAAGCAAGTCAGCACGACATTGAAATGTTTTCTCTTCGAAGTGAGGCATACTGTTAATCGAAGGACAATTGGAGACATTCCAATAGATAAAAACAAATGGCTTGCCTTGATGGAACGGGTTGATTTGTTTAATCTGAAAAAGGCTTGATGCAGTCTAAAATAAGTGACTTTTATAAACCACACTAAAAAAATAAATAAAAAAAAAGTATGGTAAGAGGTTTGTTTGTTTACGTGCAAGTTTTGCACAAATGAAGGTTGACTTAAGCTAAAGTATCAGTTTTTAAACATCAGAATTTTTTTTTTTTTTTTTTACTTTTCGTTTAAAAAAAGCGTTTGCCTGTACATATTCAAGGTTTTTTTTTTAACTGCTTAAAAAAGAATGCTGTTGAGCTTAAATTGCTTTGTGAAATAAACAGATGGCATCGTTCAATGGGGGATAGTATTCAGCAGGCTGACAGTAGTGCCACAAACAGTAAAGTTCAAATGACCAGTACAGAAAGAAAAAAAAGGTACGTTTTTTTATTTTACGGAATTGTTGTTTGGGTGATTTGACACTAAATGTGTGTTTATTTATTTATTTATGTATTTATTTTTTAAAGTATAAACTGTTCCTCAAAAGTAAACATGTATGTTTCATACAGATGGGAAAATATGACAGAACGTCACTACAACCTACTGTTGTGTTAAGAACTAGTACTGTAGTTTTAAAAAATAAATAAATAATGTTTTATTAAAATGGCCTGGAGATACTGTAATTGTATAACTAAAAAAATAAAATGTTTTAATTTATTGCGAAAATAAATGTGTGTGGGTTTTTTTGGTTGACCCTCACTATAACGCCACCCTCGCTTATTGCCTGTTTTTGCAAATCCTTTATGAAAAGGATTTGCAAGCAGTATTGATCAAGCACCTTTGAAATCAAATAATATAATATATGCATATGTGGGCCTTTTGTTATGTTTTATAATGTAAAAATAATGTATGTTAGCATATTATAGTCAAAAACCATTGTATTTTAGCATAATATTACTCAAGGTGATTTCATTAAACTTGCCTAAAGACAATTCAGTATGAGACTTTAGGAACTGATGCATTCCAGCCAGATTTGGCCTGACTGTAAGCAGGGATTGCTGTTTGAGATTTTCTGACTTTCTTTTGGAGAAAATCTGGAGCTGTGAATTGCATGCTTACAAACCAGAAACCCCAAGGGTTCCAATGAAACTAATAAAGGTTTCTTTAAGAAAGCTCTTGCACTGTACTTTTAACATATGCGTAGTATTGAGTACAGCGTACACGAAGCTCACTCTGGGATCATGTAAACAGCTCCAAAACATAACAATATTGAGCCAAATAAGGTACCCAGTAAGAAAAAAAAGTTGAACTTTCAAAGGCCCTTTGTTGTTGCATAAAACCCATCCACCACCTCCCCAACAGGCCAACTGCTAGGCCACAACTCATTCACAGACGGGCCCTGTTTGTTCTCAGGGTTATAGCTGGGTAAGAGACGAAGAATTAACAAGTCCCATGACACACAGTAAGTCAGTGACTGAGCTGAGGTGCTCAATTATAATCCATTTTTTAAATTTAATTAAACCGCTTAAGAAAAAAAAACACTGAGCTTTGCATCTCATTTACAAGGGGGTACTGATGAAGACAGGAGCAGCATACTGCCTAACAACAACAACAAAGTTACACTGTCTGGCTCCTTTATTAGGAATTGTACTTAATATCTGGTTGGTCCTGCTAATAGCTTTGACACAAGGTGGCATAGACTCCACGTTTCAAAGATGTTTAGGAAAATAAATATAATAACATGAAAAATGAATATAAAATGTGTATAACAAATAATAAGCATGACCGTTGGAGACTTTGTAGAGGTATATGAAAAAATATGATAGTATTAAATTGAGCTTATTTTACCATAGAAGAAACTAATAAGAGAATAATTAGGGTGTGTGGCGGAGTGTCCCGCCCCTATTTATTATTATTTGTGTTTTGTTTGCGGCACAGTTAAAAGCGCCGCGTCTTTTGTTATTTATAATTTAAAAACCCCGTGAGGATGCATGACTGGTCAGCTACTGATTATTTAACTAGCTGACAGTCATGCATCCTTACCAAACGCGTGCAGACTGTGGCCGAGGGGTAATAAGATAATTAACAGCTAGTTAACCCCTCGGCCAGAGTATAAGAACCTGCAGCTGTCCGTACTGGGTTGAGTGTTTTGGCGTGTAGAGAGTACGGGAGAGCGGAGAGAGAGCGCGTAGAAATACAACAAAACAATTGCTAAAACGTGCTGGTTTAGCCAGCACGCCACTTACTTGTTTGTCTGTTTATTCGTTTGGCCCTCGTGCCCTTTTGTTTGTGTTTTGTTGTGTTTAAATCTTTTGTTTTGGTTAATTAAAAACGCTGAGTGCCATAGCATTCAGCTTCACCCGCCCATCCATTGTTCGGTTTCAGTTACTTCCTGGTCCGTGACGTCATCAACCTCACCACTGCGAGCCAGCCTGCCACAGGGTGAGACAAATGAATGATAGAAACCTATATTGTTGGCACTTGGTACACAGAGCGTAGTGTGCAGTCTAAAATATATAATACATCTATCCTATTTATAAAAAGGTATATCTTTGATTTTTTAAAATGTATTTATTGCCCATTTGATACAGAATCTCATTCTATGAAGGTACGTTACAAGATATGTACAGCAGCACTCTCAGCACAACCTGAATAACCAGCCTGCCACATATGGTGTCCTGCGTGGGACAAACAACGCCTCCAAGAGCCGGACCAGGAAAGAAAAAGGACGTTTTTTTTTGTTTTTGTTTTCAAAAAGTGTTTTTTGTGTTTTTTGGAAAAAAAATAAATAAATAAATAAAATGGAAGGCTGGAGCTGGAGAAACGGCTGCGGGGAACTGGAGGACCTCCTCGGTGGTCTGGAGGACCAAGGCTGGTGCCTTGCTTGCGGGGTCTGCAGGCACACTGTAGCGATCTGCCCCTTCCAGGATGAGGAGGAGGAATTGGCCCAGGAGAGGAAGGCAGGGAGAAGGAGCAGGAAGAGAAGGGGGAGAGGAAGGCTGCAGCAACAGCAACCGCAGCAACAGCAGGAGGAGATCGGTGAGGATGACTGAGGTTTATATTGTGAACCTCGTGGCGGAGTTGTGCCCTGGCTGTGGGGCATATGGGCACACGTTGGCCATATGCCCCACACATATGAAGAGGCGGAGCTGAGCATCCAGCCCAGAAGGGGGCGCGAGCATCCAGCCCAGAAGGGGAGCACGAGCATCCAGCGCCCAGAAGGGGAGCCCGTGCATCCAGCGCCCAGAAGGGGGAGCCCGTGCATCCAGCGCCCAGGGGGGGGAAGCCCACAGGTCCAGAACCTAGGCCTCCAGCAGCAGAGGAAGAATACCTGCTGCCTCTGCCTCCGCCACCTCCACCAGTAGAGGGTGAATACCTGCTGGTTCCATCTCCACTTCCACCAGCAGAGGGTGAATGCCTGCTGCTTCTGCCTCAGCCGCCGTGGGAGGCAGGAGCAGAGCAGCGGGAGCTGCTTCTGCCTCCACCACCTCCACCGCCAGGAGCAGAGAAGCAGGAGCTGCCTCTGCCTCCGCCACCTCCACCGCCAGGAGCAGAGAAGCAGTAGCTGCCTCTGCCTCCGCCACCTCCACCAGCAGAGGGTGAATGCCTGCTGGTTCCGTCTCAAGCGCCGTGGGAGGACAGCTTACCACTCCCACCTCCACCAGCAGAGGGTGAATACCTGCTGGTTCCGTCTCAAGCGCCGTGGGAGGACAGCTTACCGCTCCCAGCTCCACCAGCAGAGGGTGAATGCCTGCTGGTTCTGCCTCAATCGCCGTGGGAGGACTGCTTGCCCCTCCCACCTCCACCAGCAGAGGGTGAATGCCTGCTGGTTCCGTCTCAAGCGCCATAGGAGGACTGTTTGCCGCTCCCAGCTCCACCAGCAGAGGGTGAATTCCTGCTGGTTCCGCCTCAACCGCCGTGGGAGGATTGCTTGCCCCTCCCACCTCCACCAGCAGAGGGTGAATGCCTGCTGGTTCCGCCTCAGCCGCCGTGGGAGGACTGCTTGCCCCTCCCACCTCCACCAGCAGAGGGTGAATACCTGCTGGTTCCATCTCCACCTCCACCAGCAGAGGGTGAATACCTGCTGGTTCCACATCCACCATCATGGGAAGGACTGCTCCTGCCCTGCCTTGCACCGCCCAAGGATGCCTGCTTCGCTTTGCCCAAGAAGGCCTGTCTCGCATCGCCTGGCGCTGCCTGTTGCTCTGCATCGCCTGGGGCTGCCTGTTGCTCTGCATCGCCTGGGGCTGCCTGTTGCTCCACATCGCCTGGGGCTGCCTGTTGCTCAGCATCGCCTGGAGAGCCACCAGTTACAGGGAACGAGGGAGAAGTGGAGCTCCCGCTGCCGCCTCTATGGCCAGGGGCTCCCTCCCGAAGTTCGCCTCCGAGGGTCCGCTACTGCTGCTGCTGCCGCCTCCCGAGGGTCCGCTGCTGCTGCCGCTGCCTGCCAAGGGTCTGCAGCTGCTGCCATCGCCTCCCAAGGGTCCTGTTTTGCCTGGGGTCGCTACCAGTCCTGCCATGCGGCAGGAAATACTGTGGCTGGAGCCCCATGAAGGGAGCTGCCGACCACGGAAAAGGGGGTCAGGAGACCAGCTCCCCAGCTGCACTTTCGCGGCAGGAAATACTATGGCTGGAGCCCCATGAAGGGCAGCTGCTAGCCATGGAGAAGGAGGGAGGTCAGGAGACCAGCTCCCCGCAGCAATTTCACTGCAGGAGAGAGGGTGGCCGGAGCCCCACGGAGGGGAGCTGCCGGCCATGAAGAAGGGGGGGCAGGTCTGGAGACCACCCCCAAAATTTTTCTGGCCAGAGGAGCCGGCCTGTGCATGGTCTACTGGGACGCTACAGTTGTTGGGGTGGGAGGAGGACATCCCACCGTGGCCGCCACCTTTGGCCCGTTGCTGCCCCTGTTCCTGCGCCGGGACTGATAGCTGGGACTTTAGGGAATAAGGGGGGGAGGTGGCCGAAAGGCCATGTGTGCTGCGCACAAGGGGGCATGTGTGGCGGAGTGTCCCACCCCTATTTATTATTATTTCTGTTTTGTTTGCGGCGCAGTTAAAAGCGCCACGTCTTTTGTTATTTATAATTTTAAAACCACGTGAGGATGCATGACTGGTCAGCTACTGATTATTTAACTAGCTGACAGTCATGCATCCTTACCAAACGCGTGCAGACTGTGGCCGAGGGGTAATAAGATAATTAACAGCTAGTTAACCCCTCGGCCAGAGTACAAGAACCTGCAGCTGTCCATACTGGGTTGAGTGTTGGTGTGTAGAGAGTACGGGAGAGCGGAGAGAGCGGAGAGAGAGCGCGTAGAAATACAACAGAACAATTTCTAAAACGTGCTGGTTTAGCCAGCACGCCACTTACTTGTTTGTCTGATTATTCGTTTGGCCCTCGTGCCCTTTTGTTTGTGTTTTGTTGTTGTGTTTAAATCTTTTGTTTTGGTTAATTAAAAACGCTGAGTGCCATAGCATTCAGCTTCACCCGCCCATCCATTGTTCGGTTTCAGTTACTTCCTGGTCCGTGACGTCATCAACCTCACCACTGCGAGCCAGCCTGCCACAGGGTGAGACAAATGAATGATAGAAACCTATATTGTTGGCACTTGGTACACAGAGCGTAGTGTGCAGTCTAAAATATATAATACATCTATCCTATTTATAAAAAGGTATATCTTTGATTTTTTAAAATGTATTTATTGCCCATTTGATACAGAATCTCATTCTATGAAGGTACGTTACAAGATATGTACAGCAGCACTCTCAGCACAACCTTAATAACCAGCCCCAGGGGCACCGCCACCAGGGGGGCAAGGGGGGCCACTGCCCCTGCACTTTTCCAACAGTGGCGGGCAAGTATATAGTTTGGCTCCCGTACTTTTACTCAGAAAAAATAAAGCTGCCAATTCTTTTTTAAATGTCCTCAGTATGGTGATGTGGCACTGTTGTGTATTAACACTTTTATTTTACTTAAACAGTGGTTAATTTAAATTAGAACACAGTTTCTATGGCTATAGGAAAGGAAAACGGAAGGGAATGTAACAGTTTCTAAGCTGGATTTGGCCAAATTGAATAGGCAGTACCGATCTGCATTTCAGAAAGTGAATACACACCAGAGTTTATTTAATAAGGTATTTTTTTTTTTCTTGTAGACCTTACAGTTCTATAATTATAATAATTGATATCATTGTGAGAAGCAAATACTAATTGATTCAGATTTAAACAGCTGGAGAAAGTGGCATGTAAAGGTTTGCATGATCACATTTGTTTAAGAAACAAGCCTGCCGTAATCTGTTTATTTAGATAAGTGCGTGCAGTTTTGTATAAAATGAAACTAATGAAACCTTGCAATTTTTTTCAAAATAACCTACTTTAGTAAGCTATATAAAAAGAGTTTCGATGTTTATTTCTGTCCCCTACTTCCTTTAAAACTGTAATTAGCATTGTTAAACCATCTCTATTTCTTAATTACATCATGGATATCTGGCAAATGAGCTAATACAGTTTTCTAGCTATACATTCATAAAATATATCTGGTTTACTATGTTTGCAGCGTATTGATTGGAAACTAAATTGGTTATCAACAGAGATATAAAATAATCCTGTTTGTGTTTTTGAATTCTTGAAAATGACGATCACATATGAAAGTAAAATACACGCACACATTGTAACATTCATTGGAAGATGCAGGAACAAGATTGCAGTAGGCTTGTGTGTGTTTCTCCTTACGGTTTACTGTTAGAATAGACACTTTCAACACAAACTTTGAGTTCAAATATTTTAAGGGTGCAACACAACAGAAAGGCTCATTAAGTGAATCTGGCTGGTAATCGATTTTTTAAAGTCGGCACAAATGCCATTTTTAAGGCAAGTCGTTTGGGTAGGAATATACGTCAGTACATAATATATATTCCTGCAGATATTGTTACAGTTTAAATGAAGAGCATTCCCAGTACGGACGATTTCAAATACAGCTTCTTACAGATCCTGTCATGCTTGACCAGTAGCAGAACAGCAATAGAAAACATTCACTGTTCTTGCTGAGTACTTTTACTGTTTATGGGTATGTGTGACATGAAGACAATGATTCTTGGTGTTAAATCTCCCTCCCGACCTGTGAGGGCGCTAAGTACCCTGGACTACTTGGCCCGACACTTCGTTCCTGGGGTTAAAAGGAAGTTGGTCATTTAGAAAAGGGGCGGAGCGTCTGTACGCTAACTCATCGACCCGGAAGGGAAATGATGTGGCAGCCACGGATTGGAGGAGCGGCTGCAATCGTTTACCAAGGGGTCATAAGTGACAGTATAAATAGGGGTCGATGTAATGCAATCTGTTCCTTTGTTTTAGTTACTGATAAAAGAACCCGGAAGGACCTGTTTTGTGACTATACGTATCGTGAGTGTTTGTTTGTCTTGTCTAATTGTTGCTTGTTGTTATTAGACAGCTAACACGTTCCGGAGCTGTCGCCAGAGGCCAGCATAAACCCGGAACAGCACTGCACTCTTATCACCATAAACTGTATTTCCACCACAATCACTAATTCACGGACTAAACAGACTTGTGTATATGTTTTGTGTTTAATGTGGGGGTACAATTAACGGGTCTAGTATTTCAGGACCAACCCGGGGATTATAAAGTAAGTAATACACACCACTGTGGAATAGTGGTTAGGGCTCTGGACTCTTGACCGGAGGGTCGTGGGTTCAATCCCAGCTGGGGGACACTGCTGCTGTACCCTTGAGCAAGGTACTTTACCTAGATTGCTCCAGTAAAAACCCAACTGTATAAATGGGTAATTGTATGTAAAAATAATGTGATATCTTGTAACAATTGTAAGTCCCCCTGGATAAGGGCGTCTGCTAAGAAATAAATAAAAAAATTATTGCTTGTTTGTTTTGCCATCAAGCACTGGGCAGAAAACTAATAAAACAAACCTTTGCACCTGGAATATAATTGTCTGTCTGTTCATTGATCACCTGCATGTGCACACTATTAACCACTTTGCCACAGTATGTTACTACAGTGGAAGGATATGCAGATTTGTGATGTTACCCTCCTGTATGTCATACCTCAGCTGTAGTAATAGAAACTCAGGATAAAGTCAGATGCTTTACATTGACCTCTTTATAGAATGTTACTGCTAATGTTATCTAATATTATATTGTTTGTTACCTTGGTAATAGAAGTGGAGGTTTTATGTGCTTTGCAGAAACCAGACTGCACAGTATAATTGATTTGCAAGCCAGAGCTGCTAACAGTTTCCATGGTTTTGTACAACTGTACAACACTGAGCATCATCTGTAACGACTTAACTAATGTTTAAGGATGATTTCTGTAGTTCCACAATGTTCTATATTCTGTTTCAAGTTTCTTGAAAATCACTAAAAAAGAAACAGCAGTTCAAATCCTTATGCTGCTTTTACGCCCAAACACAAGAAAGAGTTTTCTTTGTAATGTCATACTTTGCACTTCTCTGGCAAGGGATAAGCTATAATTTGTAATCAAATGACAGGACACAGAATGTATTTAACTAAAGTATCCTGCTGAGATTTATCGAAACCCTCTTAGATCTCAAAATGGGCTGGACACGTGCAGGACTGTTTTAAAGTGAACCTCAAAAACAGTATGTTTTATTCAGTCCAGTTTTTCTTTTAAAGTATATTTTTTTGAAAAGTACATTTTTCAAAGTAGCAAATGAAAAAAAAAATCTATTGTATGTGAGAAAAAATACCTGTTACTGTTGCAAACATCCATTAATGAATACGGGTCTGTGGCAAAGTGGTTAACAGTGTGGAGGTGATCAATAATCAGACAAAAAACGATAATCCAATGGTGCAATGGTGGTTTATTTTTAAATCCAACGGCCTGATGGCAAACAGCAGTAAACAATAAAAAATGATAAGCAATAAAGTGGCTTGTATTGCTTTATTTATAATCCACGGGTTGGCCCCGAAATAACAACAGTCCAGTTTTAATTCACCCACACGTAACACATACACAAACACAAACGCCAGTCCACAGTGCATGCTCTAGTGCTCGTAGTGAATACACTTATTTGTGAAACAAAGTGCAGTGATGTTGATCCGGGTTTAGTGTTGGCCTTTGGCAACAGCTTGGATCGTGTTAGCCATCTAAATAACAATACAACAGTATTTTAAGTAACAACAAACAAAACAAACAAAACATTACCAGTTCACAATACAGGTTCTCCTTTTGGTCATGCAATTTAACCATTCACAAAGGAACAGATCACATCACTACGCCCCCTTAAATACCGTCAACCATGACCCCTTGGTCAACGAATGCAGCCCCTCCTCCAATCCGCGGATACCACATTGTTTCCCTTCTGGGTCAATGATTTAGTGTATTGTAGTTCCGCCCCCTTTCCAGATGGCCAACTTCCACCTAACCCTGGGAATGAACTGTCGGGCCATCCAGTCCAGGGTACTCTGTTCCCTTTACACAGAGCCCTCGCAGGTCGGGAGGGAGATCAAAAACCAAGAATCATTTGATCTCAGGGCCATACTGTTTTTATTTTGGCAACAGAAAAAAATCACTTTATATTTGAAAGTAAAAAAAAAAAACTGATCGCTGCTTGACACTACATCTAGTACTTTCATACTTTCAACACTAGAAAGAAAATGCAGTAACGTTACAATATACCATGTCTACATCAGTGTATTCTACTTTTTGTTTAGAATCACTTTGTAAATCTTTTTTTTCTGTTTTTTTTTTCTGGGTGGTGAAGCCAAGGACCGTTAACCACCCAGATGTACGTATATTTCATGGGAACCGCATGGCCCAAAGTGGATTATACTGCTTATGAAACGGCTATTTCCAAGTTGATTGTCATTTGGGGGAATAAAAATAATGAAAACATTTTTTAAATGAAAAAAACAAGAAACTTTTAGTGTGTTTACATCTGCAGTGTTATATAGTCCCAAAGGACATAGCCTTTTGTCATATTTAAAGGGTTAATCAATGGGGTAGAAGTTATGCAGCTGATGCATAGTTCACACACCCTAGTCTCTGTAAGTCGCCTTGGATTAATAATAATAATAATAATAATAATAATAATAATAATAATAATAATAATA
Source organism: Acipenser oxyrinchus oxyrinchus (assembly GCA_030684275.1). Lineage (NCBI taxonomy): Eukaryota > Metazoa > Chordata > Actinopteri > Acipenseriformes > Acipenseridae > Acipenser > Acipenser oxyrinchus. Next base: position 81,851,980 of record CM060249.1, read on the forward strand.
ATAATGGTTTATAACAGGCTGGTATGTTAGCAAAACAGAATACAGACAAAAATGTATTTACAGACAAAAATGTCTTTCTCTCTTTTTTTTCACCTAAACGGAATGTCTTATTGGGGCTTTCTAAGATCAATTCTGCTACGTGAACTGTTGTGCCCTTGAGCTCTCACGCTGCATGCAAAATGACTGCAGTGTTAAATAAAACAGGAAAGCTCCATAGAACACTCAGATACAAGTGTGGAGGCTTGAACTATGACCACACCAGCTTGTTTCATCCAATGTGTTTCCCTTCTCATGAATTCAGTCAGTGTCGAGCCTACAATCATTGTTTAAATATTGTTACTATTTGGTGATCTAATGCTTTTCAATGGGCTAGCAAAACACTATTTTGTTCCCCTTTAATATGCATTCTCTCATTTTTGTTTGTTTTACTTTAAATGGGGGTATGATTATTTTTCTAATTCCACTCTACAGCTTTGAAATGTTTGTGGTCCATTCACATTGGAGCACATATGGTACCACAACGATACAACCAATTCCCTTTTATAACTGCTTATCCTTTGTGTATACAATGTGATCAATATATCAATATGTGTATAGACCTGTCAGAAAATGCCCTGCCTGCACACCAATAAAAATAACAGCTTGCTTTTAAAACAGAAAGCCTAATGGTTATGCTCCCAAGCTTTCATTATGTCCTCATATTGTCAAAAAAAAAATCTTATTTTAGACCAATTAAAATCATTAATGATTTATTAGTTAGCTCTGTCAATGTATGCCTTGATGGGCATGTAGGAAAGGTCACTTCAAGCACCTGGGTACTCACAGAGGAATTAAAAATATCCATTCCCATATGGTAGTGAGGGCAAGCGGCCAACTGCTCAGAAAATGGTGTGCTGCCAGTCCAGCAAGCCATTCATAAACATTTCTCATCATTCTGGCCGTGTTTAAACTGTTACCAATTTAGGCCAGCAAAAGTGGCATTAACATAAAGGAAAAACAGTCAAGGTTCACCTTTTCAACGTGTTCTACATACAGTATCCTTGTAACATGAAGACACTACTATTAACACATCAGTTGGATTGCTTGACATGGAGAACTTTCTTACAAGTTCACTAAAGGACAGCTGTTTAAAAACTGATCCTGTGGCTTATGCTATTTGAAAATTCACTGATCAGGGCATCAATCTACTAAAAATAAACCATGGCGAGCAGCATCATCACAGAACCATATTAAGGACAAGGGGCCCAATTTTGATGAAACGCAGGAAAAAGTCAAACAAAAGGGCAAAGTGCTGTTAGTACTGACCAGTGAGTAACACGGGGGATGCAAAAGCTGCAAGCAAATCAGGAGCAACTGGCCTTTCCATTAAGAAACGATAACCTTTGTGATTGCCTTTGCTGTGATCTAGATGAAGAAAAAGTTGCTCTTTATGGCCTTTATTGACATTAATTGGTTTTCCAATTCTTCCATCTTCCTTCCTTGTGCAATATAGACCTTATTTACAAATCTCTAAATAACTCTGTAAGGAACTGTGCAACCTGGCTTCCTTAACTTTTAGTGCTGCTATGAAAAATATACATTTGTACCAAACTTTATGTTTTAAAATAGTTAAGTGTACATCTCATACTTTATAATTTCTAGTAGTTTATGTATCCAAAGTATTCTAAATTTGAAGATGCACTTGCTTTCAGTCTCCGGAATATCTGTGTATATATTTCAAACCTAACACAAAGAAAAGGTGCACTTAAATTATCTGGAATAAATTACTTTACCCAGGTATGACATATGGGCTTTGTATAGCTTAAGAAACCTTTTTTTTTTTTTTAAAGGGACCTTTTACTAACTCAAGTGGCATAGTAAAATAAGTTACTTGAATTATAACTATATATTTTTCATTATTTTGCACAACTGTTTTTCACCATCAGAAGGGCATTAGAAGTAATATTATAAATGTACAATAGAGTTGACGTCCAGTTTGTGTTCATTACATTTGAAATACAGTAACCGCATCAGCAGCAACAATTTGCAAAGAAATTAATTCCTTGGCCTGATGAAAAGAAATTTGGGGCATAATATTCCCTTGAATCCTACCTTGGGTACCACATCTCTAATGCACCCAAGTCTGAAATCACATTCCTAGATGCTGACTGGATATATGACACATTTCGATTTGATCCGACATGAAACCTGTCTGTGAATCCTAATCGCATCTTGTTCCAATATCATACTGGGGGCTTCAGCCAGTTCCAACTGCATTCTACAATCTACAATCCAGGCTGCAAATGGACATTACACAAGATCACGTGAATATATATCCATGTTGTATAATTATTATTTATTTACCAACCTCCAATATGTCCCTGACAGTATATTCAGCATGTTCAGCCTCCATTGTTTCTGCAGATTTAAAATCTGCCTCTTGAGTATTGCACCATCAGCAGGAGTGAAGAGATATGAGTTCTGCCAGCATGCAAATCTAGCTAGGACTGACAGTGCCTCATTTCTACACTAACCCTGATGTATGTTATTGTTTCTTTTTGCCTGGTGGTTATGTAAAAAAAGAAATAAAAATCAAAAGAAAAAACGTCACTGATGTCCAAGTAAAATACAATTTTGGGATGCACTTTTGTTTCAGCTAAATGAGAGACACATTATGTGGTGAATATCACGCTAGGCTTCTCTAAATTCCTGCCAACACTCATTATTTAAGAGGATGTCTATATTTTTGGGACTGATGTCACTGTCTTGTTATTGAGTCATCAGATTATGCTAGACTGTCAGTAGGATGTTTGGCAAGCTGGATTTTTTTTTTAAAGAGCATGCTACCCTCAGAGATAAGACTTGTATCTGAATTGTATTTCCTTAAACCCGTCATATATTTCATAAGAAAGATGTTGCACTGTTAAAACTGGTAATATGATGATTTCCATTACACGAGAAAAGATGTTAAACTTCATGCTGATTTTTGAACTCGAGTCTCGCCAAGATAAGCACCAACTGAGACGTGGCTTTACAGTAAACTAATGTGATCCATCTGTATCTCCATCCATTTGAGTTTCCTTCCATATGATTATGTAGATATCCTTCTGCCTGGTGTTGATGGCTGAAGTGTAATGCTGGCTCCAGGGATCAGCTTATTTTGCCTCTCTAGCGCATTAGCACACACAACGGCTGCGATCCTGGCTCAGGGGATCAACCACAGTGCGGTCTCCCCAGCGCATCAGCATGACAACTGTCTGGATTGGCGGTTGCTCTCCTGGGCGGAGGAATGTTGTCTTTTGTGTGTAATGTTTTGATGGAACTGGTGGCAACTTATTGGTCATGTTACGCTTATCTTCCAATGCTAAGGCCAAACATCGCAGCACCTGGTCATGGCGCCAAGTAAACCGTCCTTGGCTAAAAGCCACCTTACATCCTGTCAAAATGTGCCTTAATGTTGCAGGTGATGAACACAAAGGACATGAGGGATCCTCTCCTACCCAGAGGTTTAGGTTCTGTGGTGATCGGAGAACATCATATGTTGACCTAATAAGGATTACTTCTGATTCAATTTTCATTATTATATCTGGCAAACACTGTATAAATGGTGACAAAAATTGACTTTAATAAAATGTCTGGAATTGTATTGTCCAACTATTTTGATATAGAAAAAATGTATATATTTTTATTTTACTTAATTTTTACTTTTTTAAATTAACATTTGTGAAAGGTGAGAAAATAGCACCATGAGCACCCACCACCATTTTGTGTTTTATTGTAATGGGATTTTGACCAATTACCAGCATACTGGTTTGTTTGCTTGAAATAATTAAAAACCATATGTATCATTAACTTTTCCCCTTGGCAAACAACTATAGTGTGGTGTCAATTATTACTTGTCAGCCTATTATAATTGATTCTGTGACATTATTACAAGCATAGGCGACACGTATAAGAGGCTTGGGGAGGCTAAGCCTTCCCAAAATAAATTGCTCAAACCCTCACAAGAAATTGTTCTGACCAACACAAAAAATATGTGTGAGAGAAGATCGATTTTTTTTTTCCTGTAAACACGCAAAGCAGGTCTAACAAGCACATTTCTCCTTTTCCTACTGTGCAACCGCCAGACCACAAGGGCAGCTGGGATACCAAAATCAACATTGTAGTACATTTAGTTGGCATTTCAATGTCATTCGAGGACACAATGCTTGGCTGGTTTAATGTCCATTCTTCCTTTCGATCTGAGCCCCCCATACTGCTGCAGGAGGCAACTGACGAAAACTCTGAATCATTTTCGCTCATTCCCTTGCCTGGAACCAGGGGCGCAGCCAGGAATTTGGGGGCCCGGGACAAGTCCTATGAGAAGGGCCCCCCTCTCAATTCACCTGCCGCACAGTGACACAATTTACCTTGTAACAACCTTCTAATTTTAGAATGTATTTTCTTTGTATTTTAACAAAATCTCACTTGTCACCCATGAACAAAGACATATATTCATCTTGATTCAAATACAGTATACACATTCATATGTTTTTGTATGTACTTATTCCCCTACGATTAATAGCCCATGTCAAAGAAGCAAAAACAGACTTTTTGAAGTGTTCTTAGATGTGTATCAGTTAAAACACTTTTTAAAAATAAAAATCGCTGTTCAGATTCCGAACATATGACGTGTTTGTTGTGTGTGCTTTACTTTGAGAAATAATAAAATGTTTACTAATTTTAACATTTTGAAAGGAATATCATTAACATGCAACATCCAAGGTTAAATAGATATACACATTTCAATTATTTCCTTTCTTAAATTCTTTTATTAGGCTTATTAAGTGTTTTTATTTTTTTTAATTATTTTTGTTTTACTAGAACACCAATGCGTTTAGATCAGGGCTTCTCAAACTAGGTCCTAGGGGACCCCCTGTGGCTGCTGGTTTTTATTCCAACCGAATTCAATCACTCAATCACTTAACTAGACCCTTAATTGAACTGATAATTTGCTTAATTAGACCTTTTTACTTGTTTTCAGCTCTTGAACATTTGCATATTTCAAGTTAGCTGTAACATTTGATAAGTAACTCGAACGGCAACTGTTTAAGAGCAGAAAACAAGTAAAAATGTCTAATAAAACTGCTTCTGGTGTACAGAGGTTGAACGAGGCACGCTGTCAGTGTCACATTCATGCTGACGTAGCTGCAGTTTACTTCAGTATCCAGTGCGTCGTTACGCAGAAAACGATAAAAATCACCCCTAAGATTGGGTCAAGGAGTTTGGCAATAGCCATCCATTTGCAGATAGCAAGGACTAACTTGGAGATAAACTGGTGTGAATACTATTTATAGTTTTACTATTATTATTATTATTATTATTATTATTATTATTATTATTATTATTATTATTATTACAACACAGACATATTTGTAGTGTTTAAAGTAAAATGGTACGTTTGTTTATATTAGTGATTGATGGCACTGGTGACTTCCTTAGAATTTAAAAGAGTACCAATAAATGCTTCCTGTGTTAACTGTTATTCAATTTGTTTATCTTATAATGTGATTGTGGGGCTCAATTTTATTTTAATTGTGCAATAACGCGTATTTTTATAGTTTTTTTTTTATATGAGAATTTTTTTTTTATTATTGCGGAAAACCAAGATCCCTGGTGATGACAGTAAGATGTATGAGGTCTGTCGAGCGCTCACAAGCCGCTCGAGCAAACCATTTCTCAGCCAAGGAAAGGGGGGGAAAAACATTTAACGCAAAACATATTGGTATACCATCGCTGTGCAGTGAGCATGAAAGTACGGTATCTCTCCACTGCAGACCTCTTCCCTGTCAGCTCCTAAGATCTGTGGTGTATTGAAGGGATTCATCTAAGTGATGACCGGGGTATACCACTCCTTGCCCAGCTGATTTGGTGTGCAGCTTACTTACAGCAACAACAGGAATCCTGGCATCATCCCACGTCTGGTTGTGAGAGAAACAGCATAGCTTTCTTAGGCCCCGTCTACCTGACAAATCCAGCCAGGTAGACGGGCCCTAAGAAAGTGGACAGGCATTGTATCTTTACAACAGGGTATTTAATCTAAAACAGGCCCCGATCAACTCCCTATCAGCCACAGTCAGGAGCGCCCCCAGAAATCTTTCACACGGTATGCACAACTGAACCACACCGACAGCTCATGCCTATAACGACTGTGCATCAATATGCTGTAAAGTGTTTCAGCCTATCAAAGTGCTGCATTTTAGTTTTTTCCTGAGTTTCACAGTACCTACACTGTCAAAACTTGCGCACTGCATCGAGACAGAACAGCAACTACACTGCAAGCAGCCAAATAGTCCACAACAACAATAAAAGGTACAAACAAATCTATTTGAAATACACACTTAAACTAGGTGTAAAAATAGCTCACAAATCTTTTATGCTGGTTCCATTTCTAATCATTTTACTCTCACAATCACTACAACTAGTCATTACTCTTTCCCTAAGCATGACGTATAAACATAAACTTTTTTTATGTTACACATGACAAAACAGGCAGTTAAAAAAATAAAACACCAATAACAACAAACATAATAATATAAGGAATAAACTTTCATAGCAAGATAAATGACGAGACCGAAGGTGGAGGATCCATGTCACCAGAAGCCCGAGATACAATTACAGGCTTTTTATTGCACACCTTGGTGTACTTTATTTGTTATAATTAGTAGTAGCCATTTACAATAGCTTGAAAAAGTAGCACAAATCTGGTCTTCATTTTCATTAAACTGCCAGTTGGTGTGCTGTGTTGAAGTCAGTTAAGATGCCAGTGCGACCTGTACATAATAAGCCTTATAATCTTACAGCTGTACACGATGGGGTAGATTTTCAAAGGTGACTAAGGACTGTAGATGGGTGTAACTCAGCTTTTTAGACTTTTGGACGGGGTCTAGTGTAACAGCGATTTTCTAAAGCGTCTAAATTCCCACGTTCATGTCCTTAGACGCTCTGCCTCTTCTATCGGCGTCTAGTCGGGTTTCAGCTCATTACCATAGTTACATGTGATTTTCAAACATTTAGACTCCGTCTAAACAGTCATTTAGGCGTCTAAAGTTAGACCTGGACCAATGGTGTGTAGAGCACGTCTACAAAAAGGTGCCTGCTGCTGTCACTTGCAAGAACACAGTGGAAAGCTGAGAGGGGAAAGAGATGAGAGTTGACGAGAGGGAGACAGGTGTGTTTAATGGTTTTAATGTTTGTGAACATTATTTACATTTATCTTAAACAAATATTGAGTCAGAATCATGTATTGATTGCTGAAAAATAATTAGGTTTGTGTGTATATAGTTCATCCCTTACGAAAAAAATCTATAGTATTACTATAAGATCTATAGGATTTTTATAGTGCCCTATAGTATTCCTATAATATCCTATAGTATTTGTATAGTATTTCTGTTTGTACTACTTTGTTCTGTAGTGTTGTATAATATTTACTATATAATTATATATTATTTCTCTATAGTATGTCCCAATTAAATACATTTTACTATACGCTTCCTACGGTAAAATCATAGAATTCTTGTCATAAGGGATTATACGTTAATATATGTTCCCCAGATTCGCATTTTTTGTGTTTTCTCAACACTTCATCACATTAGTTTTTGGAGTTTACCCAAAATTACATTCATGTTTGTATTACAGGAAATAAATGTGGAAAAATCAGAACAGTACCATGTTGATAATGCGATCAATAAGAACGAAAAAGTCCTCAAGTCTGAGCAATTACAGACATTCAAAAGGTTTTAAATAAATTATCAAGCAGTATTTATGTATTGCTATGGGGTAGAGCATACCAAAAAGTTTTCATTCAAATTAAGTTGCACTATAACACAAATTTATTTTATCTGTCCCTTTTGCATGGGGGAAAAAATAAGGTACATTAAAAATTCAATACTGTTCCAATGCAAGGTCTGATGCTTTTTTTAAAAAAAACATGGAGAGTATCATAAATGAAAAGGTGAGATATTTATCTAATAACAAAACAAAGTCGTCTCAATTAAGAGAGTTATTACTAAATGAAAAACAAATTCCATATTTATTTTGTTTTTCTGAGGCTGCATCTGGCTACCTTTTGAGCAGAGCATTCGTCTTTTTCATCTGACGCTTTTATTTTGACTGTAGTGGGTTTGTCAGCTCTCTTTCCTTCTGCAGCGGGAGAGTCGGGCACTGCACTTTGATTTGCAGCATCTAAAACCTAGACGAAACGCATCACTTCCCATTGATCTGCTGTAACATGCAAAAGTAATTTACATAGACAGCTAGCTGACTAATGTCTAAATATTTGAAAATCATCCCTTCTTTTGACGTCTAACTCTGATGCTAACCTATGAGAGAGGTTGGGCGGCGATGCCACAAATAGTAAATTTAGACGTCGCCGAACGTCATTCATCCAAGTCATTTTTGAAAATCTCGACGAAAATGTAGTCGTCTAAGAAGACGTGTAACTTTCGACGTTTGACTAAAATTTAATCACCTTTGAAAATCTACCCCAATAAGACTAAACTCTCTGAGATTCCCTGGGCCAAACCTCTGGGTCAGTTTCTAACCCTTTTGACACCTTAACTTTGCTCTTGAACAAGTAATTATCTCTTGTATTCTTTCTAAACCAGTTTGTTTATTTATTTTTGTTTTTGTTTTGGGGGTGTTTTCTCTGATTATATTATAATGTTAAAATAGCTCAATAGAAATAAATATTGAAACTGTTTTCATCTACAATATGCTACTTATGTGATGTGCATTTGGAGTGTGTGTATATTTACTTTACATATAACATTTATTGAAGGAATGAAAGAATACTTTGAGATTATTTTTCTCAAGCTTTAGTGAGTTTCCATTACCCAAAAAAAGAAAAGTACACAAAATGTACAAACTAGCTATAGAACCTGGAAATGAAATGTCAATAGCGAAATATATACTTTTCAATAGAGAACTTCCTTGCTAGGAACACTGTTCAATGTAATATTCATCCACATCATAATTAGACCTATTTTATGCTTTCTTGCATCTCTTCAACTGTGCTGCTCACATATGAGCTCACTGTACAGCACCTTAGAGGTTACACAGCATAGCAATGCAGTGATATTACAGCTAAAAGTTGTATAAGAGAATGTGGAAGGGTGGTGGGCAATTCACTGACACACAGGGGACAGAACTGTATTTGAAATGCCACTCAGGTGCACTGATTTATTTTAGCCCGCAGGGGGCGATGTTGCCTGTGGCCTCAATACCGGCAACGGTAATCAGGACCACAGGGTTACCAACACAGGTACAATCAGGTTACAGTCTGGCACACTCACAGGTGCTCAAAATAATAATGAGGCAAAATGAAAAGGGAAAATAAAACACAGTAATAAAACTTCAAAATAAAAGTGCTGCTTACGCAGTGCCCCCACTGCCGCTAAGCCAGTCAGCTCGGGTCTCCGTCCTACGCTTTGCTATGCACTATACACTGGGGTGGCCAAGGTTCCCCTCTAACTACACACGCCTCCCTCGGGTACGTAACAATTTATTTTAATTATCGTTTTCTTTATTTAAGGCTGGCTGTCTTCCTCAGCCGTGCTTGCTTGTTTTGTTCTCTCGCTCCAACCACTGGCGACCCTGCCTGGTGTTTATTTACGCTCGCCTCCTCAGCTAGCGTCACTGGGTTTCCCTGGTCATGGCCATCCGAAAGCACAGTACTTATGGGCCGAGCAATCCCCCAAGGCCCGCCTCTCAACCACTCAGAGAGAGGGAAAGCCAACACACCTTTCCCAACCTTTCCGTGTCTTTGCCATGATTGACAGGCAGATCTTACGAGGCTGCTGTCCTCTTCCTGCAGAGCCATGCATGTGCCAGAGTCAGCACAGATCTCCCCTGTTACAGAGAAATATCAAATCATAAAGGCAAAAGAAACAGGACTTGTCTTATTAGTGGGCAAAAGGTGCAATTGTACAGGACCCCCAGGAACAGAGGGCCTCGGTACTGGCTGCTCTGGTTAAACTGACATAGTTCACATTCCTCAAAGCCACAGAACAGACTGCTTCCATTTACCCATAAAACAGTTTATGCTATATGAAATTCAATTAGAAAGATTTCTTGAAGCTTTAAAAAAAGAATGGTTCTTTATGTCAATCATGCTGTCTCAAGAAGCTGCAAGTTTTCAGGGCTGTACATTTAGATTTTTAACTACTGGCCCCTTGGGCCACTGAGGTAATGTTTTTACTGGCCCGGATACAATTTTAACTGGCCCTATATATATACAGTTGTAGTCAAAACTTTACATACCCCAGTGGAAACTTATAATTTAAAAAAATTTGTCGAAAACAAATAATTGTAGCAAAAGCTTTGCTTTTGTGGATGAGAAAAAAACAGTTACAAGATGTATACAATTATTTATTTCAGCATTTTTTTTTGTAAAACTCCTAACCTCTTTAAACCTTGATTTTATTCTTCTTTAACCATTCTGAAGTAGATTTTGATGTATGCTTTGGATCGTTGTTGTGATGGAACGTCCAGTTGCGCTTTAAACCAAGTTTTGTAGCAGAGGGTTTCAGATGAATTGCCAATATCTTTCGGTATGCTATGGAATCCATTATATATGCAGTGCCTTGCAAAAGTATTCAGACCCCTGACCAATTCTCTCATATTACTGAATTACAACTGGTACATTGAAATTTCGTTCTGTTTGATATTTTATTTTAAAACACTGAAACTCAAAATCAATTATTGGAAGGTGACATTGGTTTTATGTTGGGAAATATTTTTAAGAAAAATAAAAAACTGAAATATCTTGCTTGCATAAGTATTCAACCCCTGTGCTGTGGAAGCTCCCAGTTTACACCGATGAAAGAAATTGCCCTAACGAGGACACAATTACCTTACCATTGGCCTCCACCTGTGAACCATTAAAGTTGCTGTCACATTTTCTGGATAAAAACCCCACTGTTGAAGGATCATTGGTCAGGCTGTGAATCTGAAGGAAAATGAAGACCAAAGAGCATTCTACAGAAGTTAGAGATAAAGTAATACAAATGCGTAGATTAGGGAAAGGGTACAAAATAATATCCAAGTGTTTGGATATCCCAGTGAGCACAGTTGGATCAATAATCAGAAAGTGGAAGCTGCATCACACCACCCAGGAACTGCCAAGAAAAGGCCGTCCCTCAAAACTCAGCGCTCAAACAAGAAGGATACTTGTGAGAGAAGCCACAGAGAGGCCAAGAATCACTTTGAAGGAGCTACAGAGTTCAGTGGCTGGGAGTGGAGTAATGGTGCACCAGTCAACCATATCAAGAGCTCTGCATAACACTGGCCTGTATGGGAGGGTGGCAAGAAAGAAGCCGTTACTCAAAAGTACCATCTGAAAGCACGTCTGGAGTTTGCCAGAAAGCATGAGAGTGACCCAGCTGCGTGTGTGGGAAAAGGTTTTGTGGTCAGATGAGACCAAGATAGAGCTTTTGGCCAAAACTCAAAGCGCTATGTGTGGCACAAACCTAACACTGCCCATGCCTCAAGACACACCATCCCTACAGTGAAGTATGGTGGTGGCAGCATCATGCTGTGGGGATGCTTCTCATCAGCAGGGACTGGGCATCTTGTTAAAATTGAAGGAAGAATGGATGGAGCAAAATACAGGGAAATACTGCAAGAGAACCTGCTTCAGTCTGCTAAAAACTGAAGCTTGGGAGGAAATTTACCTTTCAGCAGGACAATGATCCCAAGCACAAGGCCAAAGCAACATTGGAGTGGCTCAAGAACAAAAGGTGAATGTCCTACAGTGGCCCAGTCAAAGTCCTGATCTCAATCCCATTGAGAATCTGTGGCACTATTTGAAAATTGCGGTCCACAAGCTTCGTCCAACCAACCTGAACAACCTGGAGCAAATCTGCCAAGAAGAATGGGCCAAAATCACTCCGACACTGTGTGCAAAGCTGGTACATACTTACCCCAAAAGACTTAAAGCTGTTATTGCAGCGAAAGGTGGCTCTACCAAATATTAATGTGTGGGGGTTGAATACTTATGCAAGCAAGATATTTCAGTTTATTATTTTTCTTAAAAATATTTCCCAACATAAAACCAATGTCACCTTACAATAATTGATTTTGAGTTTCAGTGTTTTAAAATAAAATATCAAACAGAACGAAATTTCAATGTACCATTTGTAATTCAGTAATATGAGAGAATTGGTCAGGGGTCTGCATACTTTTGCAAGGCATTGTATATATATATATATATATATATATATATATATATATATATATATATATATATATATATATATATATATATATATATATATATATATATATATATATATATATATATATATATATATATATATATATATATATATAATTTCATGATGATTTTTAATTACCATATGTTTCTAATGTGTACTGTAACCAATGAAAAAGCGGCTAAGCAAAGCCTTTCAATGTATGTTATTGCATTATTTCAGTATTTCAGATATTTAAAATGCACGCATTGGCGTGCAAACCCACAACCGAGCTGTTACCATATGGTCACAGCAACACTAAAAGGTTAACTGATTTATACTAACAATTAACACTATTAAAACCATAATCATAATAATCCTTCTCAGAGCGTTGTCACTTGTGTAGCCTTCTCTCAAGTCAGCACCAATCTTACTGCTGATACCAATGAGTCCTGACTGGCATTTCTGACCTGTACACATAGTGTTCCAAATCAAAAAGTTTGACAATTCGATCTCGTTGTCCAGCTTTCAGGCGGCATATCTGGGTAGCCATCGGTGCATCATTTTTTCACTACAGTCACAGCAGACGAACACCTGCTGTCTTGCAAACTACTACTGTGAGACTGGATATGATGTAATCCATATCGGAGGGGGTTATGTTTTAAAAAATGGGTTTATAAATTAATTTTCCTTGGTTCGTGAAACGGAAGCCATGTGCAATATACTACATACATTATACATTTAAAAAATGTTACCAGCCCTGTTGGGCCTGTGGTGCTTCATAATTACCGGCCACACTGCAATCTCTACCGGCCCCCGGACCGCCAGGCCATGTTTAATGATGAACTCTGCCGTTTTTACTTTTAGGAAGCCTGTCGGCTTAAGTACAAGTCATTTAGAAAGCATTCAAACTAAATAAAAAAATGCCTAAAACAATCTTAGTGTTTAGACTTACTTTAACCTGAGGCAGGCTTCATATCTCCATAAACAGTACACAGTGTTAACGGTGTGACTAGACATACAGTAAAATGTGTTTGTTTGTAAATTATACTTTAAGTTTGATATGTCCTAAATGTGACCTACTTGAGCAAACTAGTGTAAGTGTAAGCTAGGAGGCAGCACACCAAATCAGTTTTTGATTGAGATGCAAATAAAAAAAACTGTAAAACGTGACTTGGCCTTAAGAAACTGTTGTTCCGCTGCATTCAGTACTAAAGACTGAGGCTTTAAAGGCATTCTGGCTGCGGCCAACCCAATCGCAATTATGTGATTTTAAAGAAAAAGACATCCGTGGAGATAGATTGACATTTTAAATTGTACCATTCCATTTAACTAAAGGACAATTATTAAAAAAAAGATAAATATCTATGTGTCCTGTAGCTCTTAACCACCATGTAATGGCAGGCAATTTCATTTTAAAAAACTGCTCACCCAGACACACTTTGCTCTTAATGCATGGAATGAAATGAGGTCTGAACCATTGGTTTTACCGTTTTGACCGTATGGCTATGTAATGTCAGCCTGTCAATCACAATGCAATTTTTTTCCAAGCAATTTTTATAAATACATATTCACGGGACAGGAGCAAGGACTGCATAGAGGAAGAACCTTGAGAATTGAGAATAGAAGAGAAATGTTTTGTGACTTTACAGGGTTTCCCCTTGGCTCACGGGAGCCACACTCGCAGAATGAGACCAAACCAATCAGCCTCCAAGGCTGGGAAGCAATCGTTACATCCCCCAAGGAGAACATATAGGGCAGAGAATGGGAATCCAGGAGAGAAAGGATAGATCTGGTCAGGGGTCCCCTCTGGCTCGTGGAGAACCTTCCTGTTGGAGGACGAGGCCAGTGTGGCTGGGCCTCTAAGGTTGGGAGGTGAGCTTCACTTCCCCCCAGCAGAGGGAGACCATTGCAGAGGAAGAGCAACATAGTGGAGGAGGACAGGAGGATGGTGGAAAACAAAAAACACAAGACAGAATAAGGGCATGACTTGGGCTTTAAATAGGAAGGTTGGCAGATATTATTCGCGGGACAGAACGGGGGTGGAGCCCTAGCTCCTGATCCCCAAATAACACCCAAGGTTACAATAAATAACACGCAATAGATCATTCAATATAGTCCTTCCAAGGTGAATCGTTCCAGGTCCAAGTATAGGTATATAAATATGAAGGAGGTATTTATCTATATGAGCTGAAGCTAAAAAGTAATTTCTTAGCTACATCAATATGGTAAAACCCTAAGGACACCACACACCTGATTTTTCATTGGGCGACAAGACACTTTCAGAATGACATGACTATACACACTAGAAGCGACACATAGGTGATGCGACTGATTGGAAAACTGTCAGATCAATAAAACTATAAAAAATTGATATTGACAAAACTATTATCAAGACTGGTACATATTCATCAACATAATGTAGTAATTATGAGTGTCTTCTCTGAAGGTATTTCAACATATATGGCAATAAATCATACATACCAGTCTTATCCAGTGCCTTCGAAAAGGACTCTCATATATTACCTTTCAAATCTGTATCTTTATAATTACGATGATCATTTTGGCTTGGGACACATAAAACTACTGTCACAGTCAACTATCACACGGTAGAACCTTCGCTGACAGGCAATATCACTTAATAAACACCCTCTAAGGCCCACACTGTAACATGTCAATTTATTATATCACTAATTGATTTTGTATTTATAATGTTATAAATACAAAAGGTGTTCATATGATAAATTTGGATGAAATCTGCTTACAATAGAAAAAAATGGACTGCATCCAAACACAGAGTAGAAACACCAGAAATATGCAGCACATACTTTATTGTAAATGCTATCACATGACTAATTATATGATTATGCAAGCAGCACCCATGATAGAGTACTTTATGTATTCTGTAATGTAAAATAGATGCACCTCAATATTGCAAGTCAGTTTAGGCACTCGTTGGTTTTGAACTGGTAATGCATGTAGAGCTCAGAACCAACTTGAGTTATATATTATTGTATGATGAAATATTTTGACCCACATATTATACCATGTAGTCTATATACATATATACACACATACATTGCCTGGCCACTGTACTGGGACCTGTCTATTGGATTTGTTATTGCCCTGGTGTGGGGTATGTTCTCCTGGTATACCCTGGGCCCCTTGATAAATCTGGAACGCTGAGTGGACGACGTAGTTTACTTAAGCATTGTAGAAGACAAGTCTCCATAACAATGCTGCACTTGCACCATGATGGCAATGGCAACTTTCAAGACCACATTGCACCCATCCACCATGCCAAAATTGTGCCTGAATGGTTTGAAAAGCAATCTGCAATCAGATTTGGGAACTGGATTTCTCTCTGTAATCCGATTCCAGATAGTCGCATTTGCGGGCATGGGTTACCCGATTCAAAACCTTTTCAAATCCAATCTCACTGCCTTGTAAACGCGGTGATCGGATTACAATATTATTTCAGCAGTGTGCATGTGTACTAAAAGCAGAAATCAGTCCTACACTGGTTTCGGTTTAGCATGATGTCTCGCCAGAAGGAAGCAGTAACGTATTACTGGAGGGACGAGGAAACAGTTTTTTTAATTAAATGTCTCGAAGAATTAAAAATTATAAATCACCTTGATGGACAAAAACACAGAAACAACAACCTCTTCAAAAGAGTGGTGGAAAAAATGGCATCTGCTGGATACAACAGAACTGTCGACCAAGTGAAAACGAGATGGAAGCTTTTGAAAGCACAGTACATGAAAGCAAAGAAAAATAACGAAACAAGTGGTGCTGAGCCTTCTAGCTTCACGTTTTATGAGCAAATACACAAATTAATTGGCTCCCAACCACTTGCTGTCCTTCCGAACGAAGGCGCTGACATAGGATTTCCAGAAGAAATGTCTGAACTGTCTCCAGATAGCAGTGGCCATGCTGAGTCTTTCGAAGGTAAACACAAGCTTTATACTTTATACTTTTATACAAGCTTTGTACATAAAAAGTTGATTAAATCACACACATTTTAATAATTAAATAATGTTTTTTTTTTACTGTTATTTTTGTTATGATATTAATTGTGCAGCGATCGGCCTTTTTATATGGCTTGATAGTTGATAAAGTTATATACCATATATATACAGTACTGTGCAAAAGTTTTAGGCAGGTGTGAAAAAATGCGGTAAAGTAAGAATGCTTTCAAAAATAGACATGTTAATAGATTATATTTATCAATTAACTAAATGCAAAGTGAGTGAACAGAAGAAAAATCTAAATCAAATCCATATTTGGTGTGACAACCCTTTGCCTTCAAAACAGCATCAATTCTTCTAGGTACACTTGCACAAAGTCAGGGATTTTGTAGGCATATAGTCCGGTGTATGATTAAACAATTATACCAAACAGGTGCTAATGATCATCAATTCAATATGTAGGTTGAAACACAATCATTAACTGAAACAGAAACAGCTGTGTAGGAGGAATAAAACTGGGTGAGGAACTGCCAAACTCAGCTAACAAGGTGAGGTTGCTGAAGACAGTTTACTGTCAAAAGTCATACACCATGGCAAGACTGAGCACAGCAACAAGACACAAGGTAGTTATACTGCATCAGCAAAGGTCTCTCCCAGGCAGAAATTTCAAGGCAGACAGGGGTTTCCAGATGTGCTGTCCAAGCTCTTTTGAAGAAGCACAAAGAAACGGGCAACGTTGAGGGACCGTGAGGCGCAGTGGTCGGCCAAGGAAACTTACTGCAGCAGATGAAAGACACATCATGCTTACTTTCCTTCCATGATCGGAAGATGTCCAGCAGTGCCATCAGCTCAGAACTGGCAGAAAACAGTGGGACCCTGGTACACCCATCTACTGTCCGGAGAAGTCTGGTCAGAAGTGGCCTTCATGGAAGACTTGCGGCCAAAAGCCATACCTCCGGCGTGGAAACAAGGCCAAGCGACTCAACTATGCACGAAAACACAGGAACTGGGGTGCAGAAAAATGGCAGCAGGTGCTCTGGACTGATGAGTCAAAATCTGAAATATTTGGCTGTAGCAGAAGGCAGTTTGTTCACCGAAGGGCTGGAGAGCATACACGAATGAGTGTCTGCAGGCAACAGTGAAGCATGGTGGAGGTTCCTTGCAAGTTTGGGGCTGCATTTCTGCAAATGGAGTTGGGGATTTGGTCAGAATTAATGGTCTCCTCAATGCCTAGAAGTATAGGCAGATACTTATCCATCATGCAATACCATCAGGGAGGCATCTGATTGGCCCCAAATTTATTCTCTGCAGCATGACAACGACCCCAAACATACAGCGAAAGTCATTAAGAACTATCTTCAGCGTAAAGAAGAACAAGGAGTCCTGGAAGTGATGGTATGGCCCCACAGAGCCCTGATCTCAACATCATCGAGTCTGTCTGGGATTACATGAAGAGAGAGAAGCAACTGAGGCTGCCTAAATCCACAGAAGAACTGTGGATAGTTCTCCAAGATGTTTGGGTCAACCTACCTGCCGAGTTCCTTCAAAAACTGTGTGCAAGTGTACCTAGAAGAATTGATGCTTGATGCTGTTTTAAAGGCAAAGAGTGGTCACACCAAATATGGATTTGATTTAGATTTTTTTTCTGTTCACTCACTTTGCATTTAGTTAATTGATAAATATAATCTATTAACATGTCTATTTTTGAAAGCATTCTTACTTTACAGCATTTTTTCACACCTGCCTAAAACTTTTGCACAGTACTGTATATATATGGAATTATAGTTCGGTTTTAAACAGACAGCATACAGTATTATGAAATGCATAGTTTTTCACCTGAACTTATCCAGGGTTAAGACTATGGTCATAGTTGGGAACAAAGGATTAGAAGACAGATAAAGAAAATATAATGTTACAAATGGAACTTGTTATTAAAGGAAAGGCATTTAATTTAACATCTTTAATTAAAATAAAAAGAGCATCTGACGTTGAAATGTTTCACATTTGATTTGTACATTCGACTATGTTAATGTCCACATGACAAACTTACTACTTTGTTTTCTATGGTTAATAAAACGTTTTCCTGTTTTTAATGTACAGGAGAAAGCAGTCAAAACGATGTAAACACCAGCGTGGACAGGGGAAATGAGGAAGAAGAGTTCCCAGGGAAGGTGAAGACTTCCAGGTTACTGATGAAGAAGGGGCAGGATTTGTGGTGCATAAAGAAGACTTTACAGATGAAAGGAACAATGCAAGACAGCAGAGTGGAAATACCTGTACGTAATAATAAATGTTTGTGTGTGTATATCATATTTATAAGACATTAACCAGCATTACTACAGTTATACTATAAGTACCTATGAAGTCTCAACATATTTTTTATGTGCAATTATTTCTGGTAGTGTACTAGAAATAAAATATTTGATGCTACAGATAATGTTGAATGGGGAAATTTGATTTTTATAACTTTTGTAAACAATCATTTTTTTCTCCAAATTTTCTGAGCTTTGGATGGAATAGGATGAATAATTGGTTCTGTGCAAAAATATTTATTATTATTAATAATATTACATTTGGTAACACTGTTTTAATTACCAAATTTCATATTATTATTAATAATAAAACTGTTACGGTAACCAATATTATAACCCTATCATAATGTTAAACTGTCTTTACAGCTAAAAAGAACCAAAAACGGAATTTGGGAAAAATGAACTCAACGCTCACGTGCCTGGTCCAGGGAGCACCACAGCTTTCTTGCACAGACCCAAATGGAGCACCAAAGACGGCTGGAGAGACAGAGAAGACAGCAGCAAGACTGGGAAGAACGTCTGTTGCAACAATTCTAGCAATCGTCGAACAGTGTTACTGAGGCACTCATGGCACCGTTTTTCAGCATTTTAGAGAGAGTCATTCCACAGCTTAGTGTTCCCCAGGCCAGCGTAGCTACACCACTTCATACTGCCTCCTTTTTCCAGACCTGTTGACACTACACAACATTTCAATTACTCAAACGCACCCCTCTATATACACACATACCAGCAGCTGTCAGACCATCTTGTTTGGTATATAATCAATTTACACATGATGGTAACACAGTTCCATTACCATCTAGTCGTAACATGCCACCTTCCCACAATTCTGTAAATATGTCATCTACAACATGCACTACAGATGCGGATGAATACTCACTGCTAAAGCTTTAAACATTGATGACTGCAGCTACACAGGTAGGGATTGTCAGGAAACAAGTCTTCCTGGCCTGGCCGATTCACTTATTGTCCACTTAAGTCAGGGGTTGTCAACCCTAGTCCTGGAGTACCCCTGTCCCTGCTGGTTTTTGTTCAAGATGACATCTTAATTACTTAAGTAAACCCTTAATTGAACTCATAGTTTGCTTATTTTTTTTCTCAATTGTTTATGAAAGATGAAAAATGGAGAATTCAAGTTCCTTATACAATTGTATATGTAAGTTGAAATATCCAACTGTTTAGAATAATTAAAAAGCTCTGATTAGACAAATTATTAGTTCAATTGAGGGTTCAATTAATTAATTGAGAGCTTGGTTGGAACCAAAACCAGCAGACACGGTCCTCAGAACCAGGGTTGAGATCCACTGGTTTAACAAAACTTTCATCAAAATATTTTTTGTTACAATGATATATAAAGAGACTTAGTACCAGCACAAAATCAAAAGTTTGACCCACCAGC
Source organism: Acipenser oxyrinchus oxyrinchus (assembly GCA_030684275.1). NCBI lineage: Eukaryota > Metazoa > Chordata > Actinopteri > Acipenseriformes > Acipenseridae > Acipenser > Acipenser oxyrinchus. The sequence goes on from CM060249.1 coordinate 81,871,871, forward strand.
TAATTGCAAATTACAAACCTGGTACTGATGGCGTCTTTTTAGTTTGTCAGAAAGTTATTCATTCTACCCCAGAGGGAACACACCATCAGTACCAAATTCTTGCAATTAGTGGGTGAGTCAAACTTTTGATCTGGTCCAGCCCTTATATATATATATATATATATATATATATATATATATATATATATATATATATATATAGTAACAAAATAAAAAAGAACTTGGTAAAATGTGAGCTAACCATAAAGGACAAACTTAGTTTTTTTTTTTTTTTTAAATGTTCACAGAGTTAAAACTTGAGACAAGAAAATAACTGAAAAATAAGCTGGTTAATGAAAATGTTTTTTGATTTGTTTTCAGTAAATGACAGTAGACTGTATTTCGTAGTCTTCAAAATAACAACAAAATAATAAACTTGAAACAAGTATCTCTTTACAACAACTGTCTGTTCTCAGTCATTTGTTTTATCTTTAGAATCAAGGGGGAAAATACACTGAAGGTTTCCCTTATGAAATGTCACCTACAGGTGAATAGCTGAACCTGTTGCAGAACATTATAAGACATGCTGTACTGAGTATGTGAGTAAGTAATACAGTATGTAAACATAGGGCATCACACACCAAAACTCCTGCTCTGTTATTAAAAGCAGTTGGGGGACCTACTGGCTGAGGTATCCTGTGTTCTGTTAAATCAGCCTGTTGCAACCAAATGCAGGGTACCACTTCTTTTTCTAATTCACAGAAATGATGTAGTCCACAGCATGTTGCAATCATGTATGGACTAAAGGTGAAGTGAAAGTCACTTATTTTCATTAGAATTCTCCATCTGGCTTTCAGCCTTCCAAATGCTATTTCAACACCCATTCTAGCACAACTCAAATACACATTGAATGATTCCTGTTGGGGTGTGGTTCTTGGTGTGGATGGATATGGCTTCATCAGCCATTCGAGGAGTGGATAGGCTGGATCCCCCAAAATCTGTAGGTTCACTTCCTGACCATGTATCTGTCTTGTGCACTGAATGAAAATAAATCTACTGTTACCCACAACATAGCATTCATTTTGACTAAATAAACTATTTACAGTACATGGAAATGTACTAGTGCTTAGCTAATCAGTAATAACCAGGATACTATCTGATAATGAAGCTCACTCATATTTATAATGTATAGGAAAGATATACTGAGATACTAAAACAAGGTAAAATTCAGATACTATACTACTAAGGTAAAAAAAATAATAATAATAAACAATATTGGATAATACTAATTTCATTAGATGTCTTTAGATTTATCTTGTAAAAATACCAAGAGTAGGCTACCAAACCTAACTTTTCCTTACACACTTTTGTATTAGCAATAAATAATTATGTGTAAAGTATGTAATATCTACAATTTTAATATGTTCCATTTATTTAAAAGGCTGCTAATTGGTTTTGCATGAAAACTGAAATATCAATGCTCCATTTGGTAGTTTCAATTTCAATTTTTCAATTTTCCGTGAATCTGATCAGGTTTACCTTTGGAATTGTATCAGCCTTTTCAAAAGGGAAGAGCGACGAGGAACCCTCAGCATTTACTGCAAGATTGAGATCGTGCCTGACCTGAAGTGAAACGGGTGATATATACTTGTATAATATGGATTATTGTAAATAATTTTCTATTATTACATTTAAAGTATTCAAACGGGAATTTCAATAAAACCCATTATGGTACTTACAGATACTTATTGTCAACCACACCCTTCAGTACATAAGAAGTCCATCCCTTGTGGTTAACAAAATCTCGCTGACCATTGAGGAATGACACATTTATCTTCAAATCGATGAGAAATAGATTTTGCTTCCTCCTCTGTTGACACTCTAATTATACGACCAAGCACATTTGACACAAAACCCTTGTAGAACATATATACAAATTTCTTAACTGTGCTTTTATGGACCCCAAACTGGTTGGCAATAACTCGGTACTCAGCACAGCTTGATAATTTGTACAGGACCATGGCAACTCGCATATTCAATAGTATTGGGTCTCTGACACACAGCTGCATGTCCTTTGGGCTCATAAATGGCTTTACCATTTCACATAGCTTTTCAAATGACATTTCGTCATCTGAAATTCTCTCTCAATCTGCATCTGTAAATTTGGTACAAATTTATGTACCACCTATCCTAGCTCTTTCTTTGACCCAGACAGAACGACTGGGCTCACTGGAAGCGACAGCTGTATACAACATTGGGGTATCGTTAGTACTGCCCTGTCTGTCTTCTACTAGAGCTAAACACCGACAACGAAAAAGCATTAGCATTCCAAGGTTAGCATTTGTATGTAATTGCATCAATATCATAAATATTGAAATGCAAATAATAAAAAATGCATAATCGATCTGCATTCTCACTGGAAAGAAGTTCTGAAAGGGTATAATACCTGCAGCCTGTGTCTGTGGCTTGATTGGCACTTCACCTGAAGGTTCTAAAACGTCATCAGAAAGCATTTGACCCCTATCAGGTAAGAACATGAATAAAGAAAATACTATATTTTAATAATTTTTTTTAATAATTTTTTTTTTTTTTTTTGACAAAAAGTTGTATTTATTTTCTTAGCTTTCATAACAACACACAACAATAAATAAATTACAAAGCAATAGTATTACAATATCATAAATGTACAGCCAGTAGGAAATATTAGAAAGAAAGGGTTTTATGTTTTTATGTATAAACAAATATAACAACGGTGACGTATGCAAACCTCAATTCGGACATTTTTAAGTAGGGCTATCAAAATGAACAAATGGCAGACAATTAGTATACCGTACCTACTCTCTTGGCACAGTCTGTAGAGCAGAGTATGCAGACAACATACCTGATTAAATGTACTACATTTAAAATTGAAGTGATGAGACGTTATTGGAAATCAATTATATATATATATATATATATATATATATATATATATATATATATATATATATATATATACAGTACTGTGCAAAAGTTTTAGGCAGGTGTGAAAAAATGCTGTAAAGTAAGAATGCTTTCAAAAATAGACATGTTAATAGATTATATTTATCAATTAACTAAATGCAAAGTGAGTGAACAGAAGAAAAATCTAAATCAAATCCATATTTGGTGTGACCACCCTTTGCCTTCAAAACAGCATCAATTCTTCTAGGTACACTTGCACAAAGTCAGGGATTTTGTAGGCATATAGTCAGGTGTATGATTAAACAATTATACCAAACAGGTGCTAATGATCATCAATTCAATATGTAGGTTGAAACACAATCATTAACTGAAACAGAAACAGCTGTGTAGGAGGAATAAAACTGGGTGAGGAACAGCCAAACTCAGCTAACAAGGTGAGGTTGCTGAAGACAGTTTACTGTCAAAAGTCATACACCATGGCAAGACTGAGCACAGCAACAAGACACAAGGTAGTTATACTGCATCAGCAAGGTCTCTCCCAGACAGAAATTTCAAGGCAGACAGGGGTTTCCAGATGTGCTGTCCAAGCTCTTTTGAAGAAGCACAAAGAAACGAGACAGCGTTGAGGACCGTGAGGCGCAGTGGTCGGCCAAGGAAACTTACTGCAGCAGATGAAAGACACATCATGCTTACTTCCCTTCACAATCGGAAGATGTCCAGCGGTACCATCAGCTCAGAACTGGCAGAAAACAGTGGGACCCTGGTACACCCATCTACTGTCCGGAGAAGCCTGGTCAGAAGTGGCCTTCATGGAAGACTTGTGGGCCAAAAAGCCATACCTCCGACGTGGAAACAAGGCCAAGCGACTCAACTATGCACGAAAACACAGGAACTGGGGTGCAGAAAAATGGCAGCAGGTGCTCTGGACTGATGAGTCAAAATTTGAAATATTTGGCTGTAGCAGAAGGCAGTTTGTTCGCCGAAGGGCTGGAGAGCGGTACACGAATGAGTGTCTGCAGGCAACAGTGAAGCATGGTGGAGGTTCCTTGCAAGTTTGGGGCTGCATTTCTGCAAATGGAGTTGGGGATTTGGTCAGAATTAATGGTCTCCTGAATGCTGAGAAGTACAGGCAGATACTTATCCATCATGCAATACCATCAGGGAGGTATCTGATTGGCCCCAAATTTATTCTGCAGCATGACAACGACCCCAAACATACAGCGAAAGTCATTAAGAACTATCTTCAGCGTAAAGAAGAACAAAGGAATCCTGGAAGTGATGGTATGGCCCCCACAGAGCCCTGATCTCAACATCATAGAGTCTGTCTGGGATTACATGAAGAGAGAGAAGCAACTTGAGGCTGCCTAAATCCACAGAAGAACTGTGGTTAGTTCTCCAAGATGTTTGGGCCAACCTACCTGCCGAGTTCCTTCAAAAACTGTGTGCAAGTGTACCTAGAAGAATTGATGCTTGATGCTGTTTTGAAGGCAAAGGGTGGTCACACCAAATATGGATTTGATTTAGATTTTTCTTCTGTTCACTCACTTTGCATTTAGTTAATTGACAAATATAATCTATTAACATGTCTATTTTTGAAAGCATTCTTACTTTACAGCATTTTTTCACACCTGCCTAAAACTTTTGCACAGTACTGTATATATATATATATTTGTTCACATCAATTGAAGTTTTAAAGTCGATTTACCCCATTCTTGACATCAAGCTGCAACCATCTCTGAGAATTCAAATCATGATACCTCTGTTATAGTCTGAGAATGGCCGCAAACCAGTGACCTTGCAGTTCCCAAGAGAGTGTCTAAACCTATACAAGGGTTGATCCCAAAGGACTAAAGGTGTTTTCCAACACATATGTCTTTAACTCGTCAGGCATGGGAGTGTCAATATTTTCTAGAATTGGATTTCTTCACACAAAACTGACCATTGTTTGTAATATGAAAACTGTACTACCATAAACTATTTGAGGGTTAAAGAGTGAAGTTTTTTTCTTTATTTCAAATACATAAAATATATGTATTTTCATTTATTCAAACAAATAGCTTTTTAATTTGTTTAGTAGCCTGAATGTATTGGGATGGGTGTTTGACAAGAAGAGTTGGCTGTTCATTGAAAATCCTCACAGTCCAAACTAATTTAATGAGCTCTCCAGTTTCAGAGTAACCTGCTTCATCCTTTATAATAAATCAGACACATTTTATATATTAATTCTTCAAGTATAAAATATTTTATCAGGCTTTGTCCATGACTTTTAACACAAGAAATTAGAAAATCTTCATTTAGAGGATGAAAATGGAACACAAGGTGTCTTTATCAGTATCTTTAATGACACATGAAAAACAAAGACTCATGTAGATTAATGTAGCAGCAGTACAAAAGAGAATCATGAAGTATTGTGACAGCTCAAAAGAGAAGAATGTTCCTGGGTTTAAAGCAGGTATCCATTTATGGCTGAATAGCCTGGGGGTTGAACTGAGAAGAGCGTGCGTCACTACTCGAATTAAATAGCTTTTACTCTGCAGTCAATAGATTTGAATCATTAATGAAACCATACGCACATTTTGAAAAGAATCAGCCGAGAGCTAGTGCAAGCTGTAACGGTGCAGTTATTACAATAAATACTGCATCACCTTTTAGTTTCCAGCAGTTCTTAACAAATTTCCTATGATAAGTTTCACCTCTAAATAGGGTAAAGCGCAAAGTGAATCCATGTGTTCATTCTTATGATCGCCTGAAGGGGATGAAATTCCCAGTAACATAGCATGGAGGCGGCTGTACATATGTACATATGTCACACTTTTCCATACATCTGGAAAACGGTTTATCAAATTGTGATGATACTTGGTATTAGGATTATTAACCATAGATTATTGAGAATATTTTATTTTGAGGATATATAGGGAGTGTCCATCTATATGTCAAACTTACATTTGCCCAAGACAGTGGGGATTGTATTGCCCATTTATCCTCACTCCGACCCCTTACTTACTAAATACCCTAGTATCTCTGAATAAATAATCATCTCCTCTTTAAAAATATGCTAAGGATTTTAATGAGCAATCCATCTCACAAATTCAGTGGTACCCTATAATTAATTTACTAACAATGTCCAATGACAGGGTGAAGCGTTTGTTCTCTGTTATACCTCAAAAAGAAATGAATGAGTGATGACTGCCAAGACTGGTACAATATTAAATGTAGTGCTGTCCTTGGCAGTCCGTAGCCAGAAACCTATTTTTGAGGGTAAAATGAAGAGTAAAATGACATACCCAGTCCAGCACTGATTTTGAATTTGCAGATGGGGTGCATGTTACAGAAATCAAATATGCAATTACAAAGACTTAAAAAAATAATAATAAAATAAATTATTTCATTATTGTAACATTGTCACCTGAAGTTCTTCATTGTTTTGTAGTTGATTTTTTTGTTTTTTTGTTTTTTTTTTTTTATCCAGAGCGTCCTATACCGCATAGCACACCTTCCTTCATACCACACAAGTATCTCTGAACACGCTGCTGTGAATTTCATGGAAAAAGCACAAATCACCTGAACCTTAAACTAAGGGAGGGGGTAACAAACTTTTTTTAAAATCAGTTACCATACTGTAATTCTGGAATAACCACGTACAAAGGTGGTTGATGCAATTAAATTAAACTAAAACAACAACAAGAACAAAACCTGGTGGAGTATATTTTATACTCTACAGCAGCCAACCGCGTCTGGTAGAACTTTTACCACTGTTGAAATAATGCGCAGGTATACTATATTAACCATCCACAACCCTACTTTCCGCCCTACACAGTCTGATATATCACCAAAACCCGGTATGTATTATAGGATAAACTTACCAGAGCTTTCACGCAGCTGAGGATCGAGCAGAAAATGATGACCAAACTGTGATACAATAGAGTTGATCCCATAACTAAACGAGCTTGGTCCAACCTCCAGGAGTCACTTGCAAAAATCAACTTTTGAGCATTTGATGCCCTTTTAAAATATATTTAACTGCTGTTTTCATCCGCTGCTTAGGTCGGTGCCATGGGACGGTTCATTCTTAAAAGTTCTGTCTGATTTCCTATATCACAGGGAAGAGTGGTTTACACAATTTTAAAAATAGTCTGCAAAACATTTAGTCTGCGTCGAGTCTCTTTTCACTTCTTTGTACATCTGTCTGTTTGGCAAAAATCACATCCATATGTCAAAACTGTTATTTATTTCCTCCTCGTTCTGCGGTGGGAAGTTCAAATGATTCTTTGCGGAGAAGAAACCAGTACTTTATTTTTAGATCTTTTAATGTTCCTTCTGCAGCACTTTCATTTCAAATAATGCAACATTTAAAATCTTTTACTCTTTAAAGAAGGAAGAACAAACTGTTCAGGTCTTTTCTTTTCGAAAATGAAGTAAACGTTTTTAAGAAATTACAGGGCTCAGAGATGCATTTACTTTCTTTACAGTTCAGTGTCAATTGTGTTCTCATGATGGAAATACATGTATCTCTCTGTGTACTTTAAAGTTCTGGTTTAAAAGAATGTCATATATACTATATATGTTTTATATATGTTTTCAGGGCATGGACGAAGTTGCACGTTTTTTCTATACATTGTGATTAGTTGTTTAAATGTGACGTAAAACAAACAAACAAAAAAAAAAACATTAAGTCTCCGCATGGAAATCAGTAATATTTGTCGTTTTTTTTTACCTAGGGCATCCCACTTGCACAGAATTTTCACTTTGTCAATAAACACAAGACAAAACATTCACAGTTTCAAAAAAAATCCAGTTTTACATTTTCGATAAAATTTCAAGCTGTCAGAACTCAGGTTGGCCACTAAAGAGTCTCGAATTTAAAAATCCTTGACCACCAGCAAGAGGCACTTCCACTTCATATAGATGGTACATGTCAAGTACATTTGTAAGTTTTGATTTGCGTATGAAAAGCACAAAGATATATTCCAAATCTGACTGGGTAGAAGTAGCCTATGTATCTCGGCTTGCCAGTGTGTATATATTTATGTGAGGTCACTGTTTGTTTCACAGTCCCTCTTTCAGTTATTTAAAAAATAAATAAACAAAATAACCCTTTTCCAAGGCAGAGGAAGAATGTTGAGTTTTCTTCAGATTAAGAGAAAATCGAACTATTTTCGGTGTTCATCGCCTTGCTCTGTGCAGAGCTGTGTGTGTGGCTTTTTTGAGCAGGGATAAAAAGAGGCAGGTATTATGGGGCATTGGCAGTAGCCGATTGGTTCACAGCATCTTACATGTGACAAAGTAGAGACTGAAAATGTAATGCTTTCCACCCTGCCCGCCTCACACACGCATTTATTCGCTTGAACAGTACAAACTGACTCTTCAGACCAGCTGGATAGTGTTGCCTTCTGTCGCATTTGCAACGTGTAATCAGTCAGCTTTAGCTTTGCTGTTTATTAGGCTAATATATAATATACTATATGTATAATTTTTTTAACACATACGTTTCACATTCAAAGCTTTAAATGACACAAAGTAAACCAAACATAAATATAGCCATAGCAAATACAGTATTCTCTGCAGGTAAGTACATCCCCGGGGATGGGAATACAATGTTTCTCATTTCCGTATGTACTTGTCACACGTAACGGTTTGATTGAAACAGAAAAGCCATTATGAAACTGGGATGCCACTTGGTATTAACATGATTTACTATATTTTAGAATGGGTTCTGGAAACGTATTCGGTGTCAGTTTGTACATTTATCCATATGTACGTCACACTCACATTTCTGCATAACCAAGTATTAAATCGTCATAATACAGTAAATAAACAGTTTAACGAAAATACGTTATGTGTTATTGCCTTAAGTAAGCAAACAAGGGGTTAATGTGATGGTAAACTGTTGTGGCGTATTCATGGTGCAATAACACACCATTAGTCCCGTTTTAGAGACTAGGTGATTTTTTAAAGGCTGCCAAACACAGCAAGGAACTGGCCAGGACAAGCTTAACAAAGACTTAAAAATATCATTCCCCCCATGCCCCCTCACTCAGTGGTAGACATGTATGATCACAAAAGGCTCATCGCCCATCACAAGTCCCTCAAAACACCCAAAATCAACATTTTCAGCACCAAGCAGCATTCACTCTAATTTTCCATTGACTCACTTCCCATTGACTCACACTGCCTCCCCTTCGAGGACCATTCGTTGGAGAGCAGTGCACTCCAACCTAAACCCCCTCTCTCCAGGCCACCAAGAACAACAGAACAGTAACCCCTCCCACCTCAACCCTTCCCACATTCACATCCACAGTCAACAGCTTTGTATGGCTGTGCTCCTCTTCTGTCCCTGACCCACATGAAGGATTCTGATTTTTATTCCTGCACCCTCTTGCAGCAGCCCTATTAACCTTCTGTTTTTATGTAGCTCCTGTTGCAGGGCTTGCATCTCCTTCCAGAGCGTCCTAAGCTCTGCACAAAGGTATCATATCACAGTTGCTTGTCCAGCCACAGCTCTTGCAGGGCAGAGCTTTCTACTGGTGGCTGCAGTACAGTTTGTATCTCTTTCAGCTTACTGGATAGGGTTTGCTATATAATTTATACTAAATACTGTAAATACCAAGTTTCAACACAATTGAATTAGTGTTTAATGGTGTGCTTACTGGAACATGTGGAATATATTCAGTCACTGAATGGTACATAAACAAACATCATTTCTTTCTGTCTTCTCTTGGCACAAGAGGAGAAATGTCAGAAATAGCAATCATGGTGCTGGCGTTGAAACACTGTTGGGAGGCACTAAGTCTGCCTTAATAATTTTGGTGAAACACAAGTGAAGATATGATGATCTGATCTAAGGGATATATTCCCTATGATAAGTGGAATTATCATGCTCTTTAGTGTGATCACATACTGCACAGGAGTAATAACATGGATGAATAGCAATCACACAAAAAAGCTACAAAATCATTTGAGCATACTATATATATATATATATATATATATATATATATATATATATATATATATATATATATATATATATATATATATATATAATTAAACATTGAAGGTTCCTTTTGAAGTTTGTTTCGTTTTAAAAAATGTTCCTGGAATAATATATTTGTTCTTATTCTTACCTGTAGCCAATGACTATTGACTGCTGTAATCATGATACATGAACAAATACCAAAACATACAGGAAAATAAAAGAAGAAAGCTTATTTTGACAGAAAGTACAAACAGACTTATAAACCACCTTCTTCTTCTTTTTCTTTTTTCTTCTTCTTCTTCATTATTTATTATTTTCAATGCACATTGCATTACAAAATTCTCGTTCTCGTTCCAAATGCAAATAATCTAATTAATATTAAAATATGGGAGGGTAAATTAAATGTTTGTGCCTGCGTTCCAATTTGTTTTCAGGTTGTTTTGTTGCTACATATACTGTAGCATTACCCAAATAATAATTAAAAAACAACATTCCATAAGAAAGTGCTGTGTACTATCCTTGTATACTTTTTTCCCCTGGTAAGGTACCCATGATAGATGCTGCTTAAGGCTAGTGTACATTGAATTATATCTTATTGCTAAGGGACAGAAGAACCTAGGATAAGGCAATCAGCTATCCGATAACCAATCACGGAAATAACAAAAAGGAAGTGTAAGGGCTTTGTTACTTATTTATGTATTTATTTTTTATTTGTAGCAGCTTCAGTATTTTCTATAACCTTGCTTATAAAATAACTTAACTATGAAGCACTTTTTATCAAAATGGCAATAATCTGAAACGTTGAATAAATGGTGTCACGTTAAAAAAAAATATGTATGCTTATGTTTTTCCTAGGTGGTCAAAGAAGGTTGCCAATACAATTGCTTGGTATGGCCTCCAGTTACAGTAGAAAGTTGCGCGAGGATTTTCACAACAGGATTTTCACTGCTTTTTCTCCAAAACAAACTGAAAATGTTTTTTTCCTCAGCAGTGTTTGTTTGACTTGTCAATAGCTTTTAGTTTTAATGTACCCTGAAAATCATTACAGCTAAAACATTCAAAAGGCTAAAGAATAATGTCATTTATTGTAACTGAAGCTGTAAAGTATTTCTATCCAAGTAAATTAAAATGTTTAGTAAATATTTTACTAACTGTTAAGGCTGCCATAGTTCATTTTCAAGAAATAAATATTGATATAATAAATAATACCAAAAATAGTATGAGAAAAAAGTAAGACTTATTTGTAATTTTTCCATGGAAAACCTGCCAATGTTACCTATTGGATGAATATAGGATTTCTAAATCGAGTTTAAGCTTTAACAACTCCCCTTCCATTCAGATGTACCTTTTTCAACTTGGAAGTGGCAACCCTAAAATAGAGATAAAAAAACAATTCAGCAAGGAGAATCTGCAATGAATGAATGGCAATGAATGAATGATGATGATTGCAATTGCAGTTGATTTATGAACTGTGATGGGCGCTCAGGGCCCGATGACTGTGGAGGACACTCAGGGCCCCAGTGAAAGATAAATTTGGCTGGAGGCCTTATCCGTGGGTGCCCGATGGCTACCTGCGCAAGGCCGGCTGGAAAAACACGAACAGTTACATGCATCCCAGTGTGCAGATAGAAAGTGGCTATGAGCCACCTACCCCAAAAAGACGAGGCCACCAAACCATGAATGAATAATAATAAATAATTAACGCATTCCACAGTGGCGCCCTGCCACCTATCCCCCAAATATTGAATTTAATGAAAATCAGCAGCTGAGACACGGCCCGTCCCCCAAAGCATGACTGCGCTGGGGGACAGAGCTCAGCCTCTCCAACCTGACCACTCACCCCGCAGAACTAAATACAAACCGCTCTGCACTCAGGTAAGAAAAAACTCCCTACTCACATATTTTTAATTTTTTAGGGGGAAACCTCAGGGAATTCATGGCTGAGGGCAGCCCTTCCTCTAGGCTCTAAGCGGTCAACTCCCGTTTCAGCCTCCCAGCGCTTGACTGAGCAGCCAAAACAAAAAGAAGCGACATGAAAGAATAACACACAGAGCTTTTATGCGCTTTCTGATGACGTATTGGTTAGGGGCGGATTCTCCTTTGCAGAAAAGCAACCAAGTTTACAATTCTTAAATAATGTTGACACTGCATCATGATATACAGCAAAGCAATTTACACTCCATAGCTCAATTTCTGAGTATTCATTTGGCAGGAAAATTAGTCTGGTCAGGTGCATTGTGAACTGTATTTAGTTATAGAGATCAACATGAAAAATATTACAATAAAATAAACTGAACTTGTCAGTTCAGATTAGAAACATATCTCCTTGGGATAATTCAATTTCATTACTCACATATAAATTACCGGTAAACATAAAAGTATTTAGCATACATTTGACCTTATGCTAGTTGGCAAGGTTTTGGGAATCTGACCTGAAGTATACTAATGGGCACATTGGAATGACAGGGCATATTGGGATTATCACAAAACAAGTTTAATAAAATCCCTCTTACATGATATGCACAGAAATAACCTTTATGAAGAAAAGGCATAATACTGCAGGCAAGTTTGGTTTGGCATGTGGTTCATCAGCTATGATTTGTTTACTCAACTAAATTTGCTCCCAAAGCCTGTCAAAGTGATTTACAAAAGCACTACTATGCTACTGCAGAGATAAGAAAAAATTGACTTTTTGGCTCTATATCTATCTTTTTGTTCACAAACCACAAAACTATCCTTTATCTTTACAACATTAAAGTGCTCTTTCAAAACTTTTCATTTTCCCATAACCATTCAGTCTCACATGGCCTTTATGCTGACCCTGTAGTATAAGTAATAATGTGGATGGGATCTTGACCCTTTCACACTGTACGCTTGTAATTGTATTGAGTATGGTACACTTACCAAGTTTACCCAGTGAAAATGGACCCAGTACATTTTCCTTTCACACATGACGTGTACTGAGTTTCCTTTCCAAAGTCTTCTGGCTCTGCAACTGTACTGAGAACATCTGCCTTTCTTACAACACATTTGCATTAGTACTGAGTCCACAAAACTACATGGTAATCTCCTTGAATTCCATGTTGAGGTAGAACAAAAAAGTAATCTACAGTACCATTGAGAATTTACTGTTTTGTGGACAAAATCTATATACTATGTACATGGCTGTACATAGCTTCCCTTGGGTCACCTCATCTGCCAACACAGCCTCATGTTTCACGCCTATGCTGATGATACCCAGCTCCACTTAAAACTCGACCCTGGAAGCCCCTCTGCCATGGTCCGGCTCTCGGCTTGCATTCAAGACATTGAGGCCTGGATGTCTGCCAGTTTTCTTCAGCTGAACACTAGCAAATCTGAACTCCTTCTAGTAGGATCGAAAACTCAAATTAAGAATCTAAATATAGGTACCCTGAACCTCGGAAACTGCTGATGCCTTCCCCCACAGTACGAAGCCTTGGTGTACTTCTTGACAGCTACCTCTCCTTGAAGCCCACATCTCCTCCGTGGTCAAATCTTCCTTCTACCATCTTCAAATCATCTCCAAAGTCCATCCCTACCTTTCCCTCCCAGATGCGGAGATACTTTGTCATGCATTTGTCTGCTCTCGACTCGACTACTGCAACTCTCTATATGGTGGTCTCCCGGCATGCACCATAAACCAACTGTAGCTAGTTCAGAATGCCGCTGCTAGGATCTTTACCAGATGTAAAAAACGTGATGCCGCGTTGCACTGGCTACTGTTAAGTTCAGGATTATTTTCAAAACTCTCCTGCTCACCTACAATGCCCCTCATCACACAGGTCCCGAGTACCTCCTCAACCTGCTGTGTCCCTGCCCGCAAGCTGAGGTCCTTCGACTCTGGACTGCTTGTTATCCCCAAGCAAAAGTGCTCCACACTTGGAGGACACTCACTTAGCTTCATGGCTCCGACTCTTTGGAACTCTCTCCCAGCTTTGGTGCGTGATGCTCCCACCGTCGCTCGCTTTAAATCAGCTCTCATGACCCACCTGTTCTCTCTTGCTTTCCATGCTCTTTAAGCCTGATATCTGCTATTAGCTGCTGTGTTGCTACTACTATTTCATGTATTATGCTACTATCATGTATTATGCACTTTCCACTGTATTTGATGTATTATGCTTTTTTTACTGTATATCATGTATTATGCATCTCTTTGTATTTAAAGTATTATGGATTTTCTTGTTGTTGCTGCATCTTGTAAAGCGCTTTGTGATGGTGGTCCACTATGAAAGGCGCTATATCAAATAAAGATCGATTGAAGGAGTATCTAAGATATGTACTGCTATTGCATAATACATCAAATCTACCCTGAATGCATCCATTCCATCTAGTTACTGCATGGGCGCTCACTGGGATTCAATAACAGTTTTTTCATGCAGTATATTTGGTTCAAACAATGAAAAAAGTAAATAAAAAATAAAAGTAAATATCAACTGTATCAGACCGGAAAAATTATGTTTTCAGTGCCTGATGTTGACTGTTGCTTTACTATAGCTGCTTGTTTTGGGCTATAAAACACTTTTGATTGGGATACATAAAAGGATCAACCTAACAGTAAAACTGAGCTGGTGTAATTATTGTCTGTGGAATTATTACTGTTATTATTCACCATATTACTTGCACATGAATGTATGTGCAACGGTGGAACACAAACTGCATGTGACTACAAGTTAACATTTCTGTTATGGATTTTATGTTTACATTTTTTTTTTTATTGAGTAATACAAATGTTGGAAAAGATAGTGAACAATTCCTTTTAAAGGAATGTGTCATTGTTTTTAGATCAATATCATTTATATCTGTGAAATGCAGGTGTGATACCTGCTGCCTTTTAGACAAGTTTCACTATAAGAGAAAAAAAAAGATAATCAATTTCAGACTTAGGAGTGTAAATAACAGCTGTGTCAGGGAGATAATAAACAAGACACAATTGATTTGCAATCTCTTGCTGTTCACCGAAACTTTCTGGCAAAGATGCAAGGAATTCTCAAGCTTTGTCTTTCTTTGATTGCATTTTCCACATGGGACACTGGTATATCATGTAGAACAAATTTTAAAGGCACAGAAGGAGGCAACCAGAAAAAACAGGAGTGTGCTGTGGACCGAGTAGGTGTGAAGTAGGCACAGCTAAATCTAAATATTTTAAAAAATGAATAATTCCTTGTATTATGGAGCAATCTATCTATGAAGTACTAATCCCTCTTCCTAGTGAGACTGACAGTCATCACTGTACAGCTGTGTCCAGATATAAATGATATAATGCTTTGTGTTAATAGAAAAGTAATGTACATGTAACAAGTAACAGTCTCTGTGGAAAACCTGTTTGTTTCTAGACCAATAAAGTATCCAGTGCTTTATCTCATTGACTTGTAAGATCAAATAATTGTAACATATTGCCAAGGGCCCTTGTATTTTCTTGTGAATAACTTATTGAACTATGTACATTCAGACATCTATGCCTGACAGATATTCAGCATATTTTTTAAGATTGTAAAACATATTTAGGAAACACAAAATGGTACGGCATGAGTAATAACTGGTTTTATTAACAGAGTATCATAAGGCTGTTTGGTGAGTTACTAATATTTTCGTAATAATGTGCCTTTGGGGCAGATTTATGCCAAATTTGTACAAATTTTTGTGCCCTAATAAAAAATCACCTATGACCTATCCCAGCAGGATATATGTTTATCTAATCACCCCCTAAGTTAACTTACATTGCCTCTCCACTGCTACTTGTTTCGTGATTATCAAAAAACCCAAAGTTAAATGCCGCATAATTTCTCTTATAAAAGTCTACCATAGTGAAATCATGGCAAAGTATAATAAAGCATAGTGGAAGCATGGTAAAGCATATGTAAGAATTTTAAAGCCCAGAGATGTAAGGTAAGGCTTATTAAATAACATGGTTAACTATCGTAAAAATGCATCGTATAACCATGGTAAAAGCATGGAAAAACTACAAAATTACTGTGGAAAACTGGTTTGGAAGAATGGTTAGCCAAGAAATAAAATCAGTAAAATAATTGTGTTGCAAATATAAGTATTCCAAATTTAGCAGCCATTTAATTATGCATATGTATAGATATCTCAACCTTTTCTATTTTACAAGCTATTTTGTAATCAATTGTAGCTGTAGCCCTGATGCTATCAATTGGCGTATTAAATTGCAACAATTTAAGAATTTTATATTTAGGTGTTACCCTGATGAGCAGTATTTTGCACCTGTCAGAAACCCAGCTGTAGTCTGTCACTTTTAAATTATGACAGCTTGTCAATGATATGTATTTTTGTCTCCCAGGGCAACATTAAAACCCTTTGTACTTTGTTTGTACTGCCTTTTGTGCTGTTAGAGCTGTTTACTCCAATGTGTTTTAATATTCATCCAACTACAACAGCTCCGATCAATCAACAAGCTGAATACCCAGAAATGTGTTTATTAAGCTTTGTAAATCTTCGAACCCTGCATTGAAATAATGTGTTTCTTTTTTGTTTGGGGTACATTTGTTCTTTTAGAACAACATGTGATATACATTATTTTAAGTATCCAAACCCAAAGTTCAGAAGACCAGTCTGTGATGAAGTTTCCTCTGACTGTACAATCACCTTTGGGGAAAAAAAAGGAATTCAAGATGGCATGTTTCGTCATTAGTGTAAACTATTTACTGCTGGAAACACTGTTATCAAAAACACTTTTATGGCACTCATCAAGAAAATACCAACATCAACCCTCTTGTGTTTAATTAAGAAACTCATTACTTTATGTTTACTGTATCCCATCAATATTTTTTTTTGAAGAAAAACAAGCAAACAAACAAACATTTCTCTAACTTGAGTGCTTGCCCTCAGAAAAATCATTACATTGTGCCCTCTCTTACAACAACTGTTCCCTCAGTAACCATTAATTTCAATCCAAGCATCAGGATTGATGAATATAACAAGTCTATTGAAGTCGGAAAATACAATCCAGTAAGCCTACAAATCCAGTAAGCAATTCTTAAATTAACCTTATATGTTGTTTCTCAGGAGAAAACACAGTAATAATAATAATAATAATAATAATAATAATAATAATAATAATACGACTACTATGATGACTACAATTACTACTAATAATAATAATAATAAATGGGCAGTATGGTGGCGCAGTGCCTCACAGCTCTAGGGTCCTGGGTTTGATTCTGGCCTCGGGTCTGTCTGTGTGGAGTTTGCATGTTCTCCCCGTTTTCTCCAGGTGCTCTAGTTTCCTCCCACAGTCCAAAGATATGCTGGCTAGGTGGATTGGCCTCTCTAAATTGCCCCTTAGTTGCCCTGTGATGGACTGGCATCCCGTCCAGGGTGTAGTCCAGCCTTGCACCCTGTGTCTTCCGGGTTAGGCTCCGGCTCACCGCGACCCTCTATAGGATTAAGCTTTTACAGATAATGGATGGATGGATAATAATTAAAAAAACTATCAAGTGGTTACATTTCAATAAATGAAACAACGAATACAGTCCCCTTTTGTCATGTATTACTTGTACTGCATTCTGAGTGGAGTTTGTAACCAGGAGGTCCCCGGTTCAAATCCCACCTCAGCCACTGACTCACTGTGTGACCCTAAGCAAGTCACTTAACTTCCTTGTGCTCCGTCTTTCGGGTGAGACGTAATTGTAAGTGACTCTGCAGCTGATGCATAGTTCACACACCCTTGTCTCTGTAAGTCGCCTTGGATAAAGGCGTCTGCTAAATAAACAAATAATAATAATAATAATGCTATTATTCTTAATGGTCCACTCATAATGATGGTCTGCTGTTTCATTTGGATAAATGTCACCTGTACCACCTCAGCACCCACATCTTGCTGACGGTCAGTAGATGGAGTAGGTGATCAGCTAGTGAAGGGAAATCTCCATGTGCTCACAGGATAGAAGCTTATAAAAATGAATGTAGAGGATTTAGGTGCACCATTTTCACTGTTTCGCTAACTAATACACATTCCGATAAAAGACACACACACACAAAGTAATGTTTGATTGGCCATATAGAGATGCTGTTTTCAGGAAACATTTTTTCTTTTTACAATATATTTATTTTACTGTAATATGCCTCAAACAGAGCCAACACCACACCAGAGTAGTCAGAAAAAAAACTATGGGGCATGTTACAGAACAAAAATAAATAAATAATTAAAATCTGCCCTCTAGTGGATACTTTGGTAAACAACCTATTCTAGATAAATGAAAATGTCCCATGACCAGACAAGCGTCTCTTTGTGTCAGCTGTCCCATAACAAACCAAACAGTGACCGGTATTTAAAAAGACAGTTCTCATTTCTGTTTACTGTCCTTTACTGTAAAGCCAGTAAAAAATCTTGGTATTCCATCCATGTTGTCTTTTTCATATCAAGCAGGTTAAAAGTGTTTTTCAATACATCTTTTGGTTAGGACAATATGAAACCTTAGGGCAGTCCTTTATAACCTCAGTAAATATACTGAAATAAATAGATAATACAATCATACATTTTATATGTAAAAGAAAAATCTACAAATATATACAAATATATACAAATGCCACTGTGCCTTGGTGGCATCAATACGTTTCTGTTAAAATCCATTTGATTGTATGTTAGTCTGGGGTTAATTTACAAGGGCAACAATTGCTTTTGTAAAATAATGAAATCTGAAAAGGCTAAAATCAACATTAAGAGTAATGTAATTGCAACAAGGTACTGGCTGATAAAACACAGCTAAAATAAGTCTTATTCTAATCTACTTGCATCCAGTATTGCATACAGCAACAATGCTCTTTATTTAAATCACATTTTTACATCTTTACAGGATTTTCTTTACAGAACTTTTTTTCCCCAACACAGACAAAGATGCAGAGAACATGACTGGTGAGAATGGATGTGTTCTCCTTTTTTAAGATAATATAATCAATGTGACTGGTTTTAATTTTCTGATGAATGTCTAGGTCTGCTCTAAATACAGCCTCTATTTTTGTAACAAATTAAAAAGTGAGAAGATATGCCTTATTTACACCGCTGCTGTAATAAGAAAACACATTATACGGTGTATAGCAGTGATGTTAATATGGTATCATCCCTTACCCTTTTCGAACATTAATGCTGTGTGGCTGTGCTCTCTACTTCTCCTTGGTCCCATCATATCCAAGTTTCTTTTTTTGCTTCCACACTGTATTACTCAAAAGTGCAGTAAAATGTAATGACACATTTTTAAAAGTTAAGAAACTAAGCACACTGAAGACTATTTTCCTTCATAGTGCTACAGATTACATTGCACAACTGGGCATAATTCCAGCCCTCATGTGCCTCTATGTTACCTTTCAAATGCAGCAGCACACAGTAATGTATCTGTTTTCAAGTTCTAAATTGGGGGATAGCAGGATCTGGGTCATGGGGTAAAGCATCTCATATTTTAAATATCAACAATGTTGGCATTCACTCTGAGATTAACTTTTTTTTCTAAACTCGTGTTGCTTAAATGTGTGCTGTAAAATCACCCCTACAAAATACTAATTGCATAGTGCCAGTTAGTTACTCAGAGATTTCTAGTTTTCTTAAGGTACTTATCCTTGATTTTTTAAACACCGTTTCACTTAATGAACTTTTTTTTTTAGTGTTCATGACCCCTGTTCACAAAGCTTTAAGGAATTAGTTATTAAAATATGTTTTTTTAATCACATTTTTTGAAGAAATAAAGTTTGATATTCATGGTACTGTTGTCGATTGTTGTTCTCTTTATATGCAGTCTTGAACAGTTTTATGGATATCAAAAACTAAACTAAATTCTCAGTTGTCCTTTGAAGAAAGGTAAAAGTGCTTAAGATGAATAACACACGCTAAGACAAAATTATATTTATAAATCACACATGAGAAATCACAGTTAAGGATTTGTAAAAAAAAAATCCTATTTCAATATTTTTTAATTCTTGGAAAAGGTCAATTAATAGGAAGTCTACTGAATTCACATTTACAGTGCCTTTGCTAAGAAGTCTTGCCATTTTACTGTCTCTCATAAAGTGCCAATGAGGATAGTTCTCTATGCAGAATGTATATCACTTAATAATGTATAAAACACATTTTAGAAATCATTACACATATTTTGTATGTACTTATTTGTAAGTAGACACCCTTGTTTCTGAAACTGAAGATGCACAGGCTATTGAAAAATGTGTTTAAAATCTATATATGTTTCACTGAATCAAAGTGCTATCTCGAGGAATATATAATCTTGCACTGTATGAAGTTGTAAAATGCTTAATCAATGATTTTAATAGAATAAGCTAACAATGTCTTTTTACAGTGGCACAGCAGAAAATGCACCTCTCTTTCTTGCATTTTTGCCAGCCATTTTTTGGCCATTGTTTGGCAAAGGGGAATATCCTTAATCCTGTTAAACTTGTTCTGGGTGGCTTGATGTTGTGATCTGCCTTTAATAAAGCAACCAGGGTGTTTAAATCTAGCCTCAGTGTATTATTGCATCACCAGTATGCTGCAGTACAGTCTACATTTATCTTACACTCACTCATAATGTAAGATAAATATAAGTAGTAATAATATTAATAACATGTAATAACTTGTTTATGAAAATGATTTATGTAATGTGATTTTTGGCTGTAAATAAATAATTAAATAGAACATGCAAGATCGCACAAGAGATGAACATAATTTTAATTATAATTGTTTTTAATTGACACCTTAGTTATAGGATAAATAATAGTATATGTGAGAGGACACATACTATATATGTAATAATGCTGTATTGCTGTTGACAATCCTGATGAAGGTGCATGTGGCACTGAAACGTTGAAACGATGAAACATCTCTTTTAACTTTGATGACTAATAAATAAAATAACTTGGCGAGCAATAATTATGGGTGCACAAACTTCTGTTTTCTTCATGTTTTGAACTTTTATCCAGCACCAGATTATAGTGCGTTGCGCTTGGTGTCCATGCTTCTAATTATGAAATAGATTATAAGCAATTAAAAAAGAGAATAATGAAATCACAATCAGAGTGCTAATATAGTGTTTTTAGTAGGATTAGAGGTTGTTTTAAATAAGGGCCATTACAAACTGTTATACTCTTTTATATGCAGCAATCATAATACGTTGAAAAAAGGAAGCATAAAGGAAAAGAAGTGATGGAAAGAGGCAGTCGCTTAAAAATACAGGAAGCTAAACCATTTAACACCTTTCTCCTGCATGTATTCTCCATGGACGAAGTTTGGTACAGCAGCATCACTTTCCCTAGCAGAATAACCTGATCTGGAAGCAGACAGCTTACAAAAGGAAGTTATTTTGCTGCCCTGGGCTGGCTTTTATTTCCGGCGAAGGCTAGAACATGAGCTGCTCAAACTTCAAGTGCTCCTTACTATCTAAACGCATTACAGCTGTGCAAACAGTGTGCCCCTTATACTCCTCCATGCTTATTTTCTGATGTCCCAGCAGCAACTTAGTCGTATTGTCCCACCACAAGATTTCTCTGAATAAGACTACATATGGAGTTTGCCATTACTGCTAATGCGTGCACGGACTCTGATACCAACCCCTGCAAAGCAACCTTCTGGGTGGTGCTTCCTGCCCATCTGCCTTATCCTGCCCTGACCCACGTAAGTGAAAGGGATTACTGTGTTTATCTCTTGTGGCCCATTGGGGTCGGCGCAAAACTGGAGGGCAAGGAGTTCCCGCCTTTAGGAGCGGGGTGTTCCCGTTGAAGGTGGAGGCGGAGGACAGACAGTCTTCCATCACCGAGGGTTCTTGGAGATCTTCACTGGGGGTTTGCCCCTCCAAGCTTGTATTTTCAATCTGACCCAGTCAGCTACTACCGGCAGTCTCTGATGGTAGGGGCCCGTGAAAGGACGTGTGTTCTCCCTGCTACCTCAGGATCCATCCTTTATAGTCCCTGGGTGACATAGTGGATTCCTGGCTTAGTTGGGCTTAGTGTGAAGATGGTGGCACTTGTTTCTCTGCAGAGGTACAAGCCATATTCCTGTGGCACCTACAGATCTCAGTCTGATGCACGTTCTTTGGAGGTTCTGTCCCACTGAGTGCCCTCACAGTGGACACTTCAAAATGGGTACCGGGGGATAGTGCTACTTTTACTTATCCCATATAGATGACACAGATTGTTAATCACTTGGCTCTTGAAATTGCTATCCTGGCCAGAGTGAATTCCGTCTGGGACGCCATAATTAGGGCCCTGAGAAAATTGCGATTTCGCAGACTGCGCGGAAATCGTGAAATTAGCTCAACACCGTGATTTTTTTATGTTTTTATTCTTTTAAAAAATGTACTGAGATGTTTTCCAATTTATATTAAATATATATATATACAGTGCCTATAGAAAGTCTACATCCCCTAGAACTTTTATCACATTTTGTTGTGTCAGTGCCTCAGAGTTTCATGCATTTAAATTAGGATTTTTTTCCACTTATCTACGCACAATACTCCACAACTTCCAAGTGAAAAAAATATTCTAGAAATTTGTAGAAAATAAAAATAAAAACTGCAATAGCTTGGTTGGATAAGTCTCCACCCCCTTGTAATAGCAATCCCAAATTAGCTCAGGTGTATCCAATCACCTTCAAAATCACCCACCAAGTTAAGTGGCCTCCACCTGTGTTAAATTGTTGTGATTCACATGATTTCAGGATAAATTCAACAGTTCCTGTAGGTTCCCTCTGCTGGGTAGTGCATTTCAAAGCAAAGACTCAACTATGAGCACCAAGGCGCTTTCAAAAGAACTCTTGTAGAAAGTTGTTGAAAGGCAAAGATCAGGGGATGGGTATAAAAAATATCAAAGGCCTTGAATATCCCGTGGAGCACGGTCAAGACGATTATTAAGAAGTGGAAGGTGTATGGCACCACCAACACCCTGCCTAGATTAGGCCATCCCTTCAAACTCGATGACCGAGCAAGAAGGAGACTGATCAGAGAGGCTACCAAGAGGCCAATGGCAACTTTGCAAGAGCTACAGGCTTTGGCCAAGACTGGTTAAAGTGTGCATGTGACAACAATATCCCAAGCACTCCACAAATCTGGCCTGTATGGTAGGGTGGCAAGAAGGAAGCCATTACTCAAGAAAACCCACCTTGAATTCCGTTTGAAGTATGCAAAAAAAAACACTCAGGAGATTCTGGAGCCATGTGGCAAAAAGTTTTGTGGTCTGACATAACTAAAATGGAACTTTTTGGCCTAAATGCTACACTGGAGTGGCTAAGGAACAAAAAGGTAAATGTCCTTGAGTGGCCCAGTCAGAGCCCTGACCTAAATCCAATCGAAAATGTGTGGCATGACTTGAAGATTGCTGTCCATCAACGCTCCCCAAGGAACTCAACAGAGTTTGAACAGTTTTGTAAAGAAGAATGGTCAAATATTGCCAAATCTAGGTGTGCAAAGTTGGTAGAGACCTATCCCAACAGATTCACAGCTGTAATTGCTGCCAAAGGTGCTTCCACCAAGTATTAACTCAGGGGGGTGGAGACTTATCCAATTATGATCTTTCAGTTTTGTATTTTTAATATATAATTTTTTTCCCCTTAACAGTGTGGAGTATGGTGTGTAGATAAGTGGAAAAAAATCCTCATTAAATGCATGAAACTCTGAGGCACTGACACAAAAAATTGTGAAAAAAGTTCAAAGGTGTGTAGACTTTCTATAGGCACTGCATATATATATATATATATATATATATATATATATATATATAGTGTGTGTAAGTTATTTCATACAAACATGGCTTAACTATAAGCTCTGCAGTTACAGTACCTGCATATTGCGATACTATTGTCACGTGCAGCGTAGAGCAGTCATTCTTGTCATGTGACTTTATGAATTCTAGGTGGGAAGCACTGTACACTAATTAAAAAATGGATGTCTCAGAGAAAGCAAAACACGTATCTGCAGCTGATCGAGCAAAGCGGTATCCAGGAGTGTTACACAGCGACGGAGGTAAGCTCTTCTGTACCACCTGTAATATTACTGTAGATCACTACAGAAAACGATCTGACTTGCATCTGGATTCCAGTATCCATCGAAAGAGAAAGGCCGAAATCAAATCCAATAGAGCAACTGCAGCTCTGGCTAAAAAATAAACTACAGTAACTTTTTTGTTTCAAAAGTCCACTGAAAAGCGAGAAGCACGAAACTCCCTAAATTTTGATCTGACAGAAGCGTTTGTTTGTGCAAATATCCCCCTTGAAAAGCTAGACAACCAAAAGTTACGTGATTTTTTCAGAAGGAATGTAAGAAATGGTGGTGTGATTCCATCATCAACCCAGCTGAGACTTGAATATTTACCTAAAGTTGCCGAGTGTCACAAGCAGGAAATTAAGGAATTGTTAAAGCAGTCTGGCTGTTTGTCTATAGTTACTGACGAATCAACTGATACCCAAGATAAAGTATGTGTTACATGTGTTGTTTGTTTTGCAAGGACTAAACAGTAAATCTGACTCCTTGAAAGCTGTCCTTGCTGATACAGTTTACCTACAGGCTGTTAAATACAATACAGTTGTACATGCTGTTGTGAAGTGTCTGAATAAGTTGGAGTGAGGTGGACTTTGATGATGTCACTGCATTTATTTCTGACAATGCGTCCTACATGTCCAAGGCATACAATCAAGAGCTTCAGGGATTACTGCCTTACTCGGTTCATCTTACCTGTAATGCACACATTGTAGCCCTTGACAGTGATGTTTGGAGGAGCAATTTCCCAGAGGTTGACAAACTCGTCGCGAGCGTCAAAAATGTTTTCAAACACTGTCCGAGCAGAAAGTTGCGTTTCAAACAGCATCTGCAAAGCGCCGTCCAAGCTCTGGGTTCAGATCTTCCTGCTAAATTGCCACCTGAACCAGTTACAATAAGATGGGGGAGCTGGTATGCCACCCCTGAATAACATGCACAGTACCTTCAATTTTACCTGACTTTTGTGACAGAGGAAATCGAAATTACCCCAAACACAATGATCTGAAATGTCTGCTTGACAGTTCTGAAAACACACAGATACAACTCGACCTAATCACCCGCTATGGAAAAGAGCTTGTTAATTTAATCAAATGGTTTGAAATCCGTGAAATTTGTGTTCATCAAGCATACAACAAAGTTGTTGATGTAATTAACAGTTACCAAGCAATTAAAGGGGAGCAACACAACAACGACGCAGCAATTCAAAGCCAATGTATGAGGCACCGTTAGGGGCATAACTCACCCTGTGATATTCGCATACACTCTATATTGAGATGCATACACTATATATAAACGCTTGCTGTTCTTCAATTTTAATCGGTAAAGCTTGTTAAGCGTTGAATTCCCAAAAAATATGAAATAAACTGAAATAAATTTATATAGGATAAACGTCAGTAAAACCACTCGCTATTTTTTTTTTTTTTTACCAAAAATAATAATTTAAGAAATCATCTCGTCTGTGTAGTTTTTATACTTGTTGTCTGTCCCGTCTCTGTTCCACTCTGAATGGCTAGGGGTCGCTGTTAGTCAAATCAGTGGTTCCTTAATAGGCTAGTGTAGTTTCACCGTCAGTCATTTCATCCTGTCCTGACAGATCTTGTTGGCTGAAGCAGTGCTAGAATGCTCTCATTCGTTTAAATGACTGTCAATCATCAGACCGACTGTGCACTTTCATTTGCAGCTGTCATTCAAAGCGCCTACATTGAAATTAGCGGGTTAAGGTGTAAGTAAGCGTTTGCTATTATAGGTATATACAGTGACAGTTATTAGTTTGATTTGAAAATGGGTCGCAAGAGGAAAACACTTAATACCCTGATGGACGGCTGAAGTCTCCATGGCAGGACGAAGCGGGCCAGTCTGCCTTGCCTCCAGGAATACAGCTGTGTGAGAGGGGTAGAGCTCGGAATAAGTGCAAGTTAGTTCTGTTAAACTATCTAGTTTTGTTCTGTCTGTGCATATTGTTTTTACTTGTAATACACTTTATATGCTGTGTTTTCTACTGTTTATTTGAGACTTTTTAAAAAAAATTTGCGTAGAATCTATATCTAGGTATAGCTTCGCTGTGACCAAATGTTATTTCAATTAGAATGTTGGTAACCATGGTTTTGTGCATGTCAAATAAGATAAAGGGGTTTTTCAATGGCGTTTCTCTGTTTTTTTAAGCATAAAGGTCGATTTCACCCATGCTCTGCTTGAATTGAAAAATGAAGATCGAAAAAAACGGTAAATTCTTTCAAAAATAAGTGTCAATATTAATCGTCGATTTGGCAAAAAAATAAAAATCGAATAGTAGCAAGCCTAACTGTATACTGAGATGCATACACTCTATACTGAGACACATACACTCTATACTGAGATGCATACACTCTATACTGAGACACATACACTCTATACTGAGATGCATACACTCTATACTGAGATGCATACACTCTATACTGAGACACATACACTCTATACTGAGATGCATACACTCTATACTGAGACACATACACTCTATACTGAGACACATACACTCTATACTGAGACACATACACTCTATACTGAGATGCATACACTCTATACTGAGACACATACACTCTATACTGAGATGCATACACTCTATACTGAGACACATACACTCTATACTGAGACACATACACTCTATACTGAGATGCATACACTCTATACTGAGATGCATACACTCTATACTGAGATGCATACACTCTATACTGAGACACATACACTCTATACTGAGACACATACACTCTATACTGAGACACATACACTCTATACTGAGACACATACACTCTATACTGAGATGCATACACTCTATACTGAGATGCATACACTCTATACTGAGACACATACACTCTATACTGAGATGCATACACTCTATACTGAGACACATACACTCTATACTGAGATGCATACACTCTATACTGAGATGCATACACTCTATACTGAGACACATACACTCTATACTGAGACACATACACTCTATACTGAGACACATACACTCTATACTGAGACACATACACTCTATACTGAGACACATACACTCTATACTGAGACACATACACTCTATACTGAGACACATACACTCTATACTGAGACGCATACACTCTATACTGAGACACATACACTCTATACTGAGATGCATACACTCTATACTGAGATGCATACACTCTATACTGAGACACATACACTCTATACTGAGATGCATACACTCTATACTGAGACACATACACTCTATACTGAGACACATACACTGTATACTGAGACACATACACTCTATACTGAGACACATACACTCTATACTGAGACACATACACTCTATACTGAGATGCATACACTCTATACTGAGACACATACACTCTATACTGAGATGCATACACTCTATACTGAGACGCATACACTCTATACTGAGACACATACACTCTATACTGAGATGCATACACTCTATACTGAGATGCATACACTCTATACTGAGATGCATACACTCTATACTGAGATGCATACACTCTATACTGAGATGCATACACTCTATACTGAGATGCATACACTCTATACTGAGATGCATACACTCTATACTGAGATGCATACACTCTATACTGAGACACATACACTCTATACTGAGATGCATACACTCTATACTGAGATGCATACACTCTATACTGAGACACATACACTCTATACTGAGATGCATACACTCTATACTGAGACGCATACACTCTATACTGAGATGCATACACTCTATACTGAGATGCATACACTCTATACTGAGATGCATACACTCTATACTGAGATGCATACACTCTATACTGAGATGCATACACTCTATACTGAGACGCATACACTCTATACTGAGACGCATACACTCTACACTGAGACACATACACTCTATACTGACACATACACTCTATACTGAGACACATACACTCTATACTGAGATGCATACACTCTATACTGAGACACATACACTCTATACTGAGACGCATACACTCTACACTGAGACACATACACTCTATACTGACACATACACTCTATACTGAGATGCATACACTCTGTACTGAGATGCATACACTCTATACTGAGACACATACACTCTATACTGAGATGCATACACTCTATACTGAGACGCATACACTCTATACTGAGATGCATACACTCTATACTGAGACACATACACTCTATACTGAGACGCATACACTCTATACTGAGACGCATACACTCTATACTGAGATGCATACACTCTATACTGAGACACATACACTCTATACTGAGATGCATACACTCTATACTGAGACGCATACACTCTATACTGAGACACATACACTCTATACTGAGATGCATACACTCTATACTGAGATGCATACACTCTATACTGAGACACATACACTCTATACTGAGATGCATACACTCTATACTGAGATGCATACACTCTATACTGAGACACATACACTCTATACTGAGACGCATACACTCTATACTGAGATGCATACACTCTATACTGAGACACATACACTCTATACTGAGACACATACACTCTATACTGAGACACATACACTCTATACTGAGATGCATACACTCTATACTGAGACGCATACACTCTATACTGAGATGCATACACTCTATACTGAGACGCATACACTCTATACTGAGATGCATACACTCTATACTGAGACGCATACACTCTATACTGAGATGCATACACTCTATACTGAGACACATACACTCTATACTGAGATGCATACACTCTATACTGAGATGCATACACTCTATACTGAGATGCATACACTCTATACTGAGACGCATACACTCTATACTGAGACGATACACTCTATACTGAGACGATACACTCTATACTGAGATGCATACACTCTATACTGAGACACATACACTCTATACTGAGACGATACACTCTATACTGAGACGATACACTCTATACTGAGACGCATACACTCTATACTGAGACACATACACTATATACTGAGATGCATACACTCTATACTGAGACACATACACTCTATACTGAGACGCATACACTCTATACTGAGATGCATACACTCTATACTGAGATGCATACACTCTATACTGAGATGCATACACTCTATACTGAGACACATACACTCTATACTGAGATGCATACACTCTATACTGAGATGCATACACTCTATACTGAGATGCACACACTCTATACTGAGACGCATACACTCTATACTGAGACGCATACACTCTATACTGAGACGCATACACTCTATACTGAGATGCATACACTCTATACTGAGATGCATACACTCTATACTGAGATGCATACACTCTATACTGAGATGCATACACTCTATACTGAGACGCATACA
Organism: Acipenser oxyrinchus oxyrinchus; assembly: GCA_030684275.1. Lineage (NCBI taxonomy): Eukaryota > Metazoa > Chordata > Actinopteri > Acipenseriformes > Acipenseridae > Acipenser > Acipenser oxyrinchus. The sequence continues at coordinate 81,901,096 of CM060249.1, forward strand.
CTCTATACTGAGACGCATACACTCTATACTGAGATGCATACACTCTATACTGAGACACATACACTCTATACTGAGACGCATACACTCTATACTGAGACGCATACACTCTATACTGAGACGCATACACTCTATACTGAGATGCATACACTCTATACTGAGATGCATACACTCTATACTGAGACGCATACACTCTATACTGAGACGCATACACTCTATACTGAGACGCATACACTCTATACTGAGACGCATACACTATACTGAGATGCATACACTCTATACTGAGATGCATACACTCTATACTGAGATGCATACACTCTATACTGAGATGCATACACTCTATACTGAGACGCATACACTCTATACTGAGACACATACACTCTATACTGAGACGCATACACTCTATACTGAGATGCATACACTCTATACTGAGACGCATACACTCTATACTGAGATGCATACACTCTATACTGAGACACATACACTCTATACTGAGATGCATACACTCTATACTGACACATACACTCTATACTGAGACGCATACACTCTATACTGAGATGCATACACTCTATACTGAGACACATACACTCTATACTGAGACACATACACTCTATACTGAGATGCATACACTCTATACTGAGACGCATACACTCTATACTGAGATGCATACACTCTATACTGAGACACATACACTCTATACTGAGATGCATACACTCTATACTGACACATACACTCTATACTGAGACGCATACACTCTATACTGAGATGCATACACTCTATACTGAGACACATACACTCTATACTGAGACACATACACTCTATACTGAGATGCATACACTCTATACTGAGACGCATACACTCTATACTGAGATGCATACACTCTATACTGAGATTCTTGGTCATACACTATATACTGAGATTACAGACAAGACGACAGGTTGAAGTTTTCATGATGTGAGTTTATGTATTTATTTATTTTACAAAATTACACGGTGTCTCACTGTCTGAGGTTATTTTATTAATAGTTTTTTCTTGATTGCTAAATCAATGTTAATGAAACTGTGGTTCAAGACAGCAATACCAAAACCTACGCAACCAGAACTGCATTATTTTTTGCATAACTAAAAGTCATTTATGGTTCTTTTCACACAAAATGCAAATCTTTGCAAAACACTAATTACAAGTCTCAACATTTGACACAAAATGCAATTGATTGAGTCTTGTTAATCAAAATCAAAGTGTTTGTTTGCAGCAGAAAGCAGTCAATTCCAATTGCATTAATCTATACCTAACATGTGCAAATTGTTCAATCACCCATCAGACCTTAATCATGAATTCACGGGGCGGAGCTATGCCACCTGGTAGTGTTTATTGACAGAGTTAGTGAACATATACACAAGGAGAGAGGGGCTCCGCCTCTTCAAGGCCCAACATTTACTTGATCGATAGACACGATAAACAGGAGGGGGGCCACCGTCTTTGAGGTGACCCGACATACGAGAGGGGCACCGTCTCCGAGGTTACCCGACATACTAAGAGGCTCGCGAACCGAAAGAAAACATAAAGTTAGTATCTGTTAAAACATGTAATGCGTGGTGTTCCGCCTCTTCAAGCCCAACATAATAGAAGGGGGTTCCGTGGCTGAGGAGACCCGACAAACAGGAGAGGGGCCACCGCCTTTGAGGAGACCCGACAAACATGAGGGATGCCACCGCTTGGGGACCCTCGCATAGAGGCATCAGACCTGAAAGAAGAATCCCAAAAGAAGAATCCCAAAAGAAACATACATGCAGATGGAAGGGTTTGGCCGGGGTCCCTCTGACTCATGGAGAACCCTCCTCTATGAGGTAAATGAAGCGGAGCTTAACAAAGGGTTGGAGAAAGTGGAATCACTAACCCCCAAAAGATGGACCCCGCTCCTCGCTGACGCAACGTGAAGAAGAAAAAGAGAGAACCGCCAATGCATAAGAAAAGAGAAAAGAGAAAACATTTAGACGAAAGAAAACAAACACTTAACGTGACAAAGGGGTTAGTAGACTGTACCCTAATGACTATGTGAAGACCCTCTGCACAGTGGAAAGAAAAACCCCTTTCTTTTAATTTAATTTCTTAGGGGAAATCTTTGGAGGCCCAGGCAGAAAGGTCGTCCCCACTCCGACATACTAGCAATGGACTGATGTGCGGAGGATATTTCAGATGATGAAGAACTAATATAAGTTTCAACTGCTGATGAAGTCCAGCGCCCATATTTTTAATTAAATGCTGGTTAATGTTGGCTTTTGCAGCTGAAGTAGCTGCCCCTATTCTAAATGAATGAGGAGTGTAGAATTGCGAAGGAAGACCTGCTCTGGACACCACGGTGGAAAGGTGTGTTGAAAACCAATGCCTTGATACAATGGACCGCTTGAATTGATAAACAAAGGGTCGGAGGATGAAATGGCCTTATGCTCTGCAATGTACTTCAACATGGAAGTGAAGGGACACAGAGGAGAGTTGATCTTAGAAAGCTGAATACATTGTCCTTGCCGCAGTTGATCTGTTTTTGAAATGCTAAGAAATAAGATGAAATGAGAATCTGGGATGAGCTTGAGGTCACTGCAGCGGATACCGAGGGTAGGAAAGCTGGCAATGGAAGGAACTGTATATTCAGAACATCTCAAAACCCAAAAATGCAGATAGACATATGACTTCCATAGTTAAATCATCAAATGGAGAAAAACAGCCATGGCGGAGAATTGAAATCAAGTTACTGAGAATGTCTATTGAAATAGGCAGGCGAGCAGAAGAAGGAGCCGGAGAGCACTTGGAAATTCCTCGTAAAAGAAGACGAACCTCTGGAATTGATAATAGAGTTGGGGAATTGATGGACATCAAGTGAAATTGATGCTGAATTCCTGACAAATATAGTCTGATTGTAGCTGGTGCCAGATGTAGAGAGTCCTTTGCATGCACTATGAACGCCATGATCCAGTCCTGGTTGAATGGAGTAGGATTAATCCTGCTTTGTAAACAGAAAGTTACATAACATGCCCAACCTGTAGAGTATGAGGATCTGGTAGATGGGGCAAGTGCTGATGCCATGTAATCTTGAGCTGAAATAAGAAGTTTATTAATAGTTGGATTTAGTTGAAAATCAGCTGATTGAACTGTGGCGTTGCTGCTGGATATTGCAGAGCTGTAGGCAGCAAACTGTGGAATTTGGAAATCTGTAAACGAGAAAGAGCATCAGCTGCATTATTAAAAATGCCCGGTAGGTGGCGAGCTTGTATTAGGAAATTATTAGAGACTGAAATCCATACTAGCCGACGCAGCAATTGCATGATAAGAGGGAAGAGGAACGACCTTTATTTATAATATGCACTGTGGTTGAATTATCACAGTAAAATAGTATTGATTTCTTAGACCAGAGATGACCCCATAGCTGGGCAGCTGCTACTATTGGGTATATCTCTAGCAGAGCTGTGGATTTTAGATGAGGAGATATGTTCTCGATTTCCTCAGGCCATGTACTGCAAAACCATTGATTGTTAAATAGACCTCCGAATCCCAGAGATGAGGCATCAGTAAATAAAGCCATATCGTGTGGAGCTGACATGAAATCATCATAAAACATAGAGAGACCGCTCCAGTGCTGAATAAGCGCAGACCACATTTTAATGTCTTTCCTAGCTTCTGAAGAGATATTTATATAGGAGTTCAGATTTTTGCTGTTGATGCCAGCGCTAGCAGTCGAGATATAAACGTCCTCCCCTGTGGAATGATACGTATTGCGAAGTTAAAGTAACCCAGCAATGAAAGCAGTGCTCGTTTTTAATTGTTTTACTGATCTGAAATTCCTGAATGAGATAACGAATATGTTTAAGTTTAGACTCAGGCAGGCTGGCTTCAAACTTTTCTGTATCTAGAATGATTCCAAGGAATTCCAAAGAATGAAGGGGACCGATTGATTTCTCTTCTGAAAGCGGAACGCCAACTTCAGAAAATAAGCTTTTAAGATTGGAAATCGCTTCTGCTGGTGCATCTGAAGGAGGAGAAATTACTAAAAATCGTCCAGCAAGTGGAGCAAGAATGGGACATGATAGACATTAAGAAGAATCCAGCATAATGCTTCCGACAGGGTATCAAATATCTTTGGGCTACTGCGGCAGCCGAAAGTCAATTGGGTGGCAAAATAAAACTTTCCTTCCCAGCATATACCAAACAGGTGACGGAGAGAAGGATGGATTGGCATTACTTTAAATGCGCCTGATATATCTGCTTTTGCTAACCAGGAACCACGACCTGCTAATTTAATTGAATGTATTGCATCTGCAATAGTGATGTAATGCAGGGAAAATTGATCTTGGGGAATTAATGAGTTAATGCTGCTGGTGCTTGACCCCGTGGTGCTGATAAATCAATAATGAGACGCTTTTTCCTGACATTTTCCTCGTGGCAATGCCGATAGGATTAATTCTATATATTGGAAAAGGAGGAGCTAGAAATGGACCGACTATAAATCCTTTTTAATTTCTTTCTCGATGAGAGACTGCACTGATTGTGGATCTTGAGTCGCTGAATAAAGATTTTTGCTTTTGAACGAGGAAGAAGGAATTTGAGTAAGACCGGTTGAAAAACCATTTTTAATCCGCCTATCAGGTAATTAATTAAGTTACTGTCGGGATGATTCTGTAATTTACTTGATAACGCCGGATGTTTATAGGAGTAAAGACTGTGAGCAACGGGAAAGTCACTTGCGTTTTAAAGGGCAGATTGAATTAGAGTGAGCGCCTCCGCAATTGCTGCACATGTGGATAAAATTGCATTGCCTATTCGAACAGAAGCCAGTATTGAAATTGTTGCAGATTTGTCTTCCTCCTGAAAATCTAATACTGCCCGTATTTGTCTTTCCTTGTAGACTGATCGAGGGAGCTGAAGAATGTATAGGATTAGGTACTGAAGATCTGTATGAATTAGCGCTAAACCGGTGCTTTAGAAGTTGATGCAATTGCGGCTTTAGGGCAGAGGGATGTTGTGTGAGCTGTTGAAGCGCAGATCCCACATGCTAGCTCTTAGACCACCAAAAATTCTATTAAATAGATCTGTGTCCGGTTTAGCCCAATTGATGATGTGATTATCTGCTGCCAATATCGCTGCTGCTTTTGCGGAGAATGATTTATGATACTCAAAAACATAGTCCCCCAGTATTCTGACAGACAGCTCCACGATATAGTATTCGTAGGAGTCCAATTCAGCTCTGCGGTTAGGATATACCGAGCATAGCACATCTCTGAATATGGAGAACGCAAGGACAAATTCCCCTAATGTAAGATTTTTAATCAGTCTGGGATCTCTGGATTTTAGAGTTACTGCCAAATCTCCACAATCCACTACTCTATGATCCAAGAATTCAAGTCGCCATTAATAGTGAAACAAGATTAATGTCCTTACCTTCGAGAATGTTACGCCTGATTCGTGGAGATATAGTGTGACGCCTAGCTGCAGTTGGAGAGGAGGATCCGTATGTAGATGCAGTAGCGAGGTTGAATTGTGGAGGATCTGCTTCGCTGGCTGAAATTGGGGCTGGACCAGAAGAAGCTGTAGGCGGCGCTGCAGTGTTTGATGCTGGAATTAATGACAGCGCTGAAGATTGTTTTCCTGTTCCATAATAGACACCCTTTTATTTAGATCCGACAGTTGAGAACTGACCGAAGATAGAGTATCGGAAAATGGCTGCATAAATGATTTTATCTCTTTAAATATTTGCGAATGTTGGATTTCAATGGCTGGCTGCTGGTTAGCGGTGCTAGTTGTGGGGGTGGTTAGATCCGAATAGACTGCCTGCTGTCTGTTTTAGGATGCTGAATGGCTGGGCGCTGCTGATTATGTTTTTTCGAGGAAAAACTGGTTCTGCTGATACTGAATTGCAATAGAGAATGAAAAGAGACTCTCTATCACTCCCTGCCGGAATCGCATTACCGCTTTTAAGGAGGGTTTTATCAATTTATTCATGGGCCAGTCCTTCCAAAACAATCGATCCGAGGGGCGCCCTGAGGCGAAGTCGCTTGGATCGGCGCAGATTCGATGTTTGGGTGGCAGGAACGGTAGGCAATATTTGAACTGGAACCTGATCGGGAGCCTGATCAGATGTAACTGAAATGCCAGAAGGGGAGAAAAACGGAGACTGGATGGGCCCTGGATTGAAGCTGGAGAAGAATGATCTGGTAATGACAGAAAATCCTGGGAATCCTCTGAATCCGATGACAACTGCTGTAAGTACTCCATTATTGAGGTATACAAAAGTTGATGGGTCTTGAAATCGCTTAGGTTTATGCCAAAACGAAAAAACACAAGACAGCTAGGTAGAGGTGACTAATGTTTAAATAAGGTAGATTTAATTGATGACAGCAGATGATAGGTTGTTGGTGCCTAGCTCCTCCCCCTGAACCCCACCTATAGGTTAACATTAAAAGAGGCCAAAGGTGAATTCACAGTTGTTGGTGAGAAATGGAGCAGGTCAGAGAGGGAGGACGTGAAAGACAAGGACGACAACCTGGAGCCCAAAGAGGAAGGGGTGTCCGTATGCGTGGCGGTAGGATTAGACACCAAAGGGGAAGGTGCACTTGGAATCTCTAAAATGAGATATGGGCAACAATAGTTGACCATGTGATAAATCATGGACTTACAACGAGTGAAGCTGGGCAGAGGGTACAGCCTAATCTTAGCAGATCCACAGTGGCTTCAATCATTCGAATCTTCAGGAATGAGAATAGGTAAGTGACCATACATCTAATTTCTGTATTCTATTACAGTAAATTTGCAGTTTTGCTGTCATTCAATTCCTGCATTCTTATCTGTCAACATTCAATTCATTTATAGATTTGAAAGAAAACCCCCTTCTGGTGGCCAAGGATGAATCTTTACAGCTCAGCAGGAGGCTGCTACAGTGGATATGGTGTTGCCAACAATACCATCCGTTTGAGAGATTCAGAGCTCAATCATCCAAGATAATGAAATATTTCACAATGTAAATAGTGTCAGTCTAGCAACAATTGACTGTGTCTTGAAGCAAAAACCAGCTGACAATGAAGCAGGTGTACAGGGTGCCTTTTGAACGAAATAATGATAGGGTAAAGGAGATGAGGTACCAGTATGTACACGTAAGTCATTTCTGCACTCCTTACAATACAGCAATGCAAATGAGTACTGCTGTAATAGCTAACAATATGAAATATATTGATATCTTCACATTGTATGATCTGTGATGCTATTTTTTTTCTTCAGAGAATAATAGAGCTTGAGGCTAGTATCACTCTACATGATTTTACATCTGTGGTTGAACAAACTAAGGAGACGTGGGAGGAATGTCATTGGTCACCGAGCCACAGTTGATGTACCCGGTCAACGAGGAGGAAATATTACCATGGGTGCTGCTATCTTCAGGAATGGTGTTGTTTCCCATATCCCCACCACTAGCCCATACAACACAGCACGCCTGCTTGCGTTTTTAGATACGATGTACAATAGTCTTGTACCCCTAGAGGAGAGAGGACTGGAGGGGCCACAGTTGACAAACTTTGTTGTAATATGCGACAATGTTAGCTTCCACCACTACTCTTGTTAGGGAGTGGTTTGAAGCTCATCCACGTCTCTCAATGGCGTTCCTCCCACCATACTCTCCATTCCTGAACCCCATCGAGGAGTTTTTCTCTGCCTGGCAATGGAAGGTGTATGACCATCATCCTCATGACCAAATGACACTGCTAGATGCCATGAATGCCGCTTGTCAGGCCATCACAGCAGACGCTTGTCAAGGATGGCTCCGTCATGCAAGACATTTTTTCCCCCCCAAGATGTATTGCGAGGGAAACTATTCGATGTGATGTTGATGAGAACGTGTGGCCTGACAGAAATCAGAGGCTGGATATAGACTAAACAAATGGTTATGTTTGAGTAAAGTTACCATTTCATTATATTCCATAAGAACATAAGAACATAAGAAAGTTTACAAACGAGAGGAGGCCATTCAGCCCATCTTGCTCGTTTGGTTGTTAGTAGCTTATTGATCCCAGAATCTCATCAAGCAGCTTCTTCAAGGATCCCAGGGTGTCAGCTTCAACAACATTACTGGGGAATTGGTTCCAGACCCTCACAATTCTCTGTGAGGTTTCTGTTTATTTCTCTTCACTGTGTTCTTTGGCACAACTGTGTCTTTGAGTGCTATGATTTACTATTAGCAGGTACCCCTAAATAATGGAAGAAATGAATGAACTACTTTTTTGTTGTAAAAACAATTCTCATTGTCTGTTCTTGAGCGTAAAAGTTGTCCACTGTCTGAGTTATTTTTGGGTTAAGTCCACTGAAAGGAAATGTATGTAGCTCTTAATGTAAAGGTAACATGTTTGTTTTTACACAATTTGATTATCAAAAAGGATGACAAAGGCAGAGAGAATATGCACTAAGGGTTAAACATAATGTATTGATGTTTGTATTTAGTATTTATTGTACCGTTGTGAAATGACTGATAATGTGAGCTTTTCATTAGATGACAAATTGTATTATTTTGATGTACTTATTTTATTATGTGACATATATTTTATATTTTGAGAGCATTAGAGCAATTTGCAAATTAAATGTGTTCATTTGCAAACTATGTTTCAGTTTTGAGTGTTAACTGTTTTGAGAAAGTAGCACAATGTTTCAAGAAATGTATGTAAGCAATTGGGAAAAATGGTAATATATTAATATATAATGTTTCAATGTAATTAGCTCTGGTAATGAGGAGCTTTAATATAATATATATAGATATATGTGCCTCCCTGTTTTGGGTCTCATGAATCCCATACGCCTTCATGGAAAATAACGTTATTTTTAAGTAAAGAATTGCACATGGTAAACCTTGGGTAAAAGGTATGTGGAACTGTGTGATTTAGTAAAATAATAAGGGTTTAAAAGGCTGTAATTGCAAAAATAAGGTTTTTAGTTTGACTTATTAAATCATACTGTTTTAACGGCTCTTTTTGTAAAAATAGAGATAAATAACAATGTTTCCGCCCCCCCCAAGTTCTATCGTTTAGAAAAGTACATTGCAATCAGTGTGCTATTTCAATTTGTGATTGAAGAGTGGATTTTCTTTTTTTTATTATTTTTTTTTTTTTTACAAAAATATATGGTAACTCTACGGTGGCCTAGAAGTGCCAAATGCAAATCATATTTAAAAAACAAAGCAAAAATAATATTCAAAAAACACAAATAATATTTTGAAAGAGAAAAAAAAATTGAGAACACTGATCAACGAACACGAGAACATCAAAAATATTTGGAGAGCACAAAAAACAAAACGAGAACGTGAAAAATATTTCCAGAGCACAAAAATAAGAGAATGCAAAATATATTTCGAGGACAAGAAAAAAATTATTTGACAATAGGAAAAAATGTTTACAACGGAAATGACATTGTCACACGATCTAATATAATGCATCGATCACATGTTGGACTTGGATTGGAGCTGGAGGACTGTGGGAGAGAATTAAAGAAGAAACACAGAATACGGTATGTCTATATTTAATACATCTGTGTCTTCTGAATGTGTTTCTTATAAACTTTAAACTTTATACACAATGTTGCTTCATCAATTAGGTACCGTAGTTTAATGTTTATTGTTAGATGAATTAATAGGCCTGTAGTTAAATTACTGGCAGCTTAAATAAATTAGACGGAATATTTAATAGACCTCATTTGCAAAATCAACACATAGGTGGCTTCTACAGTGCCTGAGTAATATGCACATAATGTTTGGTGTGCCGGCACACCAAAATGAATGGGGCTAAGTTTAGAGAGATAATACCATTGTTGGTAGCACATTGGGACTGTCTCACAATCATTACCGTTGTCGGTATTTCAACCATGGCACAAAGGCGCCCTCTTGTGCTTCAAATAAATCAGTGCGCCAAAGAGGCGCTTCAAAGAAAGCTTTCTGACTCCTGTGTTTCAGTGAATCACCCACACCTCTCACAGTGACCCTGCATTGGCTTGGCCAGAACTGTATGCTGAAACCAGAGGTCTGTAAAAGATGTCCACCCTGTCAGCATTTTTCTGAACCCAGTACATACAGGCAGGATCATTTTAAACAATGCAGAAGCAACCTCGACCCCCTTGGTTAGCTACCGGTAAGCCATGGATACCTTTAATTATTTTAATGTTGGAAGTGGCGAGTAGATCCCTTCCCTTACTGTGTCAGTTCGGGTATTTGTGGTGTATACCTCTCTTTTTTAACAATCTCCAATTTTTTCTAAGAAAGTTCTTGAAAATTGATTTGTAACCAAATCGACTACCATGCCTCTGTTGTCTGATGACATATTTTTGTATTTGTAAAAAGTAAACCGAAATATTACTTTGACATTCTCAATAACGCTCTATAATGAGCAATATCGAAAAAAATACAGCTATTGTTACACTGCTTATGGCCTAGCATATTTATGTCCTGTTTCTGCTCATTCATGATTGGACAGCTGTAAAACCATGCATCTCTTTGACTCACCCATTGATTAAACTTACTCAGCCTAGGCAGAGAATACGTTCAACTGTTTATGTCCCGCCTCTGCTCACTTATGATTGGACTGACGTGGAGAAAATGTAGATCTTGTATTGGTTGATTTTATTTTGTATAAAAAAATTGTGCACGATTAATTGTACAAAAAAAAAAAATCTGCCATCAACTCTTTAGTTGATTAATCGGTCCGATTAATCTGTTACCCGGATCAGCCCTAGTTTTTATACATACCTTAATTAAATATTCTTATAACGAAGCTTTTCTATAACTGTTATTTATAACAGTCTTACTTTAGGTAAAATACATTACAATGTATAGATACATTATTGATTGTTTATAACTGACCCTAAAATTAAAGTGTTACCATTTTTCACTGTATGTCCCTGACATTTGAACCATCTTGTATTTTCATAGACAGGTAGCTAAACCAGATTAATAAGACAATAATGTCTGGTGATGTCATAGCTGGTGGTTTATAAATAGCATGACAGATCTCCTTTTTTAGTATTCCTCTATTGTGAGCAGGCATGTGGCATAGTGGGTGTAAATGACACAGAGACTGATAAATGCCCCTGTATTCCTGGCCTCCTCACCCATTGTGTGCTTGGGCCGCTGACCTCTCACTTTCACTCTTGCTCAAAGTACACACCAGGAGCACCATGGCACCAAAAAAGCCTGATCCAAAGAAAGAGGAGCCCAAGGTGACACCCAAGCCCCCCAGAGGCTGAACCACCAAAGGAACCAGAATTCGACCCAAAAAGTGTTACGGCATGTGAATGCTTGTCGATCTGACTGTTTTCTTATCTGGTGATAAACATGCTTGTTTTTTAAATATTTTTTTATGTTTATTCTTTGTTGTCTGACCATTTGGCCTGACATAATTTCTGATCACCATGTCTAATAGAAAAGTTTTTTTAACAGGGCACAACTTAGTTTTTAACTCAGAGCTTATGATTGAGTGGATAAAATGGATAAAATGGATAAAAATTATTTAAATAACATTAATTATTCTTAAACTGCTATGACTATGATGACTACGACTACGACTAATAATAAAACACGAACGAAGGGATATTGAACCCTCCACACTGTATTTCTGCAGGAATGAAAATGTTATCCTGTAAAATGTCATTGTACCCTTTATTTGTAAAGATAATTACCAAGAATAATCAGATTAAATCAAATTTAGGTTTGGTCAAATGTGTATTTCTGAGCATTAAAATATGCTAATTGTCACATAATCTATGTTAATGTACATTAATCTTAATACATTCTGGTCAGTTTCATTTTTAATGTCTACAAGTCCTATTCAGGGTTTAGAAATGCCCTGTTTATCGGTAGTTTTATTTTAGAGAATTAATTTAAAACTGAAAAATGTAAGACAAGCCAATTACTACAAGAAACGAAAAATTACAAATTCGAAATATGCATCTGCTTTGTTTTTTTCTCCACTGAATTTCCAACATTTTTTTTCCCCCTAAAATGAAGGCTTCCAATAAATCTAGATTTGACTTTTCTTTCTGGAGAAATTCTCTTTTCAAATAATAACCAAACAAATACAATACTGTATCTGACCACTTGATAGTGATCTGAAGAAAATTAATAAGAACACTGTAGTAAGTAATGAATACAACTTTTTGCTATAATATTTTTAACACTTTAACACTAGAACCGCCGTGTTTCCTTACTACCTAGAAGAGCCAGATGCATCAATTTGACATTAATGAAAAAGAAATACAAACTATTGGATACAACTAAGAAATGTTATTCATGAACATCAAATATAACATTTGCATAAGAGATACTCCATATTTAAATAAAAAAATTATTAAGTATTTTTTTTCTTCAAAATTAGCACCTATAATGGACTTTAAAAAATTAAAACTATAATACAATAAACATTTCAAAAGAAATTATCTTCTAAACAGCTGTGAACTACATTTACACACAATATTTACACACAATAGTGTACAAATGAAATACATTTTTGTCAAGCAAAAATCAGCTTTTTAATTAATACAATCAACACAGAAAATAGGCTTCTCAACTTTTCCTGTGCATTTACCACAACCTGGCATCAACAATTCTATTTCATTTACATTCAGCAACCTGGCAATTTTTTCTATTGAGTGTGGCGGTGGGTGCAGCACTGGTTGAAGGCTGAGGGGCATTTGTAAGCTGCCTTGCTAGCTGCAAGATAAAGTCCCTTCTGCTCATATTGTTGCCAGTGCATTATGTGTACAGAACAAAAGCATTGATGGCTGTCATGTCCAAAACATTGTAAAAGACAGCCACAGGCCATCGACGAGAACCCCCTTTGACCAAATACTTCCGTGCCATCTGGTCCAGAGCGTCCATTCCAATTGTAGTACTTGACAGTCTCTGGTTTTATTTTTACAGCGGCCCCGATGTACACTGTGCTGTGCAGAGAACTGAGAATCAGCACATTTTCCTTGGCTTGCACCTGTAAACACTCAGGGTGGCACTGTCGTTCTGCCTGAGGAGTGTAGTGGAGTGCAGTGGTGCTTGCAAGACTTGAGCTGATGGTGGTAGCTTGTGTCTCGCCTTGTTGACAGTTCCAACCAAGGTGTTTTTTTGTTTTTTTTCAATTCCCTGGCCAAATTGATTGACCTGAAGAAATTGTCAGTTGTTACGTTTCTTCCTTTCCCGAGATACAACTCATTCAGCTGAAGCACAACGTTGTCTCCCAGTCTGTGGTGAGCAAGCCGAGTTTCATCCTTTCCCAGGTACGGGAAACCATTTACCAGGTACTTGGAAGCCACGTCTGCTGCCAACCAGAATTTGATTCCAAACTTGTCAGGTTAGTTGGCCATATACTGAGTGAAGTGACAGCGTGCTTTGGTCGGAAACAGCTGCTCATCCACTGTGATGTTAGGTCCTGGTTTGTAGTAGGCAATGCTGTTTTTGATGAAGCTGTTCCAAACCTTGGAAACCAGGGCAAATCTATCTGGCTCAAGGCAGGCGGCTCTTGTTGCTCTCAAATCAAATCAGAGGAATCTCAAGATTTCTCAAAAGCGATTTTGTGACATTGTCTCCCTAAAGAAGAGAATACCCCACTGTTCTGACCAGTAGCTTTCCAAGGAAACGATTTTGCCCCCATACACGCCACGAACATAGATGATTGCAATAAATGCTTCTAATTCCTCGAAAGACAGTGTCCAGGAATCACTATTTTGGACCCGGTTTGCCTCCGCTACTGCACATTTTTAAATGTACAGTAGCAATGGCCTATCAATCAATAAATTGAATGCACTCAGTGGGTTATTGATGCTGCATTTTGCAAATGGTGTTGGACCAGATGTTTCAGTCAAAATGTTTTCTGCAGCACGTCTTCCCAAAGCCATACCACTGGGATTTATAATTTCCCAAACATTACCGTCTTTCCCGACTGCCACTTCGCAAAGGCAATGCAGCTGGTGTCGCTGTCGCCTCAGACGTCACACACTCTGTTGATGATTCCCTGATAGAGCCTCTGCCATGACCACGACTTGCACCACGACCTCTACCATGACCTCTCTGCCTGATCGCCCGTTTCTGGTAAGCCTGCTGTCAATTCTGTCTCGCCATCCTCATGTTCACTCTCGGACCTGCTTTCAAGAACCCAGGAATGGTCACTGTCGTTATCGCTCACATCCGCAGCATCAGAGTCATCTTCTGACACTGCTTGGAACATGTCAAGCACCTGTTGTTTTGTGAACCTCCTTTGAGCCATTTTGCTGTTTGTTATTATGTCTTAATAATACGTGTATGAATGAAGTGAGTGCTAATATGCGTCAAAATGACGCGCCTGGCAAGTCTTGGTATACATTTTTATAACATCCTTATTTTTGTGGTTCAGACGCTCATATGCCGTCTCGGTATTTACATTTAGAAAAAGTCACGGAAGGATAACCGCATGGCATGCACCAACACCGAGTAATTTAAAATTTAAATCCCAAAACGTCAAATTGACGAGTATGGCGGGTTCTAGTGTTAAATCCTGTGGTTCAACTGTATTTTAATGCTCTAATGAGTGTATTATATCTAAATACTGCCACCTTTAAATTCTGTATTAGAACTGCTTATATTTTCCACTAAATGTGGCTTGTTGAGACCTTACATTATACATAAAACAAAAATGCAATGGTTAGATGCTCACCCATAGATTTGGTGTATACGTTTAGGGGCCTTTAGATTATAGACCCCAATGTTTCAAAATAGAAAATACATAACTCAGAATATATACACATTTCTACCATGCTTGAATAAATGAATGTACAGTAGAGCAATCTAGCAAATTCATGGAATTTATATTGGCAACAAAATGAGTTTCTATTTTATAGTAAAGCTGAAAAAACACTCATCATTTGATCTTGAAAACAAACCACATCAGACAGTCTGAAAGAAATTCAAGAAATATGTTGAGGTTTTCCAGACTTTCATTTTTACCCTCCATCTGTTCTAACCAACTGTGTTATTTGATTTTGGGAATAGCCAGGCTGTAAAGTATCTAATGCAGTACTAAATCACCACTAAAATATAATGTACACGTTACATTGAGTCTCTAACTACACTGTAATAGTATAGTAAGTCCATGTATTGTTGTGTAGTTACAATATAATAATATGTTTATTTACAAAACAAAACATTTCAGTTGCAAATATCTTTTACTGCTATACAGCCACTCATGCTATGACAGTGTAAGAAGAATGTATTTAGAGACACTTCATGTAAAGTGTTATTTTTTTGGATAACATTTTCTACATTTTCTCAAAGCAGTACCTTAATTACTGATCCCTCTTGCACTGCGTACAAATATAAAAAAAAATCCACTTGCACTGCGTACAATGTAGTTACAATTGTTTTTATTTATTTATTTATTTAAAGGGTAGAGGGAGGGATGGTGACGCTTGTGGCAATATAACACTGAGAAACCCAGTCATTTGGACAAACATGTACGGTATAGATAAAAGCAAATACAAAATACAAAGAATACTACAAAGGAGGTAACAACATAAGTTTGCCAAATACAGTAATAGTACATTATTACCATTATATGCTGTGCTTTGCAGACTGGCAAGGTTTGTTTTAAATGGTTTCCCACTAGCAAAATATGATGAGGAAAAGCTGTTGTGGTTGGACTCCTACAGTTCTCAGTTGTTTTAAAATAGTCTGTCTTCCTGGAATGAACTGGTCCTCTTTTGGCCTCATTTTATTATAACAGTGTGTGGTTGGGTTCAATTAGTAACTTAAATCAAAGTTGGTTTTAAATGATAAAAAAAGCCTGACTATGGTTTCTTTGTTCTCAAGTGGAATACTATCATATAAGTATAATAAAGTTCAGCAGAGTATGTGGTATACACTATTTAAATGATCTTAATGCCACTGCTCTACAGTGGACCCCTGTATGTTATATTAAATTTAGCAATGTTAACATAGGGGTCTATAAATTGCCCTTGAGCAAAAATACCAATGTGATTAATGCACAGCTAAAAGTTGGCAAGTTGTGCTGAAGGTCAGTTATAAATGGGCATTGACAGGTCCACTCAACACTGACGAAGGAGGTTAGAGTGCATCAAGTTAGCAATATGCATTCGTAATTGTCAAAATGTAAGGGTATTGCTGCAGCTGCTGTGAGTAAATAAAGAAGGACATATCAGTAATACGGCTAGACAAACGAGTGCTTTCATTTCAAGACTGTCAGGCTTTGCCTTTTGTTTGCAAGGGCCTTTGAACATCCATCACTAGTCTAATTATACAGTTTTACAACAGTATGGAAATAGAAAGAAAAACAAAACTAAGCGGTCATTTTTAGCCCACTTTAGTTTGAATGGCAGTTCCTCCTGTACCATACTTTATTTTGAGACGTCTAAGGAAAGTATGTTACAATGCATATAATTAAAAGGCTATGGCTATTCTTTTTGTCAGCTGCTATGCATCAAAATCTTTTCACGTAAGATGAGAAGAATTAATGATGTAAAGAGAGCCAGAGCCCATGACAAAAAATATATATACATTTTTAATTTATAGTGACCAATTATTTTACCCCTAATTTAGAATTTCCAATTATTTTTTCCCGTCACCACAGTAAATCCCCATACAGCTCAGGAGAACTGAAGGTTCAGTGGGAATCCACCGTTCTCTCGACCAAGCCAGTTTCCTCTTTTACACCCAGGAACTTGAGAGTTAGTCAGCAAACTACGGGACAAAGGCCAGCCCTGTAGGTGTCCGCCTGAGCTCACTAGGAGCCTGTCCAGTAGGGTTCACTGTAGCGCGATGAGGAGAAACAGTCCCTGCCAGTTTTGCCTCCCTAACCTGTGGGAGTGTCACAGCCAATGCGACGTTTCCTCCCACCAGAGACTTTGCACAGCTAAGATGTGAACCTGCGCTCCACTGACTGGATGATGCACCTTGCACACCACACAGCTGTGTTTTTACAAGGTGATCCACTCGGGGACCCCAATAAACATTTAAATGAAATATATACAGCACATATTTTAAATGGGATATTATTATAAATGACTAATTGTATTTCATGCCATCTCTTTTGAGTAAACTATTACCAGATGTACCTCATCAAACCTTTTTTGTATTTGCGGTTATTTTAAGTTTCACTTTATCCTTTTTTTTTTTTTTTACTGATCCTTACACTTATCTGCTTGATTATGTAGCTGAAAGATTAACAACACAAAACCAAATGCATTTTTGTGATTTTAAATTATTGAGATGTGGGATCAGAGGATCTTTAGAGCTCCAGTTCTTTATGTGTATGCATCGAATGCTGTGTCCATGTTTAAGTGTTTGTCACTCAACATATTTGCCTTGACACCATGGCTATTTGATTAATTGGCATAAAAAAATCTAGCACAATTGGTGATGTGACAGCCATATCCTGCATACAATTATTCTAATTGCATGCAGACCCGATTGTTTTGTACAGCATATTATATTTCTACTGCCAGCACATCTGTCATCCAATTGGTGCCCAATTTAGTAGTTTCTGCTCAGTTGTGACATAAATGCAGCAGAAGGCAACATGTTTTATGGATGAGCTGAAAGTCATATTATCTTAATATAGTGCTGACTATAATATTATGAATGGTTCTATTTTAATTAAACTAAACTAAATCATCTTTAATTGCAATATCCATGCAAACTAATAAATTAAGGTGATTTAATGGTTTTGATTGGTTGATCTTGCCAGCAGTTATCCAACACACCATGACGTTATGTTATTTTCTTTCAAATGCATGGAGAATAAACATACACCATTTCAACCACAGTACACACATATATGCCAGGATGCCTCAGCTGTGGGTAAGCACTGATTGAATTGCAATCAGCTGACACACCTGTCAGTAGTTTAATGAGTAGTTTAATAAAAGGACAGGCTACACGGCCAGTCAGGGACTATGCTGAGGTGAAGAGCTGTGGGCACATACTTTGAGGCTTACTGAATTTTTTGAATGCAAATTCATCTTTTGTTTCTGTTGATTGTGGACTGTGTTTAAAGTCAGTGAAACGACTTAGCCGAGTGACTTCGTAAGAAACTGTATAAAATGTTTTGTGTACAAGTTTAGGTAGTAAGAGTTGGGATTTATTAGGCTTCCAAGCTGTAGGCTGGGGAAGCCTATTGTTTTTGTTAGAATTATTAGGCTTCCAAGCGATAGGCTGGGGAAGCCTATTGTTTTTGTTAGGATTATTATTATTAGGCTTCCAAGCTGTAGGCTGGGGAAGCCTATTGTTTTTGTTAGGATTATTATTATTATTATTTTTTTTTTATCTTTCTGCCAAAACATGCTCAAAAACTCATGAAATTCGGTACACTGGTAGATGCCTATGGGGGATAGTTGGTGATATTCAGCAAATTTGCGCAAGTCACATGGTTCGGCAGCCATATTGGATTTTGCGGAATTTGTTAAAACACCTATGTATCGGAAACCACTTACTGCAGAGTTCTGAAAATTGCTATACATGTTGAGGGATAGTCCATGATTAACTGTTGTTAATATGAAGCTGATTGGTTCTGTGGTTTGGCAACCACATTGATTAATGACATAAAATTACCATAAAAATATAAAATCATCAAAATTCAAACATCTTCTTCTCTGAAACTGCTTATCCGATTGAAACAAAAATTGGAATAAAACATCTCAGAATGGTCATCTGTTACGCTTGTTCAAGGGAAGTTGCTACTGTGAAAATCATGGCGTCCACGCTGCATGACATCATCAACATACGCAACTGGCTATAAAACTGCGTATAGCTTCTTATCGGCTGCACCAAAACGCACAAAATTTGAAACGAATGTTGAGGACTATGTGATGTTGTGTCGTGGTCAATATGGTGGCAGCCATCTTGGATTTAATGAAAAGTTTGGACAATATTCAAAAGTCTTCTTCTCATGAACGGTAAATAGTACAGCTGTGAAAAATGTTGTACATAGTGCGCTCATGTCCACGATTGATTCTACTTAAGGAAAAATGGATCGGTCACATGGTGTGGGAGCTATGTTGGATTTTGCGTGAAACGCTTAAACAACAACCCCTCATGAGCCCTTTGGCCAATTGATGTGAATCTTGGTTATACGTTATATTTGTCCTGTCCTCTAAAAAAATTAGTCAGGAAAAGTTCCTACATCAACAAACATGACCACCATGAGCCAATCAATATGGATGATATGCCAGTTGCCCAAATTTTGCCCTGAAATGACACATTCCCACCACTAGGGGCAGCTGTTAACATGGTACAGTCAACAAGCAAGAGAAAAAATCTTTCTTAACGGCCATTTTTTGCTGGTGTTTAACTAACTCGTAACTTAATTACAGTGGAAAGGAGGATATTAATTCACACGTACACACAGTATACAGTATATAAAGACACATACTGTAAACTACTGTTGCAGCTGCATCCACACGAAAAAATAAAAATAAAAAATAACCTGCTTAAAACAGAAGACAATCGAAACAAACAAAAAAAAATACATAATACATGAGCTTTACAAGTCACATGAATACAGTTTGCTTAAAAATCGTTATATAATTATTTTTACGACTGAACTGTGGTCAAACACAGTCATAGATCCTGAATCTGTTCCAACAAATCCGCGCGTGTAACCCATTTAAAAGACGCGTGGAGGGGGCACTTTGGGGCCGTATCTTTAATTAAACAAGTTATTTTTGGTAATTAAATGTATACACAAAACTGTTCAGAATCGCTTGCTCTATGAAATAGCATTGTAACTGTAAAGATCGCGTAGTTATTCAAGGAGAATAAAAAGCAGACTTTTTTTTTTTTTAAATCACTATGGCAGCTACAGGATCTACTCTTAGGTAGGCTGACAGACTACTCATATCAATATATAAATGATGTTTAATATGATATTCGTTTGGTTATTTGTATGTTTTAAAGTGTTTCTAGTATAAACCTACCACCACAATGTGTTGACAAGTCAATGGGAAAATTCAGTCTCGAAATAAAACTTATACGCAGTTTGTAAAACTTATGAACAAATTCGTTTTATTAAAGCTACCATGAGTATAATTTCTGCAGAATGTTAACATATAACAGGCGTCAGTTACGTTCTACCTTTTATTTTAATTATATTAAGTTGTATTTATAGGGCTGTGTTTACAAATAAATCGTCTCTGATTCAGTAGTATCTACATACAGAATTCAAGTGAATGGGTATACTGTACTGATACGGCGTCTATGTTATTATTATTTTTATTTCATAACTACATTCATAGTTATAATTAAGACTAAACTGATAAAAACCACAATCGCAAATCCTCAATAGGTGGCAACGAAGCAGCCAGTGTATTTAAAAGACTTATGGAGGGTTTTTTTTTTTTTTCACTTATCACAATATACATGATTAACCAAGGTGTGCAATATAAATAACTTATGTGTAAATACATGATTAAGATGTGCAATATAACTGGGCTACTATTGAGGTGCAATAATTACTATTTATGTGCAAACTATAATGAGTTTATCAAGTGTGCAATATGATGTTTTTTATTCAGCCGGATATAATGTTTGTTGGGCCAGATGGTTAACTATTGAGTGCTATAATATAACTTTGGATGTGATCTATTATGAAATAATTTGTTCTGTATTTGAGCCAACTCTCCAAAAGGTCTATTACCTGCAGAGCAAAATAACTGCTCAATTTGTTCTGTCGCTCTGGGTTCTGTTCCAGCTTCTTCTCTCCTCTGTCCTGTTTATAATTCCTCGGCATAGGATTGGAGTGGTATTACTCATAAATCGTGCACATTTTATGTCCTAGTAGCGGTTTGGTCACAATTAAATATGGTGAATTGTGTATTTGCCAGGCACCCCTGATAGGTAATCGTTACACTATTATCACTTTCTATTGCTTTAAAAAAAATGCACATTAAATGATAGTGGCATTGAAATATACAAAAACCAATACATGCTGTAGACTTTATTTTATATTGCAAAATGAAGAATTGGGCACCACACGCTCACACACACACAAACTCAAATAAAGAGTGATCTAGAATTTAGAACAACTCTTATATGCATTATTTTCAAAGTCTATATGACTGCATACTATTTAGAATTTTGTGTGCATCCAAATACAATTTAAATAGCCTACTAACCAATAATTCCAATATGTGGGCCAAAATTGACACAGTTAGCACAGTTGTGATGATAACGCTTCATTTATAATAACCAATGCGCTTAAATTTCACGATAACTGCTTGGAAGCCGTAAAGTTGCTCACAACTCTAGTTAAAGAGACAGTATCCCTATTGGGAAAGGACATTGCTTACAAATACCGTTCTGTTTTAACCTATCCTTTGTTGTCGCGAGTGCTGTATCGACCATTGTGGGTAGCAGGTTTCTGGCTAAGGACTGCCAAGGACAACATTACATTTAATAGTGTACTAGTATTGGTAGTCACCACTCAGGAAAATTATTTTATGTGACAGGAAGGAGCCTGTCGCTGGTTCAGCTGTGCTGCACTGCTGATCTGGAAGTCCTGATTGGCTGGAGTGCATGCCTAGGGAGCCTACACCTGTTGAAGAACGCAGCAGCACCGGCTTTCGAGACTACTGCAACACCATGGCTGCACAGATGGGCATTGAGCAAAAGCTTGCTTTGTGTACATCGAGGAGGAGAACGTCCGCTCCAGAGGAAAGAAGTACTGCACGGAACCCTTCCATTCCAAGACAGTGCTCATGAAGGCATTGCCCAGCCGAGGCCGTCGGAAGAGAGGGAAGTCACCTGGAGGACGCCAGGACTTGGCTAGGTTAGTTTAGGAGATTTGATCCTAACAGATTTCTAGAGCGGGATGTCTCTTTTAGTGAGGCTAGTGATCGCTGTGTGTAGCAAACTTTTATTTTTCGCTTTGTTTTGTTTTCTTTAAATCTGACACTAGGGCTACCATTGCTGGTACCCTAGTGGCAGCACCTGTCTGTTAATTAAATCTGCATGGCTGTGCGGAGTGTCAACACCCACTGCTCTGTGTCTGCCTCATTATTATTCAGTGACGTCCCAGATAAGTAACATCGCCCTGTTACAGGGTAAAATAGAGAACAAATGCTCCACCCAGTTGTGAGAGGGAGGGGTATGTGACGGAAATAACACACACAACAGTCTCTTATATTGGGTGCAACATACAGTGTATTTTTCAAACACACACTATTTACAACCCGAGTGGTTGTGTGTCTGCTCACTGCTATGGCTGTGCTCTCTCCTTGTCTCCAGTCTCCAGTAATCCTTTTCTTGGATCTACAGGCTTAGTTCCATATAACACAACACAAGACAGCCTGTCAGCGTACCACACATCCCACTGCACACCTCGATGACTCCTCCACTCAGGGACCTCCCTGCTAGTCCACACAGTTCCCCATTTGCATCCCTGGCCATGCCTCCATCAGTCCATCACAACCAATCGCTACTCGGTTGTGCTTGTGACCTAA
Source organism: Acipenser oxyrinchus oxyrinchus (assembly GCA_030684275.1). Taxonomy (NCBI): domain Eukaryota; kingdom Metazoa; phylum Chordata; class Actinopteri; order Acipenseriformes; family Acipenseridae; genus Acipenser; species Acipenser oxyrinchus. The sequence goes on from CM060249.1 coordinate 81,923,578, forward strand.
CCCGGATTGGATATTAGCGTAATCCGAAACACCTGTGCTTCCGACCTTCCCAAGATGGCCTTCACAACCTCACTCTATGCTTAAGGCACGCTCCATCTTGGTGTGGTCACGCGAGTTTTTCCCTTGAATGCCTCCACCTGTCTGGAGGCCAGATTTCACTCCTTTTACCATTCTTCACCCTGTGAAGTGAACAGGGTGAACAGAGTGAAGGTCCGTTCCAAGAGGTAGTAATGAAGGGCATCCACTGCCCATTTAATTGCCAAGCACTCTTTTTCTCTGTGCAACAGCTTACGGCTCATGTAAATTACAGGATACTCCTTCCCTTCCACCTCCTTGGACAGCACCGCCCCCAGGCCTTAGCTTAGAGAAATCTGGACTTATTAATGCAGGAGTCTGGATCAAGCACTTCTTTTACATATCGAAGACCCCCTGACAGTCCGTGCTCCATTTTACCTTCTCGGGCGCACTTTTCTTTGTCAGGTCAGTGAGGGGGGCAGCTATAATACTCCATCAACACTAATACTGACCTGACTCTGTGTTTTGTTTTGGGAATGGGGGCTTCCAACAATGCTTGCACTTTAGTTACAACTGGTTTAACTATCCCCCTTCCCAAGATATATCCCAAATACTTTGTATCCTCTCTTCCAAAGGCACACTTACCAAGATTAGTCGTAAACCCAGCTTTCCTTATAGATTTCAGTACTGCTGACAGCCTCTGTAGGTTCTCTACCCATATCCAGCTATAGATGACTACATCATCTATGTACGCAGCCGCATACTCCCTATGAGGCTGGAGTATCCTGTCCATAAGCTGCTGAAAGGTTGCTGGTGCTCCATGTAGACCAAAGGGCATTCTGCAGAATTGGAAAAGACCCTGCGGAGTGGTAAAAGCTGGATGTTAATATCAATGGTATCTGCCAGTAACCCTTAGTCAAATCAAGCGTGGATATAAACTGTGCCGAACCCAGTCGATCCAGCAGATCATTTACCTGGGGCAAGGGATGTGCATCAAACTTGGAGTGGGAATTTACCATTCTAAAATCGATGCAGAAGTGAATGGTTCTGTACGTTTTAGTTACTAACACCACCGGAGTACACCACTCGCTCCACGACAGCTCGATTACCCCACGCTCTAGCATAGCTTCCACTTCCTCCCTTACGATGTCCTGCTGTCGTTCTGGTATCAGATACGTTCTTTCTCTCACCCTTACCACTGGTTTTGTGATTATGTCGTGTTCGATTAGATTAATTTTACCAGGTTTAAAAAAAAAAAAAAAAACATCAGCAAATGAATCTATTAGCTTTTTCAGATCTCTTTTCTGCCCATGGTTTAGGTTCTCTCCCAACGGGATGTCTATTTGCTGTTTGTTGGACATGCAGAGACCCAAATCAAACTCTGGAGGGAGAGGGGAGACGAACAATGTCTCTCACTCTCTCCATGCTTTTAGTAAATTGACATGGTATATTTTGTGTGCCTGCCGTCGCCCCGGCTGCAAAACTTCATAAATTGTTGTTAATTGGAAGTTCCATTAAGAAAAACATATTTTAAAGGAAATACTTTTTCAGTGACTGTGAATTTAAAGGTATTATTATTATTTTCCTTTTTTGATTCAGTAGAAATAATACTGTACCTTTCAGCAGCAATCTTTTTTTATGCCGTGGTGATATTGCCACCTTTGAATTAGTGACACTCGGAAAGCAGACATGGACCCCATGTGCACGACACATGGGTTTGCTGCTATTACTTGTGGAAACACATCAAATTAATTCTCAGCATTTCCCACAACACAGCCTCAGCACCTGAGGTTTAGGAAATTGCCAGAGTGTTGTATTTGTGTTCCCATTCCATCTGTTCTTGTCAGGTTAAAAACATGACCCACACAATTTTTTAAACCTTCATTGCTGTGAAATTACTGTTGAATGCGCTACTTGCAATTTTTCAAGGTACATTTTAAGACTACTGCTAGGAACACTAATGTGGTCTGACAGAAATGTGTCTTCCTATTCCTATGTGGTTGTTTATTAGCATTGCACCAACATATTCACAGAAAAAAGCTACACATGTGACTAGAACTTGCACAGGGTATAGGGTAGATTCAATCAAATAATAATGCACCTTTTTATCACCCACATTATTTCCTTGGTTTCATGGTGCAAAACCTACAGGCATACAAGTACACCCCCCTGAAAGCATTACTGCATTAACACAAGTGTCGTTTTTTTAGATTCTAATTTAAATTCCATATGATCTGTACCTCTGGAAAGTTTTAATGAATCTCACCAGGACAAAGAAATATTTTAGTACAAGAGCAGCCCCCATTTACATTTAGGATTGCATTTTTGCTTTATTAATGCTTAATAATATGACGTTTTGTTATTACCCTGTAATAAAAGACGCACTGACGTAGTTATAATAAATGAATGCCTTTGCACCAGATAAAAGCGCACACACTATTGATATCACATATTCCTCCGAAGGAGATCTCTCACCCCTGGTTGATGTTTTCTTTGAAATACTGCTCCTCTTATTGTTTAGTGGAACTTTTCCTTTTTAAATGTGTTGTTGCTAAGGTTTTTAAACTAATGTTCTTACCTGTGCAATTTTCACTGTTCCCCTTATTATTGAAAGCTACCATGCCCATCACATCTCAGATCTATTCTCAAAGTTGAACCTGGATGCAGGTGAGTTATGGGTGGTATAGCATTTTTTGACCTCTGTGGCTTCAAGCTGCACCATTGAAGTTCATTTAATTTTTTTTCATTTTTTTATTTTTTTTTAAGGAAACTCCTGACATGTGTGGCTTCAAACTTAAACCATAACTATTTTTTAATGTACACTCATAGCAAATCTACAGCAATTTTTCTTTTCTTGTATCTGATTCTATGTAAATGTTATCCTCCTTCTTAAATTAGACTTACAGAATACAGTACATGCAAACCCTTTGTAGCTGATAGCTCTTATGGAAAGTCATTCAGGGTATTCCGGCATTGAAAGACTGTGTCTGGAGAGTTTGCAAACGTCAGGGGCCTGATCTCTGCTCTTGAGGTTGTGGGGTCTTTTTAAATCAGTCATGTGTGGCTCTAATAATAGTTGTAGAATAAATCTAGCTGTAAATAGACCAGAGGCTTAGCTCAACAAATCATGTGACTCAGCATAACAATGCTCAGAAATATGTAATAACGTGCCACAACATGCCTAGAAATTCCTTGAATGCATGCAGACCGAACTCTGCATGGTGACTATTTACGTGTGTGTGTGTGTGTGTGTGTGTGTGTGTGTGTGTGTGTGTGTGTGTGTGTGTGTGTGTGTTTGTGTGTGTGTGTGTAGGTAACATTCAACTTATATCTGCCCCTGTAAATTATTGAGTGAAGAGAAATTGTTGGAAGGAAAACAACATGGATGACTAAACCTTTTTTTATTGACTCACAGACATCCTTTATGTTCCTTTGTAAGGTATTATTAAATATTCACAGCACTTTTCGTAGTATAACACATCCTACATTTAGGCATAATATTATATTGGTTGCATATTATCAGCAACATTATAACAACATTATTTCTGCTTTTTATAAATAAAGAAATTAAAACATTCATATTTTTCAGTGCAAGATTTCTTCCAAGACTAAAGAACACTTTAGTATTTAATTTGGCCAGGCCCATATTTAACACTGTTTGACATGTAAAAATCACCAGGCTCATTTTCACTTCATTGTCTTTCAGTCTCAGGTTATACATATCTGGTTTAATAATTACTGTACATTATAATGTATCATTGTAGTTTATTATGATTTCTTACACCAATTACACCTAAACGTTTCTGTTGTATGCATACGATGAACCAAAATAGAATACAAAAGTACCTTTTCTTACTTCTCCCATTAGATTTTAAGGAGGCACTTTCCCTATTCGACAGAACTCCCAACTGTGGCATGAAATTCACATATGCTCAGTGTGGTGATATCATGCGTGCTCTTGGTCAAAACCAAACCAATGCCGAGGTCCATAAAGTCCTAGGCTGGCCAAAAGCAGAGGGTAGGTAGACCACTTAAATTATTTCCTAATTTTTATTGACCTTGTGTACAACTGATCTGTGTCTGCTGTATGCCCATTCCTTTTCTTGGTAGAAAAATTAATTTCCTGTTTTTTTCAGAAATTAACATTAAGATGTTAGATTTAGAGACCTTCCTTCCCATGTACCAACACATCTGCTAATTGAAGAGCCAAGGAACCTTTGAGAACTTTGTAGAGGGTCTGAGGGTGTTTGACAAGGAAGGAAATGGAACTGTCATGGGGGAGACTTCAGCCATGTCTTGGCCACACTGGGTATTGGCCACATTTTTAAAAACTTATTAGGTTGTGCAAGTTGTGAGGTTCCATACCAGAGTAACATTGGCTAGAATAATATTTTTAATGAATAAGAAATCCAAACATGACATTTACTGAAGAGACTTATTTACATCACACTTTCCGTTCCACCCTCCTCACATTTGGTTACGTAAGCCACAGACGGTCTTTATATATTAACTTTTTATAAAGTTCAGATATTGCATAAACTAATAACCAACGGCACAACCAATTCCAATAACTGTAATAATGCACCTGCAATGAATTCTCCTCCTTTGGAAAGTGGGGTCTCCAAAAAGCCTAAACCCTTGAGGTTCTTACATAAGATAAAATATAACGCGAAACTGTTAAGGTTCAATGTAGAATATGTTTCCATTAGGGATTGTGCATCTTTAATAAAGATTGTTCTGACACAGGAGAGAAAAAGACAGAAAATGAGGTTGAGCAGCTCATGGCTGGGCATGAAGATGCCAATGGATACATTAACTATGAGGGTATGTTACATGAGGGTCATGCGAATCACATACTTTTTTCAAATATATAACATTTTAAGTATATTGTCTAATATTCGTATTTCCTCCACTATGGTTTGCAAAAGTCTAATACATTTTTGACTCCTAGATAACATTTTAGCAAAATAAAACAAATTGATGGAAAAGGAAATGTAAACTCTATGAATTTTATATAAGTATAACCTCTTACCTAACAGGGGTATATGTGATCATGGGTGAAGTAATACAGTGGCTCTCAAAAGTATTCACCCCCCTTGGACTTTTCCACAATTTATTGTGTTACAACATGGAATCAAAATGGATTTAATTAGGAGTTTTTGGCACTGATCAACACAAAAAAGTCCATAATGTCAAAGTGAAAAATAAAATCTACAAATTGTTCTAAATTAATTACAAATATAAAACAGAAAATAATTGATTGCATAAGTATTCACCCCCTTTGCTATGACTCACCTAAATAAGCTCTGGTGCAACCAATTGCCTTTAGAAGTCACATAATTAGTTGAATGGAGTCCACTTGTGTGCAATTAAGGTGTTTCACATGATTTCAGGTTAAATACACCTGTCTCTGGGAGGTCCCACAGTTGGTTAGTACATTTCCTAACAAAAACTACATCATGAAGATGAAGGAACATTCAAAGCAAATCCGGAATAAGGTTCTTCAAAAGCACCAATCAGGGGTAGGATATAAGAACATTTCCAAGGCATTGAATATCCCCCGGAGCACAGTAAAGTCCATTATTAAGAAATGGAGAGAATATGGCACAACTGTGAATCTGTCTAGAACAGGCCTTCCTCAAAAACTGAGTATACGGGCGAGAAGGGCACTAGTCAGGGAGGCCACCAAGAGGTCTATGGCAACTCTAAAGGAGTTACAGTCTTCCACGGCTGAGCTGGGAGACACTGTGCATACGGCAACAATAGCCTGGGTGCTTCACAAAACTGGCCTTTATGGGAGAGTGGCAAAAAGAAAGCCATTATTGAAGTGTCCTGGAGTGGCCCAGTCAAAGCCTGGACCTAATCCAATTGAGAATATGTGGAAAGAGTTGAAAATTGCTGTTCACCAAAGGTCCCCATCCAACTTGACGGAGCTTGAGCAATTTTGCAAAGAAGAATGGGCAAAAATTGCAGTGTCCAGATGTGCATATCTGGTAGAGACTTCTCCAAATAGACTCATGGCTTTAATTGCTGCCAATGGTGCCTCTACCAAATATTGATTCAAGGGGGTGAATACTTATGCAATCAATTATTATCTGTTTTGTATTTGTAATTAATTTAGAACAATTTGTAGATTTTATTTTTCACTTTGACATTATGGACTTTTTTGTGTTGATCAGTGGCAAAAACTCCTAAATAAATCAATTTTTTGATTCCATGTTGTAACACAATAAAATGTGGAAAAGTCCAAGGGGGGTGAATACTTTTGAGAACCACTGTATAAGAAAAATTGGGTTTTAAGATGCTATTTATTTAATAGAAACAGTGTGTATGTATGTGTGTGTGTGTGTGTATATATATATATATATATATATATATATATATATATATATATATATATATATATATATATATATATACACACATATATATATATATATATATATATATATATATATATATATATACACACACACATTATATATATATATATATAAAATGAAGGAATAACTACACTTTTGTTCTTTTTTTCCAGATTTTATCAAACATATCATGGCTGGTTAAGGTAATTTGGTTGACTAGTTAAAGTCATTTTATTTTTTGTATGCATTAACCTTTAAGTGGAGTCTGTGTATTTGCTCATATATTTCTCTATTTTCAGAAATCAAGACATCTGCAGACCTCCTCATTTGAGAATGTCTGTGCAATTCATTCAAGACTGGGATAGTCTGTTTCCTTTTGTGGTTTTTATAATGATTTTGTTCCCAGACATTGTTTCCTTATGAAGAAAAGTGAACAATGAAAACCACGCTCCTCTGAAGAGAAAATAAATCATATACCGCAAAGGAAGATGTTTTAGAAATTAAATTTGTATTTAGATAACCTTAATGTTGTAAAACAAGACAGCCCAAAAACTGTATTACATTGCTTTCTTTCAATATATTCTTGGAAATTTTCCAATGATACATTAAAGCTATTCATACTGCTGCACACTAAACAAGGATTGCATATTTATTAATTAATTAAATATAAATGGTGTTACTTGCTTTATTAAATACAGACTTTAGACAGAATGCAATTATGTTCTTTGGCTCATATTTCTAGTTTGTCATCTCCATAGATATGTCAACACTTAATTGTAGTCTGGCCTACAGTTCAAACCATGCTATCATAATGAAATACATGCTGATAAAGTTGTAGTAACCAAACTATTTTCCGATTTTTTAAGTATGTAAGGCATTTGTCTCTGTACTTTTATTCAAATGGGTATTACTCATTGTGACAGAAATATAATGAGTTCTGGTGATAAATCTTCCTCCCGACCTGTGAGGGCGCTAAAGAACGGGAGGAGAAGTATCTGGAAGGGCTGGCCTGACAGTTCGTTTCGGGACGGGAAGTGGGTCAGCCTGGAAGGAAGCGAGACTCTGTTGTAAGACCGTTTTGACTTGAAAGGTAAGCGAGGGGCAGCTGCAAGTAATAAGGCAGCTGCAACCGTTTACCTAGATATCATCTGGGATTACATATAGGGGCCAGGGTAACGCTGATCTTTTCCTTCGTTTGGGGTTAGAGCGAGAAGAGAAGGACTGAGAGAGGAGCTCTCAGAGAAAGAGAAAGTATAGTGTTACGTGTTGTGTGTTGTTTTCGTCTGTCTGTAACTGTCTGTCTGTTTTGCACCACTAGACAGTTAAACACCTCGGAGCTGTCGCCAGGAAAGCACTATCCGAGCACCACTGCACAGAGCACCTTCACGTTTGGATTCACCCAGGACTGGTGACCGTGCCTTTGTTTTCTGTTCGGGACTGTGTTTAGTTGCTCACGCTCCCGCGCTTTACACATCGTTGTGTACTGCGGGGCTTTATTATTGGCGGTCGCCAGACCTGGAAATAGGCACAATAAAACACTTATTCACCCAATTACCGTGTCTGTCTGTCACTCCTGCATCGCATCACCGCTACACCTGTTCCCCTTACCGACCACTTTGCCACACGTGGTGTCAGATCCGGGATCATGGATCGCAACGCACTGGCGGAGCTGCTGCAGGCGCTGGAGAGCAGGCGCGCGCAGAGGAGAGAAGGAGGAGGGCGCTACGGCGCTCATTGAGCGGGTAGGGCTGGCCGTTGCCGCAGCGGCGGCCCCTACCACAACACCGCAGATGTCGCCCCGAAGGCACGGGCGATGAAAATGTCGGCGGAGGATGACCCAGAGGCGTATTTGGTGGCGTTTGGCGGCTGGCTACGCGGCGGCTTGGCGCGGGAGTTCTGGGCCAGCCAACTGGGACCCTGCCTGATCGGGAGGCTCAGGCAGCCTACCAAGCCATGGCGACCATCACGCCACCGAGTGCGACCTGGTCAAACAGGCTATCCTCCGCCCGCCTGAATATAACAGCGGAGACCCACGGGCGCGGTTTAGGGAGTACCGGAGAGCCCCAGAGACACGCCCCAGGGTGGTGGCAGAAGCGGTTGTCGCGACCACATGGTGCATTGGCTGACCCCAGGGAAGAAGACCGCCCAACAGATGGGGAAGCCATTGTGGTAGAGCAATTCTGCCATGTGGTGGCGCCGAAACCCAGGCGTGGATGCGGCGCCACAACCCTGACACCCTGGAGGAGGCGGTCAAGCTGGCAGAAGATTTTGAGGACTCCTGACTTCTGCCGGGTCGGGATCCTATCGGCCCCTGCCCTTGAACAGTCGACCTCTCCCTCCCTCTCCTCCAACACCACCACCCTTGTTCCGGGACCCAGACCTCCGAGGCGCCGACCCCATTGGGCCCCTTGCCTCCCCATGGAGACCAAGGTTGGCCCCAGCTGGGGTAGAGGTGCTGCCCTGCCCGTTGCCATACCAGCAGCGGGACAGATTCATACCCTATGCCCCTCTGTCCCTCCTATCTGTTTTAGGTGCCACCAGCGGGACATCTGGCCAGGTCATGCCCGCTGCCATGGAGTGTGGCGTGGCGGCGTGCAATTGGGCACCTGAAACTGGTAAGTGTGGGGAAAATGGTCGGGAGGGGCCTTGTTTAATCAATGTTGTTTTAGGGAATGTGAAAACCCGCATTAGTGGACACAGGGTGTCGCAAACCTTGATTAGGACAGCTCTCCTGGGCGGTGTGTCGTGGCGGCCACGAGGTCAGGTGGCCATCTCCTGTATCCATGGAGACACGGCGGCATACCCCACAGTAAAGTATATTTATCGGTAGGACCGATAAAGCGTCACCTGTAGTCGGGGTGGCGGAAGGTTGCCACACCCAGTTATTCTGGGCGAGACTGGCCAAAATTCAGAGATTTGATACAAAAATGGCAGTCTCAGCCACACACGTAAGCGTGGCAGAAAAAAAAGGAACGGATTGGTGATGTGTTTCCTTTTCACACTGAAATGTTTTCCCCTTTTTCCGTCCTAGAAAAACAAATAAGGAGAGACGGACCGCAAAATGGGAGGGGCGTTTTTGAGACAAGGCTGGGGTCTGGTGGGAGAGTGCTGCAATGGTAACAAGCGCCAGTCGAAGGGAGTGGGAGCGCAGTGTGACCGAGAGGCGAGGTTACTGGGCCGACTAGGGCAGAGGTTATTCCAGCCCCTCTCAATGTACGGACCCGTGGTACTCAGCGCGGACCTAGTGTGGGGCCAACATAGCGACCCGTCACTGGTGCAGCTTGGGGCAGGTCCGGTCCATTGAAGGTAAGGATGTTGATGGCTGGGGCGCTAGTATATCCACATTTCAGTATCAAGGGGCAATTACTGTATAGGGTAAACCTAGCCGCGGGCACAGGACAGCCTGTAACACAATTGTTGGTTCCCCGTCTTGTCGGACCGAGGTCATGAGGCTGGCGCATGATATCCCTTTTGCGGGGCACCTCGGGCCGAGAAGGCGAGGAACGGATATTGGCTCGATTCTATTGGCTGGGTCTTCATACTGATGTGTCGAGATATGTAGCCACATGCCCAGACTGCCAGCGAGTAGCGCCGGGTCGAGTCGCCCGCCCCTTTGGTCCCACTGCCGATTATTTCCACTCCTTTCGGCGCATTGCAATGGACATAGTGGGCCCTTTGCTACCTTCTGACTCGGGTATACGCATATATTAGTGGTGGTGGATTATGCAGCGCGATACCGGAGGCAGTTCCATTGAGGTCCACTAGTGCGCTGCAATAGCCACTGAGTTAGCGCAGATTATGGCTAGAGTAGGGATCCCCAAGGAGATTTTGACCGATCACGGAACCAATTTTTGTCCAACACGTTACAGCAGGTGTACAAAATATTGAAAATACGTCCCATCAGGACATCCGTTTATCATCCACAAGCGGACGGTCTGGTGGAGCGTTTTAATCAGAACCTTAAAGTCGATGCTGAGGCGATTTGTAACACAGGAGCAGAAACATTGGGCATCGCTTCTTCCCTACCTCCTTTTGCAGTAAGAGAAGTGCCGCAGAGTTCAACAGGGTTCTCCCCTTTGAGCTCCTGTGCGGCCGGCAGCCTCGCGGCATTCTTGACCTGCTGAGAGAGGGGTGGGAGGAGCACAAAGGCTCGTCAAAAATGTAGTGAAGTATGTGCTCCTACTAAGAGATCGCCTGGATTTGGTCGGTCGTTTGGCCCAGGACAACCTCAGATCGGCTCAGCACCGACAGCAGCAGCATTACAACAAAAATGCACGGTTGAACCTTTCGACCAGGGGAC